>CAMZMU010000107.1:13784819-13871028 GCA_947311845.1 Poa pratensis | reverse complement strand
AAACTGCTTAGACGCCTTTGTCAATGCTAATGCGCCTGAAAGCCGTCGTGTAGAGGCGGAGACACCTCAGGAGGCGGAGACAAGTGAGCAGCCGGATGAAGACACGAAGAAGTACTACGAGACTATGTTTGGCTCGCAGAAACCCCTTCATGAACATACAGATGTTACCCTTCTAGATGCCATCGCTCGCCTTATGGCCGTGAAGTGCCAGAGGAAGATATGCAGGGATGGTTTCGATGATATTCTGGCCGTCGTTGGCAGCCTTCTACCGAAAGGGCATATCTTGGCGAAGAGCTTCTACGAGGCGACTAAACTCCTCCGTGACCTTAAGATGTCATATGAGAAGATAGACGCCTGTCCAAAGGGATGCATGCTATTCAGGAAAGAACATGCTGGAACAAATTATTGCATCCATTGCAATTCCTCTAGGTACTTCGAGGTCGACCTCGGTGGTGGACAGAAGAGGCAGACCGGGATTCCCCAAAAGATTCTCCGGTACCTTCCATTTATACCGAGGATCCAGCGGCTTTACATGAACAAAGACACTGCCCAGCAGATGCGATGGGCCGCGTTAGGGAAGAGATACACGGACAAGATGATACATCCGTCGGATGGTGACGCATGGAAGAACTTTGTAGCGAAGTATCCACTGAAAGCGGGCGACCCGAGGAGCGTAGCTGTTGCTATATCAACCGATGGGTTCAATCCGTATGGCATGTCGGCGGCAACATACAGCTGTTGGCCTGTGTTTGTCATACCCCAGAACCTCCCCCCCGGCGAGTCCATGAGATCACATAACATGTTATTGTCGATGATAATCCCAGGACCGAAATACCCGGGTAAGAACATGAACGTGTACCTGGAACCGCTGGTTGAAGACTTGGCTGTTGGCTGGAACGGTCGCGGGGTCCGAACATATGACGCCTCAACAAATGATCACTTCGATATGTATGTCTGGTACCACACATCCCTGCATGACTTACCAGCGCGTGCTTTGTTCTGCGGCTGGTGTACACATGGGAAGTGGCCTTGCCCACAGTGCAGACAGGCTGTGACTTTCTCATGGCTTACGAAGGGAGGCAAGTATTCATGCTTTGATCAACATCGACAGTTCCTTGAGCCAGGTCATAGATACAGGAGTGACGTAAAGCGGTTCGAGAAAGGAGTCGAGATCCATGCTCCGAAACCACGTCTGATGACCGGAAGAGAAATCAGGCTGAGCTAGAAGCTCTCGTGCCTAACCCCGATGGGAATGGTTTCGTGGGTTATGGGGAGACGCACCAGTGGACTCACATTCCGTGCTTCTGGAAGCTGCTCCCTTACATGGAGGATGTCGAGCTTCCACACAACATTGATGTAATGCACACCGAAAAGAATATCGCCGAGGCTCTTTATAGCACCATCATGGACACTGAGAAGACGAAGGATAACGTCAAGGCTCGAATCTTTTGTGAAGTGAAGCCTCCTGGAGTCAACGGCACTAGGTGGTCTAAGCCAAAGGCTCGGTTCTGCCCTACAAGGCCGGAAAAAAGGGAAATATTACAGTGGCTCGTGGAGTGTTTGTACTTCCCTGATGGTTATGCAGCTAACTGGGCGAGGTGTGTGAACCTGGACACGCAGCGAGTAGGAGGGCTGAAGAGTCATGACTACCACGTGTGGCTTGAGCGCATAATGCCGGTGATGATTCGAGGCTATGTCGATGAGGAGACTTGGCGAGTACTGGCGGAGTTGAGCTTTTTCTTCCGCAGATTTGTGCAAGGGAGTTAGATCGTGAAGTGGTTCTGAAGCTGCATGAACAGGCACCCGAGTTGCTTTGCAAGCTAGAGACGATACTTCCGCCAGGGTTTTTTAATCCGATGCAACATATGATCTTGCATCTCGCGCACGAGGCTTTAATGGGGGGGCCTGTGTCGACCCGTTGGCAGTTTGGGCCTGAGAGAAAAATGAAAGACCTACGCCAGAATTGCGGGAATAAATGCAAGATCGAGGCATCCATGGCCGAGGCATGCCTTAACGAGGAGGTGTCAAACTTCACGACAGGTTTCTATGATGCCAACATTCCCACAATCCACAATCCAGTCGTTCGCTACAATGCAGCCAACCCTGAAGATGTACCCAAGCTTAGCATCTTCATAGGGCTCGGTGGCAAATCAAGTGGCACGAAGAAGTTCATCATGAAAAAGCTCGAGCGGGATATGATCTCCTCGTATATCTTGATGAGTATGGAGGAAGTGAAGCCGTACCGCGAGTAAGTCTTTCACCATTTAGTATTTCACAAACATTCACTCCTATATTCGTGGCTAACTCCTCTTTTCTCATTGGCGTAGACGATTCACTCGTGAAAACTGGAAGCTGAGAAGGGACCCTACCCCGAAAGAGTCGAAGGATCTTTTTGACAACGGTGGTGGTTTTGGCAAGGGTGGTGGTTTCATTAGCTGGTTCGCGGGTTTGGTACTGTTCTGTCTAACTTTTCTAGTACCGTGGACATTCATCGATCATTCCTCGTTCTAAACTTCTCGTGCTAAACTTGTAGGCAAAAAAGGACAAAGAGATGAAGCCAGAGCTTAGAAACATTGCCCATGGCTTTAGCCATTCCGTCAACTCATTCCATGCTTATGACGTGAATGGATATCGCTTCCATACCCATGACCACACAACAAACCGGGGCAACCGGAAGACAATAAATAGTGGGGTGTTATGTGAAGGCTCAGATAAACTCCATTACTATGGAAGAGTTGAGGCTATATACGAGTTGAATTATGGTTTTGGTAAAGGGCTAGATCCCGTTGTATTCAAATGCAATTGGTTAGACCCGCGTCGGGTTAGGGGATCCTGCAATTGGATTGGTCGAAGTTGAACGAAGCTCCAAGTATTCGGGAGACGACGTCTACATTTTGGCTACCCAGGCCTTCCAAGTATTCTATCTCCCGTACCCGTGCAAGAAGACATCAAAAGCATATCAAAAGCGTCTACAGGGGTGGGATGTTGTGGTGACGGTACCGTCGCACAGTAGGCCGGCTATGCCTAACGGTCAAGATTACCGCCGCCTAGACCCCTCAACATCTGACGGCGAGTTCTATCAGGATGGAGGGCTCCCTGGGAAATTCACTATCAACTTGCCGACCGATGATGACATGGAATACGGCGAAGAAAACGAACGATGTGGAATGGAGGAAGACACCGCGCATGATGAAGTCGAGGAGGTTCATAACCAAGCCGACGTGACTTTGCTAGAGCGCTTCCACGCAGGACTTCACGTCGATGAGCCAGAGGGACCACCTCCAGGTTCCGTGGATGGTTGGTGGTGTGGCGACCCTGACAGTGATGACGACACGGGTGGTCCAATAGTTGGTCCCGATGATCTCGACACAGGCTACTGATAGCGATGAGGACACATGTATTAGTAATTGCCAGTCTAGCTTATATGTAATAGGTCAATGCTACTTATGTAATAGTGATTGTCGCTACTTATTTTGTGAGAACTCATTGTCGCTACTCCATTTACCTTAATTGTCGCTACTTCATCTAATTGTATTCATTTTCCATTTCTTTACTCATTGTTGCTTCATCTATTTACCTTAATTTTGGATCATGTATACTGATGAAACCTATTTTTTTATCAATGCAGGAAACATGGGGGGAAACAAATTGAAGAAGGCGTTCGCAAAAAGGGTGGGCAGCGTGAAGGCACTCCTGGTGGGATCGAGTTCGGAACCTCCACCTCCTCCCTCACCTCCACCCTCACCTCCACCTGCGAGGAGTGGACGACGTGGGAGTACGAGGACGAGAAGGAGGCCTACCAGGACTCTTAGTCCTCTCCCTGCCGAGGAGCCCGACGAGGATGACGCGGAGTACGATCAGGAGTTGCAGTCGGACTCTGAGAGCGAGTCGCTGGCTTCTGAGGATGAGCTGCTGCCGGAGGCTTCTGAGGAGGGCGAGGAGGAGGACGAGGAGGATGACAGCGAGGAGGAGGGGCGCGAGGAGGGACCTGGGAAGGACGGTATGTGCTTGACCCGACGCTGCAGTGGGACCCGCCGGAGGAGTGGGTTGAGACTGAGGAGGATATCCCTGAGCCACGGAAAAAGGTACGTATTATAGTTTTGTTCAATTTTAGCTTCTCATTGTGTTTTGACCCGCTAACTATACTAATTTTGGTTTTCTCATTGTGTAGGACATTTGAGTACCAGCCTCCTAAAGTGAAGGGACAGCGTACCTACGCGAGCATCCTTGGATGTTGTCTCAGGAAGTTCTTCTCAGGGATTGTCACCCTCCCAGAGGGTGGCAAGAGTGTCGCTTGAACTTTCAGGCACTACTGTTTCGCGCCGGATCCCGATGGCGAGTACCGCAACATGGCGCTTAAGACACTCGCCTATTTCTGGGTAAGTTTGTTTGAATTCTCATCATTCTATAAATCCGAGATTGCACTAATGGCTTTGACCCTATTTTACCTATGTGTGCATGCTTGTAGAACTTCTTCACATGTCGGAAGGAGGATTTTGAAAAGTGCGAGGCCATCCTTATGACGATGGCCTCTAAGATGGTGACGGACATGCACTACGAGGCTCGCATGGAATCTGTCCGCACTTGGTACGCCGAAAAGAACATTGGGCTGGAAAAGAAGCGTGCTCGGGACATCTTGATGCAGCCATGGCAGTACCTGCAGGTAGCGTCATTTCTATATTATCGATTTTGTTGACCGCCGTGTAATATCATTAATATGTGTGTTCTGTGCACGTAGGTGCCTCCTCCGTACGTCGGTAACAACGCCGACTGCCACCTCGCAATGGTAGCGTGTGTGGACTAGCGCGGAGTATCTCAGGATACACGCGGAGGGAAAGGCAAAGCGGGCGGAGAACAAGGTGGAACACACCGCCAAGGCAACCTCAGCCTCTCCCAATGCATACAAAATGAGGTGAGCAAATGCATTCTTTAATCCACCTATGTTCGTGCTCTCTTTTGCAATATCGTCTCCTTTTCACCTATGTTTGTGCTCTCTTTGCAGAAATTGAAGACCGGCGTAGACCCCTCGCCTTTCGCCGTCTGGGCAAAGATGCGTACCAGGGATGTGCCGGATCCTTAGACAGGGTCGATGTGGATCAACCAGAGCGCCGAGCTCCGGAGCAAGGGGTACAGGAGAAGTTCAAGGAGCGCAACGGTGAGGAAGCTGACCCTCTCCACCAGTCCACTTGACGTCGAGTCTGTCGTGCTTGCGGGGCAAGGCGCGGCGAATGGCCGCTTGTGGATAGGTGACGGCTCCATCGACCCTCGCACCGTCCCGTCTCTACGCCAGGTCCGCCGTGGGAGGCCTGGTGCGCCTGTTGTGGAGACCCGCCCACGAGTTTCGAGTCTAGCTGTCGACGAGCTCCGGCAGAAGCAAGTGCTCTACGAGCAGCAGCTGGAGCAGCAGCAGGAGCAGATGCAGCAGCAGCAGGAGCAGCATCAGGAGTATTGCAGGCAGCAGCAGGAGCATCAGAGGCAGATGATGGAGTGGATGTTTGGCACGATGCAGCGCATTGCTCCTGGGGACGGGGCTGTTGCCATGGGAATGTTCCCTCCACCGCCTCCACCGATGTTCCCATGGGTATGTTCTCAAACTTGTCATTATCCATCTTATTGTTGTAACTAAATTACTTGTGTAATGCGAGACTTTTTTCATGTTGTAGGTGAATCCAGGATCGGCGGGTGGATCTCACTCGATGGCGCCGCCGCTTGGTGGCCAGGATAATCCGGAGGGGCAGCCCCAAATCTCCAACCCTAACGTTGTCCGGACGATCCCGTGGGTATGTTCGCATGACTTGTCAAAATGCCATTGTCACTTTAGTTAGCCATGCCATTGCCACTTTAGTTCAACTTGTCAAAATTTAGTTAGTTGAACTTGTTGTCATGACTTAGATCGACATAGCCAATCAATGAATCTCCAATGGTCACTACATCTAACTTAGATCATGTCTTTTGATTTACTACATCTAAACTTGTGCATATTCAACATATCCAATGGTCCACCTAGTTGTCAAACTCATCGTTTTTTTGCAAATGTGTAGGACGATCCTTCTCCTCCATGATGTCCATCTTCGCCGTCGTGACCTACATGTGGAGATTGAGCAAGCTACATCCCTTTGTGACCTACATGTGGAGCATGACCTACTTGTAGAATAGATGACATGTTTGTGGAGTTTGGGTTCGTTTTATGTTATGGAGGAGTTTAAGTCTTATGGAGGATGGAGTTTGATCTTATTTGTTGGAGTTTGATCTTATTTGTTGAACTATGTCTATGTTATGTGGAGTTTAGTCATATTTGTGTGACAATTGCTATCTGTGAATTATTTTGTGTATTATCTGTGCAGGAAATTAAAAAAACAGAACAAAACGGTGCAATATGGTCACTTTGTCGTGTGATGGCACATGGCAAAGGCCTTTGCCGTGATGGCGCACACGGCACAGCGTGCACGTGGCGCTCACCTGTGAGACCTGGCAACATGGGGATGACCATATGGTTAGTTTGCCGTGTCCAGCATCTTTTGGCGCACGGCAAAGGGTCGACGCCCAGATTCTGGCCACGGAGATGTGCCGTGCCTTTTCCGGGAGAGCACACGGCACAGACGGGAGGTTTGCCGTGATCTTCGCCTGTGAAACACGGCAAAGACGGGAGGTTTGCCGCGCCTCTTTTTCTCCAGACGCACGGCAGAGACCGGAGGTTTGCCGTGCCTCTTTTCCTCCAGACGCACGGCACAGAACCGTCGCACGGCACACAGTGGGCGCACGGCAAAGAAATGGAGCACGGCACACAGTTGGCACACGGCAAAGACCAGGGGTGAGGGTTGACCTAGTCTGACAGATATGTGTCGTGCGGTACTCGCTTGGATCACGGCAAAACACTTTGCCGTGCTGTTTTGGGAAAGAACACGGCAAAGACCCTTTACCGACACGTATTAGGCCGTGTGGCGTTTGCCGTGCAGCTAAGCACGGCAACGCCTTTGCCATGTTCCGCAAGCCATTTGCCGTGTAAAATGGCCGCACGGCAAAGATCCAGATTCCGGTAGTGTTCGCCACCGCGTTCTTCCTCGTGCCGGCATACCGCGCAAGCTCGAGCGGCTGTTTCCGGAGAAGGAGGCCGTGTTCCACCACCTCGCGCGGTATCTGTTTCACCCGTCCAACGACGTGTGGGGCATCGTTCAAAGGTTCCACGAGGCCTACCTCGCCGTAGCAGACGAGCGCCTTGGTCTCCAGGTGCGCGTCTTCCCGGAGTTTCCGGTACCGTTCGAGACCATGTACCGGCAGATCATGCGGTGCTCAGAGCAGGAGGGCTTGCTGCCTAAGGTACCACCGAAGGACGGCGCGGCGAGAAACTCCACCGCCGTACCACCGTCGGACGGCACGAAGAAGAAGCTGACATCGATACTGGTGACGTCGCTGTCACCCGACTTGTACGACCGCATCCACGGCGTGTACCGAAACAACCGGACAGAGTCCGGGGGACTCGTGGCCGTGCACCAGCCGAGCCACGAGGGAGCGCAGCACACGGAGGCGCGCGGGCACAACCAGAGGGCGCTGGCGGAGATATACCTGCTGAGCTTCTGCGACCGCATCGTCACGACGGCCGTGTCGACGTTCGGCTACGTGGCGCACGGGCTGGCTGGGGTGCGGCCGTTGGTGCTGCTGCGGTCCCCTTCGCCGGAGGCGCCTGCCGAGCCGGCGTGCGTCCGGTCGGTGTCCGTCGAGCCTTGCCTTCATGCCCCGCTGGCACGGGTGTGCGGTGCGGCAGAAGGAAAAGACATTGGAGCTCTCGTGCCTTATGTCCGGCATTGCGAGGATGTCTATAGAGGTGTCAAGCTGTTCGGTTAGCGCAGCGATTTGTTTGCGTAGTAGATGCCTTATTTGCTCAAGTTGTAGCGTTGTACATTTGAATTGTTGAAGATGCACATCGTTACATGTTAACTAGGAAACGTGCCCGTGCATTGCACCGGGAGAGAAAAATCTGTGTTTTACAGTCGCACAAAGTAAGTTCACAGAAACCGACCAGCTTCCACGGCGTGCTCTAACGTGCCCGTGCGTTGCACTGGGAGAGAAAAATCTGCGTTTTACAGTCGCACAAAGTAAGTTCTCGTCAGTCGGTGTTTACAGAAACCGACCAGCTTCCACAGCGTGCTCTAACATGCCCGTGCGTTGCACCGGGAGAGAAAAATCTGTGTTTTACAGTCGCACAAAGTAAGTTCTCGTCAGTCGTGGTGTTTACAGAAACCGACTAGCTTCCACGGCGTGCTCTAATACGGGTCAGAGGCAAGAAATTAAACGGAGCGATCTAATACGGGAATCGAGTTCGTACCGAACTCGTTTTGGGTGATCGAGCGACGTTCAGAAAGAAACACTTATCGCGACGTACCGAACCAAAAACCGACGACGGACGACAAGAAACGTGACGGACGAAGAAAGAAACACTCCTTCTTTTATTATTAGGTAAAGATTTCCACAACAGTATTTGCCTGGGAGTTTGGTTTCATTTCCCATCGTTAATTTCCACAATAGTATTTGCCAGTGCACGGCTGTTTCCAGTGAGGCTTCGTTCGGTTAGGCCGAGGCCAGCAGGGGTTGGGATCCAATAGCCGGTCAACTATATCGATGTCGTTTCATTCCAAGCCCAATAATTTTTTGTCTTCGGTTCGGCCCGGTGGTATTACCTCCCGGTCCATCCCGTCGAAATCCGCCTGTTAACCGATAGTACCAGTGAATGAAAACACTAACTGTATTCATACCCCTCAAAAAAAAAAAAAAACTAACTGTATTCATGCTATACTAAGGAAAAGGCGCGACAACCGTTTTATCCTCTATCGTTGTATATAGACTCGTTTTTTCTTCTTATTCTAGTAAATTCAATAGATCAACAACAATGATGCAACTTCGGTATATGAAAAGGTGCATTTACGGAAAGTGTTTTGTGCTCCCGAGCTCCAGTGATCGATCCTATCAGTTTAAAAAATTCGAAAAAAATATTTGTCAGTTTCAAAAAAAATATTGAAGAAAATCCGGAGGTAGCTAATAGTGTATTCAATGAACATACCAAATTTCACCTTCAAATACTGTGTATTCTGGACTACACAAAAATGAGAAAATCTGATAAATTTAGAGATTTGAAAATATGCATATTCAGATCCACACTTTTGTCATTTTTGTGTAGCCCAGAATATAAAGTATTTGAATGTGAATTTTTTGCACCTTCGTTGAATACACGTTTGACTACATCCGGGATTTTTTCAGATTTTTTGAAACTTATAAATATTTTTTTCGATTTTTTATAACAGCAGGATCACTGGAGCTCAAGAGCACAAAATCTCCTCTCTGCATTTTACTAAATAAATAGTAGTTTAGTTCGTGTAGAACACTAGAGGTGAAATAACTTGAAAATCGAAAGACGTAGCTAAACACACAAAAACTGAGAAGTGTGCCATATAACTACAGACCTAACAAACATAGTGCTACATGCACATAAGATAATCATTGGTGGCGGGCATCGCAAACATTGTACCATTGACAACCAATAAGATTAATTGTATAGAATCTAGCACTTTGTGGTCGTCCATTTCTCTATTGCAGAAATGAGGTGTTCTACAAGAAGCTAAGAACCAGAAAATCATGAAACAGAGTTGTAACATGTGGCTAATAAAAACCAAATATCAGTAATAACTTAAAGCGTTGGCTAATCCCTTTTGGGTGTCCTTGGATTACTACATCAATTATCTTGGGCATCTTTTTTCCGTCATGAACCCGGCTGCATGGCACTTGGTTAACAGTGCCTCTGGGTCGATTCAATCTTAGAGGAAAAAGTTATCTGGGGGGATGCATGCAATGCAAACCACCAATTCAAGGACACAAAGGAAGGAGCCGTAGAGTGCAGGCCATAGCTAGTGTTAGCAGAAACGTGAGAAGCGAGCAATGAAGAATTGCCCAAACCAACAATCACTCAGGAATTTTACTCATGCTTCAGAGCTATATACCGAGGAATAACTAAGAAGATCACCTCCAATAAATTAAAAGGATTTACTCCCATGTAACTATAATCCAGAAGCTACTCCAGCCGTCGGTGAGTTTCCCACATGGTCCGCTTCTTCTTCAGCCGATCTTCGAAAGATTTCACCCTAATATTTGTTCGCTCCAGTGTCTAGTATATGTCTTATTTTTTAGTTGTCTCATAATGTTAGTGTCCTAATAATTAGCATGTTAAATAATGAAACACCTACAGAGAGCAAGTAATGTGATCGGCATAATTCCAATTTCTCAATGTGCACATACTCCCACCCGTCCCGAATAGGTGTACTTATAAGTTTTGTGCTAAGTCAATTTTTTACCAACTTTATAAAATTTGTAAAAATATTTATAATAGTTAAAGCTATATTTCTAGATAATCTAGTGATATTACTTTGGTTTTGTAAATATTAATAATTTGTATAAAGTTAGTCAAACTTAAAAAATCGACTTAACATAAAACCTAGAAGTACAATTATTTGTGGATGGAACTGCAATGCCAACCCCATAATAAATTCCCTTTAGCACAGGCTGCAACTTCCTATATGCACAACTGCTAATCATGGTATCACATCTATTTTCCACTATGAAGATAGTGTTTTGATTTTAGCGATGGAGCAAGAAAGTGTCAAAACGTACGAACACACGCACTCATCTCTCCCCAACTTCTCCTTCCATGCGACGGCGCACCATTTTCAACTTTATCTCTCCCGTCACCTTCTCATCTCTTCCATAGACAAAATTGCACACAATACAAGATTTTTTGTTCCACAAAACGATATCCTAATTATTTTTGCACATGACACCAACAATTAGGATAATTTACATGTAACATATCCATACCATCACGAAATGGGTCCAAGTTATTAGCCATCAATTTAAGAGGATAAAAAATGGGTTTGAGTTTTGTGCAAGTATTTACCCCATTTGTTATTGTTACCTGCAAAAAAAGTTAGATATGTGGTTTTGTGCACCAAAAGCCCCAACTATTGGTGTCATGTGCAATTTTTTCTTTCACGCGACACAAAATATTCCGCCCTCCGCACAAGTGCTCCCCTCAATCGACCTTCTCTCTCCAACTGCATGGCCTAAGGTCTATGTCCCCAAATCGGCAGGAAGAAACAACGTCAATCGATGCTTCAGTAGGCTCCCGTGCGACAACTTCCTTCGCCCAGCTAACTCACCACCGTCTCCATTTCTTCGGCAAGCAAGATGACTACAGTGGCGACCACAAGGACGATGATCGGATCTGTAATCCCGCCTCACTCCAGATCGAGGCAGTGATTCGTAGGCACATTGGTCCCTGCAAATCAAAATTCATATCGCAGAAGGGGCGAGAACAACAAGCAAATCGGGGATACATCAATGAGTGCGACACGCGAAGACCGTCTTAGTTTCAATGCTTCATGCTTGTATTCTTCCACATGAGAGAGGTGGAAACCTGTTGCAGGAGATGCTATCACGAGAAATCGCGAGATAATTTGATAGTTGGGAGTGTGTCAAAAAAACATATGCACACGAAAACAATGTAAACAAATATGCACAAGAAAACAAAATCAAAACGTACACATGGGAGAGAGATTAGTGGGCTCCATGTTATAAAGCATGTGTGAGGGAATATCTAGTGCTCCCGGTGCTTTAGATGCTACAAATGCTACAACCAGAGAAAACAATTTTATATGTGTCAAAAAATTATACGAAAAAATGTGAGTGCTCATGAAGTACGTGTTTACAAGCTCCAAAATTTTCAGGTCCAAATTCCAAATGAACATTGAGAAACCAAAAAGACAAATCTTACAGGAATAGTGTCACCTAGTGTCACAAAAAGACAAAATAAAAAATGACACTATTCATACTAAATTTCTCTTTTATGTTTCTCAGTATCCATTTCGACTTTGAACCTGAAATTTTTGTAGGTTGTAGATGTATACTCTTTGAACATTCACACTTTTTTGTACAATTTTTTGACTCATCTAAAATGTTTTTTTCTAGTGGTAGCATTTGTAGCACCTAAAGGGTTTGGAGCACTAGATATCCCCTCGTTGTTTCATCAGAAGGATGTGAGAAGTAAGGATTTGGTTAGCCTGGTATTCAGTAGAGTATTCTCTTCTCTCTTACCTAAAAAATGAGTAAGGTTCCCTGTTTCGCCAATTTTCGTCCGTCATGTGGTACTGTCGCAGTCGCCAAAAAAAGTGTGACTAGAAAACCGGTGGAAAACAACTTACGTATCCCTTCCCAATTTTCTCATGATGAACGAAGTGCATCTGTTATCTCCACCCCGATCCAGTCTCACCTTGGTGTCCTCGGTGTTGGATATCTCGGCCGTCGGGAACCACCCCACAGAGAGGAGCCTCGTCATCATCGACCTCTCCGGATTCGGCGTCCACGGGCCGACGACCACACCGCTAGTTCTTCTTTTTTTTTTGCGGGGAAAAGAGATTACAATTAAGTAGAGGGAGGATTTCTATCTATAGCTACAGCTAGGCTAATCTCCGGAGGGAAACTTCCTGGCCATAGCGCCGTTCTTGCCTGAATCCTGCCAATTCGTGCAAGCTCATGACTGACAACGTTGATGTCACGGCTGATCTTCACGCACTTGATTACTCTTTCCTGAATGAGTTCTCTGATGGACTTGACTCTGAACGTGTGAATGGATGTATTAGGATTCGTCACCTTGATCAGCTCTAGCACCTCCGCACAATCAGTTTCGACTGTAATGGGTAGCGTCGTCCAGTGCAAGGCTAGCTGCAAACCTTCCTCGAAAGCCCTGAACTCCGCTTCCGTCGCATCGGTGCAATGTTCCAAGCTCCTGCAGGCAGCGAAGATGACCTGCCCCTCATGGTCACGGAGCACCATGCCTGCACCCGCTCCTCCATCCGCGATAAAGGCTCCATCCACGTTCAGTTTTGCCACACCTAATTCAGGTGGCTGCCATTCTTCCGGACCTTGTGGCGCCCATCATCACGCCCAGGTTCCTTCTTAAACCCTCGCTCATGATTGATGACCATCTTCCCCTTACTAACATCTGCAGCAGGGAATTGTTTAACCATTAGTAAGGAATTGAAGTAACTTACAAGAAAACGACGTGATCCTTCTATCGAAGGACAAGGTTTTTCATGGGTCATTTCAATGTGAGCATGCCATATTCGCCACAAGGTCATCAGCATCATCGCACGTTGTTCCTCTGTAATGTTATGCAAGATTTGTAATAACCATTCAGGTCCAAGTGGGAGGAGCAAACCGTCAGGGGGTAAGTTCCACGTTTCTTTCATAGCCAGCCAAAGACCACGGGCATGGGGGCATCGGAGGAAGACATGGAAAGTGTCCTCATCTTCTCTCCCACAAATATCACATGTTGCCGACGTCGCAATGCCCCGGCGCCGTAGGTTAGCTTTCGTTGCAAGGGCATTACGGCTGATCTTCCAAGCTAGAACCTTCATCTTTGCTGGCACCGGGCAGCTCCAGATCAGCTTCCAACTTGGGCGCTCACCATTAGGTCGTGCACTAGTTGCTCCCCGGTCCTGGGACTGCATGCTCTTCGTGAGTGCAAGGCGATACGCACTCTTAACTGAAAAAAGGCCCCTTTTCTCTGGCTGCCAAGCAATGAAGTCCGATTCATTCCGCGCCGATGTTTTGATTTTCAGTATTTCAGCAACATCCTCCTGATTGAAGTAAAGCTGCAGCCTGTCCACATTCCATTCTCCGCTTGGGAGTAGGAAGTCGGCCACCCAACGATAACGACAGCGTCCCTGCAACGAGGTTGGATATCTGCTTCTGTCGCTAGGGATCCAAGGGTCTCGCCATGCCCGGATTTGAGCTCCATTCCCTACACGCCAGACCACTCCTTGTTTCAACAGCTCCAGGCCATATTCAATGGCATGCCAAGTAGAGGAACCGCACCCTGAAAAAACAGTGTCGATTAAGGATCCATTAGGGTAGTACTTCGCCTTTAGGATCTGTGCACAGAGAGTGTCTGGGAATTGAATTAGGCGCCAAGCTTGTCTTGCTAGTAATGCTTGGTTAAAAAGACGCATATCCCTAAAACCTAGGCCACCATGAGTTTTTGGTCTTAGCATAATGTCCCATGCTATCCAGCATGTTTTCCTTTTACCTTTCTCAGCCCCCACCAATACCTCCTGATCATTCTTGTGAGCTCGTCACACAGCCCCAACGGTAATTTAAAGACACTCATAACATATACAGAGAGAGCTTGGGCAACAGATTTAATGAGAGTTTCTTTAGCAGCCTGTGATTTGTGCGTATCATCCCATTCAACTAAGCATTTTGCAAGGCGCGCTTGGAGACTCTCAAATTTACCAGCATTCATCCGTCCATCTGGAGTCGGAAGCCCAAGATATTTAGTCTCAAATGTCTCCTGGACAATGTTTAGCTCCTGTTTTACCTCCAGCCGTACAGCAAGGGACACGCTTCGCCAAAATATATTGAGCACTTGTCAGGGTTAATAAGCTGTCCTGTACTACTGGCATACTGATCCAAGACCAGTTTCACTCTTCTAGCCTGCTCCACCGTCGCTCTAAAGAATAACAAACTGTCATCCGCAAAGAGTAGGTGTGAAATACCCGGAGCACGTCGGCAGATTTTAACAGCCTCAATGTTCTGATTAGCTACCTCATTCTGTAACAAGGCAGAAAGGCCATCAGCAACAAACAAGAAAAGGAAGGGGGACAGCGGATCACCTTGTCGGAGGCCCCGAGAAGGCGAAAATGAATCCAGGAGGTTCCCATTGAATTTTACTTTATATTGCACCGAGGTGACGCATGACATTATCCAGTCCACCCAACGGTACGAGAAACCTAACCTTTGCATCACTTTCTTTAGAAAATCCCAGTCCACCCTATCATAAGCTTTAGATAAATCTAATTTGTAAGCACAGAAATTCCTATCCTCTTTTTTGTTCTGCTCAATAAAATGTAGACATTCGAAGGCTACCAAGGCATTATCAGTTATAAGTCTACCCGAAATGAAAGCGCTTTGATTGATGGAGATTATCTCACCCAGGATCGGTCTAAGTCTATTGGCCATACATTTCGAAATCACTTTGTAGATCACAGTACATAGACTTATGGGCCGAAAATCTTTTAGTGTTTCAGGTTGATCACATTTAGGAATTAACACTATAGCTGTATCATTAACCCCATCAGGCATGCTACCAGTGACAAAGAAAAGTTTTACCGCATTAATAACTTCCTCTTTGATTGTACCCCAATTTCGCTGGTAAAATCGAGCCGGGAATCCATCAATCCCAGGCGCTTTTAGGGGCCCAATTTGGAAGAGAGCATCCCCTATTTCCTCATCGGTGAACTCCTTGCAAAGATCATCATTCATTGCTGGAGTAACTTTAGCCTGTATAAGAGAGATCAAACCATCAGAGTTAAGGGATGGATCACGAGTAAATAATTCCTTAAAGTAGGAGGTAGCCATGCGCTCCATATCAGTTGGCACATCATTCCACACCCCTGATCATCTTTAAGTTTTTTAATCTTGTTCCTCCTAGCTCGCCACTTAGCAGTTTGGTGGAAATTTTTTGTGTTCCTATCACCTTCTTTTAGCCAAGTAATACGCGAGCGTTGAAGCCAGAGCATCTCTTCCTTGTACAAAAGTTCATTCAGCTTGTCATTTGCCACTCTAATCTCTCTTTGATCAGCATTATTTAGCATAAGAGTCTCAAGATTTTTCCGGGCCTTAGACAACTCTCTCAAGACGTTACCAAACTACTTCTTACTCCAAGTTTGCAGCGTGTCCATCACCTGATTTAGACCCGACATAATATCAGCGAGATTGTTCTTTTGGCCTGCTCCCTCCCAGGCCTTTGCAACTTTTTCAGGTAACTCAGCTTCACGCTCCCAAAGAATCTCGTACTGGCGCCTAGGCAGAGCACGAGCACCTCGCTCCTCCTGTGTAATCTCCAATAAAATTGGACAATGGTCAGAAACAGAAGTTACGAGGTGTTTAACAAATGAGTCTGCAAAAAGGTCACGCCAATCCGGGCTCGCAACTGCTCTGTCAAGCCGTACACGAACATTAGCATTGCCACTCCTCTTATTATCGTAAGTGTAGGGTACACCTGAAAAACCAAGATCAGTAAGGTTACAATCAAACAGGACTTCACGAAAGGCATCCATTTGTTGAACAGAGCGAGGTGTGCGGGAAAGGTGTTCTTCCTGCCAAAGAGCTTCGTTGAAATCACCAATTATCACCCAAGGTAGGTTGGATTGACTCCTCAACTCGCGCAGCGCATCCCACATGCGATAACGATTTTCCACCCTCGGTCCCCATAAACACAGGTCAGATGCCATTGAGGTGCAGTAGGGGACAAACGGATATAAGCATCGATGAATCTTTCATTAACACACTGAACTTCTACAGATAAACTCTCATGCCAAAATAAAGCTAAACCACCACTCAAACCATCACTACTAAAACCAGCAAAACCCTTAAGACCTAACCTATTACGCAACCGACGCATTTTATTTTTATGCTGCCTAGTCTCACAAAGAAAAAATAAACGAGGACTCCAAATTTGGGAAAGAGTAGCCAGCTCACGCACTGTCGGGGCGTTCCCGGCACCCCGACAGTTGAGCGATAAGCAATTCATTGCTCCTGACGAGACCGAACATTAGGTCTCGTCAGTTGACCGGAAGCCCCTGGACCGGTTGCTGCCTGTTTCCTCATCTTCCTCTTCCCATTGTTGTCCTCTCCATCATGCTGGTCTTGTGCCGCCATACTTGGTTCGCCCACCTTGCCCTTCTTCAGCATGCCTCTCTCCTGCCAGGGTAAGGTCAAGCCCTTTGCACTGCACTTCTTCCTCAGCCGAACGTTTCCTGCCCAACACCGAGTCTGCAGCCACCATATGGGTATCAGCAACACTGCTCAAAGATGTCGTGGTATCAGACAAGGTTTGTAGCACCGGTATCATGTCCGCGAAGCCTGGGGCGAGCTGCACCCTTTGATGTGGCTCGCAGTCCTCTAGTGGCGGCATCACATTATCCGAGTCATCCTGCTTGTCAACCTGCATGCCGGGATCTTCTGTTTTCATGTGCTCAGAGCCACCACGTTTCTCACGCCTTGATCTGTACCGTAAATCCCCATCTATCATCAGCTCCATCTTCTTCACAGTTTCGGCCAGGTCATGCTCCACCTCCGCCGCAGATCCAAGCTCATCTTCCTCAAAGCCATCCCTTGCATCAACCGCGTCGGGAACCTGAACAGAGTATGCATTGGGTGTTGGTTGATGAGCTGCCATGCTACCCTTTGGCTTACCAAGCGTCGATGAGTGCGTGCTGCCTGTTGGAGAGTTGAACAAGCCCTTCCTCACCGCCGGATTCACAGAAGCCGAGATGATCCTTCGATCGAACTTCCGTTTTGGGGAGCAGCGGAGTGACGAGTCGTAGTGCAGCGACGGTATGCCTCTTATTTTCTTCTCGCATTCCTCCTTAGCATGCCCAATGAAACCACAATGGAAGCAAAAGTGCGGAACACGCTCATATCTGAGGGGGTATACCATCGTTCCTGCCTGTCCTTTGAGCTTGGTGGTGAATCGTGTCTTAGGCGCTTGTTCAGAGGCAGGGTGATGCGAACACGGAGGTAATCATTCAGCTCCAACCCTGCCTTGTCTACGTCTACTTCTTCCACATGTCCAAGGTACGATCCAATGTATTCACCATAAGCTACCTTCTGCTTGTCCCATGGGACATCATAGAAACGCACCCAGATCTGTATAGAGTCCAGCACAGTTGCTGATGGCTGCCTATTCCCCACGAAAGGTGCGATCAAACAAGCTACCCCTTCCTTGATCCATGGCCCTCCTCTAGCCACAAATCTATAGTCGCCTTCCGACGTGAAGGTGATGATGAAGAAATTATCTTTAAGAGGCTTGAAAGACATTGTCTCACGGATCCCCCAAACCCTCATGAAGTGGTTATGCAGATCAGAGTAGTTTACTGCTTTGACAGAGTAGAACCTCGCAAACAGCCGCCATACCTTGGGTTCCGACGTTGCCTCTTCTTCCTCCTCCTCTGGTTCTTCAGCACAGATGTCGTCCTCCAGATCCACCTCCCCGGAGAGCCTCGTCTCCGGTCCAACGTTGCTGCCATCCTTCTCCGCCGCATCCCAATTACCATCGCCGTCCTCTTGAACTTCGGTGATCATGACCGGGCGCATCCTGCAAGCAGGCACGATCGTGCCGTCCGCCGGCGGCTTCGGGTGGGTAGATGCCTCACCGGCTTCCCCTTGATCACCCCCACCGCCAGCAGAAGCCATCGCTCGAACCTGCGGATTGAAGAACACGCCTGGATCGTATATCGTAGATCGATTGTCAAAGGCTCGAATCAGGTTTTGGACAACGCCTCCCTTCAACGAGCTTTTATTGGCCTCCTCCGTGCTGCGATCCAACACCGAGGGCCGATCGTGATGCGTCGGGACTCCTTCCTGGATACGATTTGACAGAACAGAAACCTGATTGGAATCAAAGACATCAAAGACACCTAAACTCGATCCGTTCCCGTCCATGGTTGGGGTGGCGGCGCCCGATCGCCTCGGAGTCGCCAGAGCCAAACCCTAGACGTAACGTAGACGTGGGCTCTCCAATACCACCGCTAGTTCTTCTTACGCTATTTATCAACCGGCTGTAGCTACAGCCGGTTCGTCGCGCGCGTCCATCCCCGCGCGGAGGAAACCTGCCCTGTCGTTCGCACCTACTTTTATCTTTCCATGTGACGTGAGTGGTCCCATGGCCATAGCCTATTCTTGTCCACGTACTATTTCTCTACCTTGTCCACGATCATTTCCTTTTGCCCACTGGTCCACATGGTAAATTGATGATCGCTTGCTGCCATTGTTGCTACTAGTCTACCAGGTAGTACAAGCTATATAAAGGAGATGCGTAGCCGTTTAACTTGCATGGCAAAAATAGCACATGAAGGAATATATGCAGATGCTTCATGATCCGCTTGCCTCGAGCAAGCAGACACCCTAGCCATGTCCCCCATGATGTTTGCAAAGGGAGGTCCGAGCTCGGGACTGTGTAGGATTTATTCGAGGTCGATGAATCCAGTAACGGCGAGGCTTCGACTAGTTGGATTTTCAGCCAATGAGCTCGAGGATGGCGAGGTTAGTGATTTGTCAATGTTGCATACGGTGTTGCGATTTGCTACATGTCTACATTGTTTTTGTTGTATAACTATGGGTAAAGTGCTACAATAATTTGTGTGTGTATGCTACACAGAGATTGTTCCAATGTTACATATGTGTTCCTGTAATGTTTGATGAGTTGGATATAAATGTTGGATAGGTTGGTTATTTTTGTTGCAAGCTGACTAATTTTCCAACATTTTTTGTGCGACCAATGTGGATTTGTTACATAGGTTGTTGATTTTTGCTACATTGATGTGTCCAAAATGTTACAACATGTTTTGCTACACAAAATGTTATGAATGATGTCGGGTTTTCCAAAAAATGCTATATATACAAACGGTAAACGCCTGGTGCTTTGCAAAAAAAAATTTGCATCGGTTGTTGTACACGAAATAGTATATTTTTGTGTGAGCCCACCCATGTGTGAAGCACACCGTATCTCATGAAATGCATGCAACCAGCAGCGTGGGCTCCACTCATGGAAAGCATGCAGCTAGGAGCCTACGGAAAGGCAAAGCTCAGCACGCCAGCACAACGGTGCGCTCCACTCAGGTAAGTACGAAAGAATCTAGCGAGAAGGTAAACACCACGCGCGTCGGGGCGAAAGCGATGGGCCAGCACAACGGTGCGCTCCACTCAGGTAAGTACGAAAGAATCTAGCGAGAAGGTAAACACCACGCGCGTCGGGGCGAAAGCGATGGGCCAGCACAACGGTGCGCAAGCGATGGGCTGTCAGACCGGCTGTAGCTACAGCCGGGTGACGCCTAGCGCGCCTATAAATCCTTCCCCTTACAACTTGTCTCTCTTACCTAAAAAATAAGTAAGGTTCCCTGTTCCGCTAATTTTCGTCTTGTGATCCTGTCGCGGTCGCCCAAAAAAAGCGTGACTAGAAAACCGGTGGAAAATAACTTACGTATCCCTTCCCAAATATCTAGTGATCTCTCTATTTTCTTGGACGGAGTGCATGTGTTATCTCCACCCCGATCCACTCTCACCTTTGTGTCCTCGGTGTCGGAGATCTCAGCCGCCGGGAACCACCCCACAGAGAGGAGCCTCGCCATCATCGACCTCTCCGGATTCGGCCTCCACGGGCTGACGACCACGCCAGAACCGGCCACCACCGCCAGTTCTTCTTTTAGATCCTTCCCCTTACAACTTGTCTCTCTTACCTAAAAAATGAGTAAGGTTCCCCGCTGCGCCTATCTTCTTCTGTCCTATGATCCTGTCGCGGCTGCCGAAAAAAGTGTGCCTAGAAAACCAGTGGAAAACAACAGACGTATCACCTCCCAAATTTCTTGTTATCTCTCTCTCTTTTCCTGAGCGGAGTGCAAGTGTTATCTCCAGCCTGATCCACTCTCCTCGGTGTTGGAGATTGTGGCCGCCGGGAACCACCCCGCAGAGAGGAGCCTCGCCGGATTCGGCCTCCACGGGCCGACGACCTTTCCGGAACCGGCCACCACCGCCAGTTCTTCTTATAGATTCGTCCCCTTAGAACTTGATTTTGTGCAAGTTCTGTAGGGCCGAACTGTTGGGTTGTTGGGTGCATCCACTCTCCTCGGTGCTGGAGATTGTGGCCGCTGGGAACCACCCCGCAGAGAGGAGCCTCGCCGGATTCGGCCTCCACGGGCCGACGACCTTTCCGGAACCGGCCACCACCGCCAGTTCTTCTTATAGATTCGTCCCCTTAGAACTTGATTTTGTGCAAGTTCTGTAGGGCCGAACTGTTGGGTTGTTGGGTGCATCCAGCTGGATCATTTTTTTTGTTCCGTCGTGCAAAAGGTCAAAGAGCCCCGTTCATGATTTTTTTTTGATAATGGCCATTTTATCACTTAAAAGGTTTAATCATTACATCGGCCTCTGTATAACTAGTCTGAAAATAAAATCGAAGTACATAGGCAAGTAACAATCTAGTAGCTCCGTATCGCATTTGTCACTTGAACCAATCCGAAGATCACGCGGCCATCCATGTCAGATAAAAGTATACCTCGCCATATTTTCCAGTCGTGCAGACAACTCCATAAAAAGGTCTCGATTTTCCACGTGTTGTAATATGGACCACAGCCGGAGCAAACTGGTGCATCGGTAGATTACATGAGAGAAAAAAATTATCTGAAAAAGCTTTTCATTTCTACTCAGCAATAACGACCACATAACATCTATCGCTCCCACCATAATTAGCGTTATAAACTTGTGCTCAACACCATGTAACCAATTGCTGAAAATATTCGTAACAAATTCGAAGCTACTTGGATGGCTGTCCAAATAGAACATGCAAACTTGCAATCGAAGAATAAGTGTTTGATCGTTTCTTCATGTGGACAGAACACACACTTTTACTTTTGTGCCAGTTGCGTTTAACAAGGTTACCCTTGGTTAAAATAACACCTCGACGAATATACCACTCAAATATTTTTAACTTTAGTGGTATTTTCATCTTCCAGTTTTTTTTGTTATTATCGACCGGTACCTCAGAATGAGCCATAACACTATACATAGAGTCCATAGAGAACTTTCCATTCTCACGTAGACTCCAGCGAAATTCGTCAGAACCTTGCGACATGTGTACCAAAGATAACCATCCTAGCAGGTCATTCCATGTCGCAAGTCCAGGTCTGACCAAATCTCGCATGAACGTCACATTCGGCGGCGATGACATCATAACCATAACTATTGTTTTCGCTCTTATGACGAACAATATTATATTGAGCTAGATACTGGCCCCGAAGAGTGGTATTACCCAACCATTTGTCCTCCGATAACCTAATTCCTGATCCATTCTTAATATTAAATTTTCCAAAGCAAAAGAAACATTTCTTCGTCGCCACTATACCGGCCCAAAAGTGTGACTCACCGGGTTTCCAATAAACCAGTGACAATGCTTTTGTCCCGATAAATTTCCTTCTGAGAAGCGTTTGCCAAACCCCATCTTCAGAAAGTAGCCTAAAAAGCCATTTTCCCAGGAGGGCTGTATTTTTAACCTGAAGGTCATGAAAACCCAACGCTACCTGATCTTTTGGTCGACAAACGACATCCCATTTAGCCAGTCAATATTTTTTTCTCACTATCCCCTGCCAAAAGAATCGAGATCGTAAATAATCCAACTTGCTTAAGACCCCTTTAGGCAACTGGAAGAGCCCCGTTCATTAAAATGATCCAAATCTTAATCAAACTACTCTACATTGTCTTCGTCCTTGGGTGTCAGCAATTTTCGTTTGTGTAAGTCAACCAATCAATGGCTTCGCATTCATCTTTTATGGTCTCCATTATGCCGTCTCAGATTTTGACTACGTCGCTCAAGGTACGCTTGTGGTTGGGCTGGTTAGACAACACTTATGGGACTGCCCATGGTTGGTAGGCGTCGTAAGGTTGATGTGGAAATTAGGACCATGGTCATTTCTGCATAACAGGAAGTGAAATTCATGTCATTTTCATAATTCTATCAAGCAAGAAATCTTAGAGGTGAGCTGGGAGGGGAAACTCAAGATTGAACAAGACCACCTAGAAAATTAAAGAATAAATAAGGCAAAAAAAAAATTAAGGTTGGCTAATGGGAGAGTGATGTATTGTTTCGGCTTTGTGTCGTGTGGAGAAACTTTCAGTTTTTTACGCTGATGTTGTAAAACTTTGTTCATTTTGTATTGATGATTTCATCTAATTATATCATGAATGGGCCTTGTATCCTCAAACTACATAAATATATAGGATCAAAATTATACATTACTAAATCCTAAAAAAAAGTCAACGCAGTGTACACTTTGACTACTGCTTTTGTAGTATGAAAAGAATGGGGCACACTATTTAAAAATAAGAGCGGTTAGCTGACAAGAAATAGATATTGCTCATGTTCGTTGTTATAAAACAATTGCACAAATCTCAAAGAAAACAGTAGATGCATGGCTTGATAAGCCCGGAACTCCCACTAGGGCTGGAATTAAAACTCGAAACTCGCGAGTTAAACGAGTAACTCGGAACTCGACTCGGCTTGGCTCGAACTCGTTGCTAAACGAGCCGAGCCGAGTTTTCATTTTTGATGGTAAACGAGCCGAGTTCCGAGCTACTCGTTTAGCTCGTTTAACTCGGTAACAAAAAATCATTACCTATATTCTTGTCTTTGTGGACAAGTATACCTGATTATTATAGTTTAATGACTAGATATTACTTGATAGTGTCAACTTATCATTGATTATTATGATAATTGCATCATATATGCCCAAAAATTAAGAATAATTATATAAAATATATGTTATAATGCATGTTGACATTTTTACCGAGCTAAACGAGTTAAACGAGCAAACTCGCGAGTTTACCGAGCCGAGCGAGTTCTAATTCTGAACTCGTTTGTTAAACGAGTCGAGCCGAGCTAACTCGTCAGTTAACCAAGCTTCAACGAGCCGAGCCGAGCTGGCTCGGCTCGACTCGAATTCCAGGCCTAACTCCCACGTAGTTGTAGAATTGACTTTCCGTTTTCTCCAAGTGAATCCACTAAAAAAGCTTTCCTCTACTCCACGGAGTCGTGTTTCCATTCATTCGCTCGATATAAACACTTTATTGTCCCACCGCAAACGCACTAGCACTATGATAGTCACAAATTCAACACCAATACTAGCAAACTAGTGGCGGAGCTTGCCAAAGGTTGCTGCGGGGGCAAAATACAATATATACACAAAATCTTCTAACTTAAACTTAAGAAAAATCTTAATGCATGTGCACATCGGGATGTGGGGGGGGGGGGGGGGGGGGGTGCCCCCCACCACCGCCATATCGCATATGCACTAAGCATATACTTGCACTGTCATTATATAAACTCATGAATAAAGTATTTCATATCATATTTTACAGCCGTCAATGAAAACAAATCTAGATAGTTCACATAAATATTGTTCAAAATAAGTAAATTAAATTACATAAAGCGGAGGTGTCTCACCAATTTGCTATATAACCATAGTTAAACTTGGTGACTGTTGATCTCGGGCGCCGCAACGAGCAATCTGGAGGCCAAGGCGGGCCCTGGGCTGAAAAATACACAAACTAGGATGAACAATGCCACAAACAACTCCGAGGATGATGTTGATGCTGATGATGGACAACGGCGCTAGTTGGACCGTTGTGATCCGGACGACTCGCACCCCGAGGGTCACATGATATTATTTACCTTCTTTATACAACGTGCCTTTGATTTACTGCACAATTTATTTTCTCTTTTTTTTCAATCTTTGTTGCATGGTCCTTTTTTCTGTTTGTAGGACACCGGCGGTTCTTAGCCACGATTTACAACCTTTTTAGCGGCCATGACAGAGAGCCGCCAAAGGAGGCAAATAGAGAAGTAGTATTTTGGCGTGAGGAATTTTTACCTCTTCATGGATTATGAGCAAATTAAAAGCCGTCCGGACCTGATGAGATTTCTCGAGAGGACGGGGAAGGTGTTGACAAGATAATATCTAAAGTTGAAGAATATCTGAATCTTGATCAAGAAAAAGGCTTATCTTCGAATCAGTCGATGATTTTCGCCAGAAAGTCAATGCCTACAATTACGGCTGTTATACCATCTACAGGTACTACTGACTCACATGCTTCGTGAGTACTCCCTTGGCTAACAAGATGAACCAAGGGTGCCACCAACAAGGATGGCATCCTACCCGGTCGTTAGCCTGAGACTTGATCAGCCCGACTATATGGGGGTAAGTTTGTGGAGCCCAACCTTACTTCCACCATGGCTCAACAGTTCATTCAATCACCTTCCACAAGATGGATTGATGACTACCCACACCGTGTTCGTACAAAGGTCATGGAGTATCGTAAGCTTCTTATATGGGCACATATGATGCTATTAAGCCCAACTGTAATTTATTCACCTAACACTACTATATTGTTTGGAGAGATGCCTCTAGTTAACCTATGTCCTCCGACCCATTTTTTATTATCATTGCTATTGTTGTTGTCCTCTCTTACATATTATCTACAATCTGGTTCATTCGCTAATTTATCATTAGTTATCACTTTCGATCACAACATACGTTTAACCATTGTAACTAGTAGGACATGAAGCTTGACAATCTTCATGAAAAGTTGAGGACTAGCTTTGTTTTGTATTTATGTGCATGCACTATTAACTTTGTTGACGTCTCACTAGTTCCTACTGGTCCGATAAATTTTGGTTTCAATCGAGGGATACACTTGCTGCTGGGTCATATCATCCCTCCCATTTGGGGATTAACCAACAAACTTCTCCGGAAGTTGCATACTACCATGTTTATTGGAGAGAGATCAAGTGAATCTATGAACCCATGTCCATTGTTTAAATAGCAGTAAGCTACTTGTATGTCCTGATCTTAGGTCTTAAAGGATTGTACTATCTCTGAAAAAACACCTTTGCATTTAATGTTCGTCTACATTTTTATTTTCAAGCAAGTAATTCCATCTTCACACTTTTATTAATTTTTTTAGTGCAACATAAATTAGAATCTTGACACTCTAGTTGGAGAGAATAAATAGCTTTACCTTCAGTACCCTATACTTTTACATTAAAATGTGCTACAACTGCCACTGCAAGTAATCACTTGTTGAACCACATTGAAAGGATTGGATTAATATGACTATCAAAAAAAAAGCAATGGTTAGGAAAATATTCCATTAGGTGTTTTCATGGTTTTAATTTGCATTTTTTTTGTAGTTTTAAGAATATTAAAACAATTTCTAATTCAAATAAAACCGATAAAGATAAGATAATTTTACTTTCTCAAAATTTGGAGTTGGAAATAATTTATATAATATTTCTCTTCACTTTTGTATCTATAAAATAGCTTTTGGAATATCTAAAGAAGCCGATCCTCCATGATCCCAAAGCAGGCCCTCTTTTGTCGAAGAGCTCCTGTGAGGTTGCGTGCACGGAGGAGCTCATCCCCTATCATCGGCATGGACACCGTCTAGTGGGAGGTGGCCTCCTCCCCTCCGGTAAGGAGATCTCATCCTTGTTGTCGAGCTCATGGCGCACCCAAAATCACCGAAGAGCCATGCCACCTAGCATCAAAACGATTTATTCATATTGTTGATATAAACCAGCATTGTTTATGTATTTCGGTCTAGGCTCATGTTTTAGAGGTATACATAAGTTGGACTAAAACCCTACACATCCCAAATACTTGCCTTTATTTTGTGCGGAATGGAACCGACCCATTCTTCAGGAATAGAACCATGACATTCCATTCTACTTGGTTACAAAACCAAACACACCCTAAATATATGTTCTTGGGTACCTATAGCACGGAGTTAGTCCCTTTCGCCCCTTCTCGCCCCCCCCCCCCCTTCACTAAATCATTCTTTTTTTTAGCAAATACCATATATATTAAACCGGCAAAAAGTACATGATTACATCGATTACAAAAACAATACTAAAAGAGACGAGCAAATCTTTGAAATCTTCAAGCCCTTTCTTCTTCCATGACACAATCTTGTACTTTTCTGAATGCAGCCGTAGAACAACGACGAATACACCAAACCACAGACCTGTGAATACCAACGAAGGTTCTCCCCTTTTAATTTTGAGCCGCAAAGCCAAGACTTTGTGCACGCACGCAGCCATTAAATTAATCAAGCAACATCGGCAAGAGCACCACCACTTTGTCGACGTCGTTGGGAGTCGAGAGAACGAATCACCATTGCCAATGACGTAGTAGGCGGGACAGATATTGCGAGGACAATCCTCCTCGCGGCAACCATGAGAAACAATCCAAGATTGATCTGGCGAAGCAAATCTGAAGAAGCATACCTAGACAAATTTAATCTTTCAAAACCACCATTGACGTCGGGAAGGAGATCTCGCCGTCAAACGAAGGCCGGAAGATTGCTTATTGTAGAACATGTCATCTCCATTGATGAAGACGACGACAACCAAAACCCTAAATTGAAACACTAATTTTATTAAAAACTCCACTCATAGATCGGATTTCCCACCCCTCCCGACGCCGGCAAGGCCGGCCGGAGGAGGGGAAACCAATCTCTACGGTGGAGGAGAAAAAGTGGTGGCGCCTAGGTTCTAAGCGGTGGCGGAAAAAGGAGACCTCCCTTCACTAAATCATTCTTGGCCAGCTGGAATGCACCTTGGAAGTTGAAATATATGATGCCTAGCTGATATCGATCGACCGACTTGGCGACTTTGATCAACATGACGGACCTTACAACCGAATTGGTATGGCAAGTTAAGAATTAGAAGTACTCCGTATGCTTCTCCGTTTCCTTCGATCGGAACTCGATACAAAATCCACTCATGACCGTTTACCGCCAAATAAAGAAATTAGAAAAGCCAAGTTGCCAACCCCACCACTTAAAAACGCAGAACGATAAAGCCAGGCTAGCCAGCGTCTTCTCTCAAGTTGCAGGCAGCGCACGCGGCCGCGGCCGTCCAGCTTTGACCACTCCGTCGCCGACCCCAACGAGGTTTTTCTGTCTTGCTCTCAACGAGCATAGACAGAGCAGACCAGGGAGCTGTCCACGAGGGCATGAGACCGACGCGCAGCTGAGCTAGAGGCAGCTTGACCATGGAGAAACCGAGCAGCAGGCGCTGGAGCAGCGGCGGCGCGGGCGATGGTCACCAGGAGACGCTGCCCCTGCGCGGCGGCCTGGAAACGGAGAGGGCGCCGCCTCACGAGCAGGAGGCGGGGCGGGGCAGGTACCGGCGCAACTGCGTGCGCGCCGTGCTGGTGCTCTGCCTGCTGACGCTGCCGGCCGGCGTCCTGCTCCTGCAGCGGTGGCGGGCCTCCTCCTCGCCGGAGTGGCTCTTCGAGGTCGACCTCCCGAAGGAGGACGACGATGACCAAGGTACTGATTCTTCTGCTCATCCGGCCACGCGCTTACATACTCTACTCCAATGATCTGTAGTTGCTTCATGGTACCTTCATAGTTCATATCGTTGCCTTCTGTGATTCCGATCGAAAGAGACGGTTCTAAGCTATCCATTGACCGAGATAAGAGCGAGCTAAAGCAGGAAATAATATGGGGAAGCAGATTCCCCTTGCCTCCGGATGCTGCTAGTATTTTATTCGAAGCGGCTCGGTCTAATCCCAAACAGAAGCTGGTCGCACGGCATGGCGCCCGTCATAGGACAGTGGAATACTCCTGTCTTCACGATCAATTAGCTGTGGTGAAATCGTGCGCGAATGTAGAGATGACTAGTTAGTCAACGGCCAATTGCTGATCGGATGACTGGATGAGTCATTTGGACAAAGCCAAATGGAGTTCACACTTCACAGCATGGTCTAGAAATGGAGTTTCTAGGTGGACGCCGACCAGACAAAAATAACGACTTCATTCTGCTTTTATTTGGACAAAGCCGGGCGGTCGTGATAACCTCGGAGTTCCCTCTTCCAGGATAAATTTGCATTGTTGGTGCCGCCTTTATTACCTTTGTCCGGTTTTTTTGCTTTAAACCCTAATTTAGCTAACCTACTGTATTCCCGAAGTACTACGACGCCTATTTCCAGTCACACTGGGCATGGGTGGTTGGGTTGCTTGAACCATTTCTTTCTCGATTTGGACAAGACTAAGGTTCCAATTCATGCTTGTGGGGGGCAATAGCGTACTTCCCCCTCCCTCTCGGACAACCGCGGCACGATGCCGGCTACACGGAAAAATAAAGAGCAGCTTGAACCAAAGAGAAGAAAAAAAAACAAAAGAAATTCAGACATTCGGTGGCCTACGGCTGGATTGGTAGCTCCACTCACTAATCACTATCCAGTCAGTAGAGTAGTAGTAGTAGCGTCCCACACGCGCCGCTTACCCAAAGCCAGCTACACGCTCCTGCAACTTGCGTCGAAGGCCGGAGATCGACTTCCTCGATGGGCATCCCTGTCTGAAGAAATAAACAAAGAGGGGTGGATCGGAGCTCGGTGGTGAGCTAAATTAGCGCTCGTGCCATGTGGGGGTAGTTGGGCAGACGGTCGCCTAGCTAGGCTAGCAAGCTCGCTCATGGAGGCGAGGAGCGGCGAGGGGGCACGGGCGCCGCTGCGGAAGCGGCCGGAGACGGGAGCGAAGTCACCACCTGGCGGGTTCGTGCGCGCCTCGGTGCGGGCCGCGCTGGCGGTGTGCTTCCTGCTGGTCCCGGCCGTGCTGCTGCTGCAGCGGTGGCAGGCCGGACCCGCGCCGGAGTGGGTCTTCGGGGCCGATCTCCCGCCGGAGGTCAACCGAGGTATGAATGCAAGCGTGAGTTTCGTGGCCTTTCATTTTGCGCCGATTAATCTGGTTGCTGTAGCTTGAGGTCGTACTAGAGGAAAATGTAGAGCTGTAGATGTAGCTAGCCAGCTAGGCATAGTGCGTGAAGTGTACTTAGAGCAAGTCCAGCAGCTCCCCTATATATTCTCCCCTATATGTCTATGTAGGGGACTCCCCTAAAAAGATTTCTCCCCTATATTTTCGTCATCTCCAGCAGTTCCCCTATATCATGTCCCCTATATCACTTTCAACTATATTTATACAATATTTCGTAACTAACTTCGTAACGGTTATTTCTATAACCGGATACCGGATAGCAATTTAGAGCAAAATTGAGACATTGAAAAAACAGGGCACAATTTAGAGCAAAATTAGCAAAAATGAGACATTGAAAAAGCAGGGCACAATTTAGAGCAAAATTGAAACATTGAGACATTGGACAACAATTTGACAGAAATTGGACAACAATTTGACAACAATTGAGCAGAAATTGGACAGCAAGCAGTAGCAAAATTGCAATCAGTACATCCATCAAAGCAATCTGCATCAATATGCTACTGGTTTAGACAATTTATTTCAGCTAGCGAAATTGCACAACAACTAACAACAAACAACAATCAACAATCTATTCTGCTGAAAATATTGGACAACTAGCTAAATTGCAGCAACATAGAGGCATCCACTCCCTGGAAACAGCAGCAAAACAACACCAATATAGCGCCCACGCGACTCCCAGGCGACGGCCTCGTCCAGACAATCTGAAGCGAACACTGTACCTTGCAATTCCTCTCTGTACCTTGCTTCCAACATCAATCTGAAGCGAACACTGAACAGCTACCGACGGCAGATAGCAAAATTGCAGAGACAATGAAACAGACGCAATCAGTAGAAAATTTGCAGTTGGCCATGGTTCTGTAGCTCCTCCAACGCACGAGACTGAACCCCAGCAGCTCATCCACCGCAGCGCCGTGTCCGGCCTCCTCGCGCTCCACCTCACCTCCCTCTCTCTCACCTCCCTCTTGCTCTCCCGCGTCCATGGCGGCGTGGAGGAGCGCTCGCCGCGGCCTCCCGTCCACGGCCGTCGCCGCGCGCGCCTTCTATGAGGTCTGCCGCGGCTTCGCCGACCGCCTCGCCGCCCTGCTCTTCGACCCCGCCGCTGCCTCCTTGTTATCCCTCGCGCTGCCGGCCGGCCACATGCTCGGCGCTCGCGCAGCTCCTGCCCCGTCTCCTCCCGGCCAACCTCCACCGCGCGAACCTCCGGCCCCCACCGCCTCTCGCGCGGCAGCACCATCCCGCCCTGACTTGATGTGGAGTTCGATTTCGAGCTCGATTTCGAGCAAAATTGAAGAAAAAAGGGGAGGAAACGAACCTGTCGTCGATGGCTGGTGGCGGGAGGGAGTCTTCCGGGAGGGAGCGGTTGCCTTCATAGACGGATCGGGGACGCCTTCGGAGCCCCGATGCATAGGGGAGAACGAGCGCTGGGTCGGGGACACCGATAATCGGGGGAAGCTATTGGGGAACTGCTGGAGCGTCGTTTTTCCCTCTCTCTCCCCTATTTTGCGTATCGGGGGCATTATCGGGGCACTGCTGGACTTGCTCTTAGAGCATCTCCAACAGCGCCGCGCGCTATATTTTGTATCAAGCGCCAAAAAGGCGTTTTCGGGCGCGGCGCGCTGGTTTTGATTTTCCAGCCGCGCTATAGTTTAGCGCGCCGAAACGCAGCGCTCCAGCGGATGCTCAAAAACTCCAGCGCGCGCGGCTAGCCGGCGCTAGACAAAAATGAAACCAATATAATAGTTCAAATATAGATAAATACATTGCGTAGAATAAATATGCAAACCAACATGATAGTTCAAATATAGAATAAATACATGACATAGTTCAAATTCTACGCATAGTTCATTAAACCACAATCAAGTTCATGCAAATAAAGTTCATACAAACAAGTGAAACAAGAGAAACATCATCGATCATGCATCATCTTCTTCCTCTCCATTTTCTTTCTCCTCATCACTTTTCCCATCATTTGCTTCATCCTCCCCCGCATCTTCTTCAACCGCCCCATTCTCAACTTGGACGGTGTTCCCACTACCTTCAGATGCACCATCGGAAGGCACATGAGGCATACCGGAAGCATTGCCTCCACCCATAGAAACCCCCATGCCAACCGGAGGTGCACTCGGCCCTCCCATGTTACCCATGCCTCCATATCCTCCCATGCCAACAGGAGGTGCACTCATCCCTCCCATGCCACCCATGCCTCCATATCCTCCCATGAGAGACCCAAAACTCATGCCACCAACACCTCCCATGCCTCCATAGCCTCACATGTTTGTGCCCATGCTTCCGAAGCCACCCATTGTACCTCCCATGCCTCCAAAGCTTCCCATGCCACCCATGGTGGCTCCAACACCTCCCAAGCCTCCAAAGCTTCCCATGCCACCCATGCCACCCATGGTAGCACCAACACCTCCCAAGCATCCCATGCTTCCCATGCCACCCAAGGTAGGACCAACACCTCCCATGCCTCCCATGCCCATCATCTTTTTTTGAACCATGAGTTGATCACGACATATGTTGAGGTACTCCTTTTGCCTCTCGTCAAAGTGTGACGTATCCATGAAGAAGAGGTACTTCTCATATTCCATAACCCACGCTTGTTCATCCATTTGCAACTTCTTTTCCTCCAATGCCACCCTCCTCTCCTCCGCCGCCACCTTTCTTGCTTCAATTGCCGCCTCTTGTGTCCTAGCCGCCCTCCTATCCTCCGCTTGTTGCTTTCTTGCTTTCACCATTTCGTCCATGGCATTCTTGAGGTCATCGTCCCCTCCCTTCTTCTTGCTCTCTTTTGCTTGTTTAGCTCCCGTTGGTCTTTTTGGCTTGGAGTAGGCAACCGAGTTTGGTGTAGGGCTCCTCTTCTTCGTGCCATCGCTTGAGCCCTCTTCATCATCATCACCAACATTTGTGACGAGTTGCTCAATGTTTGGATAGCTTGGCACATCTAGTAAGCCCTCACGCTTCTTCCACTTTTCTTCATCCTTCAACACATCGTAGCAATGAGACATCACAAAAGGTCTCCCTCTCTTCACCTTGCCATTCTTCCCCTTCTTATCTTCCCCTCGAACAAGCCTTGTGCAATGTTGAGCTACACATAGAACCATACAAGAGAACAAGTTAACACACAAATGGTGAAAGTAAGAAAGCAACAATGAAATTGCCACACAAAGAAATGCCACTTACCCTATCCACATCATTTGTGCCGCTTGGGTTGATGGAGTCAACCGCCGTCAAACACGCCGACCACCTTTGACAATCGGAGTTTATCAACGACCACCGGGAACGAAGAGATCTATTGCTACGCTCAACGCCACTCTTGTTGCGTGTGTCAAAGTACACCTTCATCCTATCCCAATATGTGTTATAAGTTTGGGCCGTCGCAACGGAGGCATCCAAGGACACATTCAACCACGCGTTGCATAGCAAAACATCTTCTTTTGTGCTATAGTTGCCCGCCCTTCCTTTCGGTGCCTCCACCAAACCCTCACCATCCTCATCCATATCCTCATATTCACGATCCTCATCATGAATTTCATTGTTTTGAGACCATTGAGAAGTGTTGGATCCAACACCCATGGTTGACAAGTATGCATCATCATTCAAACTACAAAGACGGTGAAAGTAACTATAATTTTGCTACACATATGCACATTTCATAGCAATCAACAACAAAAAAGAAAAGGAAAAAATTTCATACCTTGTGTGCATTTGATCAAACACCATGGGCGCGTCGGGTGGCAGCTCCGCTTCCGGTTGCGTCGGCGCTTGGAAGGGCGGAGGCGGGGGTGGTAGATGCGCTTCCGGTTGCGGCGGCGCTTGGAAGGGCGGTGGCGGCGGCGCTTGGATGGGCGGAGCCGGGGCCGCCGCTTTCCTCACCCGCTTTGCAGCCGGTTCCCCCTTCTTCCCCTTTTGTGCCGCGGCTGACGCCGCCGGCCGCTTGGCGCCAACCTTGCGCGGCTGCGCAGCAGGCGCCCGCGCGACGCCGTGGACGGAGTTCGCCCGGGGCGCCATGAAAAGGCCGCGCGCGAGACCAACGGGAGGAGCGGCGGCGCCGGTGGAGGTGGCAAATCCCGCGCTAGGGTTTGCGGCGTCGCCGGCGAGCGAGGGGTCGCGCAGGTAGGGAGGGGTCGAGGGGACGTCGGAGCGGCCGTCCATCGCCGGAATTTCGCTGGCAGCGGCACGGGAGGGGCGAGGGTGGGAGAGAGAGCGCGAGATTTCAGCGGCAGTTGGGGGATTCGCGCGCGTTTTTCTTTTCCCCGCGCGCTGGACGGCCGGCCGCAAATAAACCGCTGACGGTACCGCTTCGTCCCGCACGCTGGACGGTTATCGCGCGCGCGGTTCTTTTCGCGCGTCTGCTGGAGCATGCGAAACGGCCCCGCGCGCGGCAAATGACCGGTATATCCCGCGCGCGGCGTTTTTGCAGCCGCTGTTGGAGATGCTCTTACTGTATACTAGTAGCATTTTAACCCAACCCAAACTTGGTTGCAAGGATCGCGGCCCCACATATCAGTAACTTACAGTGATTAGCCCCCCCAAGGGTTGGTTTGATGTTACGTCTTTTTTTTTTGCGAAAAGAGATTGTATTACTCAAAATCAGGTATTACAAACTTGGCATGTGCTTGACAGGCCCTCTGACCAGAGGCAAGCCACACAGGCGTATGAGAATTTGTTCTAGCATAGTTTGCCATGAAATGGCTTCTAGTATTCTGGCTTCTAGAAATATGAGTAATAAAAGTTTGGCGAATCATCATCAAGCTTTTGATTTCCTCTATAATCGTTGAATAGACCGATCGATCCACCTCTTTATTCCCCAGCATCTTGATTATCTCCAAACAATCCACTTCAATCTGCAATGGTTGGCTGCACCAATGTAGTGCCAAAGAAATACCCTCCAGTAATGATTTCAGTTCAGCATCTAAACTCGAAGCAACCATAACTGTTTAATTAAGTAGCCATGTGGAAGTTGCCGAAAATAGGGTTATCTCTAAACTACTCCAATTTAGCATCGGCGAATTTGCGAAATCGAAATTGCACTCGTTGGCCATGTGTAAAATGAGATATTATTTCCACGCTAAAAGAAAAAAAAGATTCTTCATGTGCCCATCGTATTGCTGGAACCTCTGTAATTAGCTTATGTTGTTAATGGCACTAGGCTGTTACATAGATTTTTTTTTAGATAAGGGCTGTTACATAGATGCTACTAGAGAGTATAGGGATCTCTAGGGAATATAGCACAGTTCACGTTCTTGATTGATATCTAATCAATCGTTCACAAATATATTTGATGTTCCAATTCCAGAAATAATCAATATAAGGTTAGTTCTCATCACACAGTCGGTGGATAAGATAGAATAGTCATGTACATGATTGTTAGAAGGATATATTGAGCTAATGAAGTGTAGTCTTTTAGAAAATATTGAAGTATACAGCCTTATATTTGTAGTTTATATTCGGACAGCACATGCAGGAAAGTTGAAGAAATCCGCACACATGATAACACATGTTGATACATATACGTGCAATATCACACTTTGATCGACTGAAAGTCGAAACAGTATGTTGTATGGTACATATACGTGACAAGGTAATACGTACAAATAGTATCGGCCCGTGAAAAAAGTAGGGACAACTAGTTGCCATGCGTGAAACGTGCCATACATGAAACTGTTTTTATTCTCGGCGACGATAGATGAAATTATCATAGCAAGTATTTGTACACAAGGAAAGTTTCAGCCGGTTTAGATTGCATATGCATCTCATTTGACCATGCAAACTTTAACAATTAATGGTTTGGATATCCACTACTCTTACCATCTAGTACATGTTAAGTTGTAGCTTACTAAAAGAGCTTTAAGTTTTTTATCTGCTTTACTTCTGTAGCAAAGCACACTTTTGCTGGGTTTTAGTTACTTTGTTCCGATTTGTGCTGCGGAAATATGTGCATATTGGTGCAAATGATATATAGAGAAATCATCACGCTTGTTGATATAAGGCCATTTAAGTGATGAGGAGCATGAATACCTGATACATTAGTAAGATATTGCTAGAACATGTCAATGTCCAATTAGTAATTTTAGATTGTACTGTATGAAGAGACAGCAAAGAACTGCTTCTTATCTTCATGTCCATTGAGTTGCAAGGGCAGCCTGAATTATATTCCAAATGAGCTGCCTGATCTCTTGCAACTTGCAAGCAAATTTAGTGAGGAAATGAACAAGCAACCAGCCAACATTTTGAAATAATGATGCTTTTTTTTTTGCTTTAAGCTGCTATAAATTAGTACCTTTGTTGCATTCTGTAGTATTGTTCATTGAATAGTCACTGTTTCTGTCAGTCTTTTCTTGCATTGTGGTTGGGTAAGCTATACAACTTTCAGTGCTCCCCACATTGTTTTCATATCCCAAACCTTTCTAGGATTTTTACGTAATCCAATTGAAATGTCCACAATGAAAGTAAAGTAATGGAAAATCTAGTTATCCCATTTCAAAAAAGTTATAAAACTGATTTCCATGACTATGTTTTGAACTAATCCATGTTAATGAACTACAAGTTGCAGCAGCAAAATCAAAACAATTCTTGTTGTCCTCTCCTTGTATTGTTTTCTTGTAGTGATTGAAATCATCTTATCTTATTCAGATATAAAAGATGATGTCTATGGTGATCTCTCTCCATCGGCACAAATTGAGTATGACAGACTTCTGGATGGCCTTCTGATCGAGGGATTTGACGAAAGATCTTGTCGCAGCAGGTACCAATTTGCACGTTATCACAAGAATTCCGGAAGAATACCTTCTCCATACCTCATAGAAAGGTTAAGGAGACAAGAAGCACTGCAGAAGAAGTGCGGTCCAGGCACTAAATCATACAGCAGTGCTGCAGATCAGCTCAAGTCCAGTCAGAGCATCAACAGTACAACAGACTGCGACTATGTCTTCCTGACAATCCATGCTGGGTTAGGGAACCGGATGCTTGAGATCACTTCAGCGTTCCTTTACGCGCTTCTTACAGACCGGGTTTTGCTCGTGGACCGTTATAAGGAGATTGCTGACATTTTCTGCGAGCCTTTCCCTGGAACTTCATGGTTAATTCCTTCTGATTTCCCTTTAAGCTATGGTGAGTTTACTGCGAGTAGTCCAGAGAGCTATGGCAACATGTTGCAGAATAATGTTATCGGTGGCAACATGTATCGGTCATTAGCCGGTGCTAAGCCTCCGTATGTGTACCTCCACCTTGATGGTAACAATGGTTTTCATGACAAGCTTTTCTACTGTGAAGACGACCAACAGTTCCTAAAAGGCGTGCCGTGGCTGATCATACGAAGTGATATGTACTTCGTTCCGTCGCTGTTCCTTGTTCCAAGTTACCAAGAGGAGCTGAGCAAGCTATTTCCTGAGAAAGACACTGTTTTCCATCACTTGGCACGCTATCTTTTTCATCCGACAAATGACATTTGGTACTCAGTAACAAAGTACTACAGGGCCTACCTTGCTAAAGCTGATAAAACAGTGGGACTTCAGATCAGAGTATATGAACATAAGGGTATCTTGCAAAGAAATGGCCCGTTCCCACACATCTTAGAACAGATCCTTTCATGTTCCCAGAATGAAAAGCTGCTGCCAGAAATTGGTGTGGCTGATGAAGCAGGAACCGCCCCTGGGAATAACCGGACAATTGCTGTTCTTGCAACTTCCTTGAGCTCCTGGTACAGTGATGAGATCCGAAAAAAGTACAGTGAGCACAAGACCGTCGACGGCACCACCGTCAAAGTATACCAGCCGAGCCACGAGGAGTACCAGAAGTCGAGGAACAGGAAGCACAACATGAAGGCGCTGGCCGAGATCTACCTGCTGAGCATGACCGACGTGCTGATCACCAGCGGCTTCTCCACTTTCGGTTACGCCGCACAGGGCCTCGCCGGGCTGACGCCGTGGATCATGTACAAGTCGGAGAACCACGTCGTGCCGGACCCGGCATGCGGCCGCGCCATGTCCATCGAGCCGTGCTTCCACTCGGCCCCCTTCTACGACTGCAAGGCGAAGAAGGATGCTGACCTGGGCAAGGTGGTGCCTTACGTGAGGCACTGCGAGGACGTCAGCTGGGGGCTGAAGATTGTAAATCAAACTCGGTTGTAGCTGGTGTTCTTGCCATGACACATTTGTTTGCTAAAAATAGGGTAGATTTCTTTTTACGGGAACAAATGTTCCACATATGTATTTTTTTCACGTGCATTTGATCCAACTGTAGATAGTTGAAAAAACAGATCACAAATAGCAAAAGGTAGACACTATCTTTTCTGTCGTTCTTACATGCTGGGTTATTATTTTCTGTCGTTCTTACATGCTGGGTTATTATTTTCTGTACATGTTAGTCAGCTGGTGTGTGATTGCCTGCACGCTCCCGTGCAGTTGACTTGTGATCAAGGTTCACATTCGGAGTTCCAACCAGATTTGTCCATTTCTGTCTTATCACTGAAATCGCAGAAAAGGCCTCAGGATTGGGCTTTGATTCAGCTATTCTTGTGTATTGTCGATTTAGCAGGTTAATGCATTGGGATTGTAAGCCACAGTAAATTAGACTGAAGTCTGGAAGTGTTGGTTTGGCCTTGCTTGCTATCATGCTATGCACACTTTCAGTATAAAAAAATACGTTTCTATTTCAGTTCTTTATTTCCAGTCTGCAGAGTACAGATGTGGTGCATCCTTCAGATAGGGGTCACTAATTACTGAAGCTATCTTTTGGCCATACCACATTTTCTTCAGCTAGTACCTTTGGCTAGAAAGAGATAATGTGTCAAGTGCGCCCAAGAATAGTTCTGAAGCAAAAAAAATCAAAGATTTGTTTGGTTTGTGTGTTCTAGTATTAGTGGTATGCTTGCCTAATCACCCCTCCAACTCAAACATGCTTGTGTTTCTCGCGAGACTAGATACAATCATGCGGATGGAAAACCCTAGCCGCCTCCCAGGTCGCCCCCGCCTGGGCGACTCCGGAGGAACCTCCCCTGTCCCCTCCAGCCCCGCTCACCGGCGTGCTCCTGGCTGACACCGCAGCCGAAGCCGGCGGCAGTGGCGGCGCCCTTCTCGTCAAAGGACGGAGGGGAGGAGAGTGCACCACGGCGGCAGCTCCATGGGTGGTAGTGGAGTGGTGGCGGCGGTTCAAGGGCGGCTCGGCCTTGGAGCCGGGGCCTGAAGCCGGAGCGGCGCGGCGGCGGGTGGCGCGCAACGTCGGCATCAACCTCCGGCGGCGTGGTGGTGGATCGGATTAGGGCCTTAGGGCCCGATCTCGGCCGTCTCCTGCCATGGACGGTTTGTGATCGTGCGCTGCTGTCGCATTCTCCGTTTTTGCTCCGACCGACGGTGTGGGGCCTACTGGTGTGCTCAAATACAGGCGGCGGTCCTAGGGTTTCTATTGCGCCAAGACGAAGATCTGCCTGACGCCTGTCCTCCTCGATCTGGCCGGAGTGTCGGGTTCCGGAAGGCTCCGCCGCGAACTCCCATGTGCGCGTTATGCCTGGAGATTGCTGGACCGGGTGGGATTCGGTCGTGCCCATTGGGTTCTCCGTTAAGGAGGGAGCGGCGCGAAGCTCTGCTATCTGTTGCCATCATGGGATATGTTTAGCTCCATGGTGAAGTGAGAGGCGGAGAATGTCATGGAAGCCGAGATTGGAGTACTAGTAATGGTGATTGGAGCCTTTGAGGCGATGAAGAACTTTCTTGAAGTTTCGGGATTCGTAGCAGCAGTATGTAAGTGGGGCGATAGCACAGGTGAAGTTCAAAGTCTTTCCTTTCAGGGTGAAAATCCAAAGTCTGACCTTAATTGGTTGTGCCTGGCAATGGCCTTGCTGAAGGCATTGTTTTGAGAGCGGGGACAATCTCCAGGGTGAAAACCCAAGATCTATGATCGAGCGATGACGGTGCGTGTGCATTGTTTCCTTCTTGGAGGCGTCGCTTTGGAGAACTTGGACATCAGGTGTTGTCTTGGTGGTGGAACTACAGAGTTGCCATACCCTAAAAGTCCCGCTACAGAGTTCTAGTCTTTGGAGAACTTGGAACTCTGTAGTGGGACTTTTAGGGTATGGCGTTGTTGCAGAGCCTGGGTGTAATTGTATCTCCACGATATTAATATATACTCTTTATCTAAAACAATACAATCATGCGGATACCGTGTTTGCTTTCGAAGCAACATGACATAAATCGAAACAAAACCGTGTTTTGAGAAGAAGAAAAAAGCGTGTAGGGTCTTTTAAAGATTCCTGGAATCCATTATGTTGTGAAATTTGTTACTCCTACACTCTTACCGGCTGGCAGCTTCTGCCGTCTTTGGCTAGCGCTCGAAACCTCGATTGCCACATTTAGAAATCAACACGGGCGGAACCAAGAAGTAACAATATGGAAATTGCTTGCCTCTCCTATGTCGAGGTTTCACACTTCAGTTTAGCAGCAGAGAGAGGAAAAAGAAACAGACCCCTGCGTCGCCTTTCCCCTGGCGGCACAGGGAACCCTAACCAGGTGTTGCCATACCCTAAAAGTCCCACTACAGAGTTCCAGTCTTTGGAGAACTTGGAACTCTGTAGTGGGACTTTTAGGGTATGGCGTTGTTGCAGAGCCTGGGTGTAATTGTATCTCCACGATATTAATATATACTCTTTATCTAAAACAATACAATCATGCGGAGATCGTGTTTGCTTTCGAAGCAACATGACATAAATCGAAACAAAACCGTGTTTTGAGAAGAAGAAAAAAGCGTGTAGGGTCTTTTAAAGATTCCTGGAATCCATTATGTTGTGAAATTTGTTACTCCTACACTCTTACCGGCTGGCAGCTTCTGCCGTCTTTGGCTAGCACTCGAAACCTCGATTGCCACATTTAGAAATCAACACGGGCGGAACCAAGAAGTAACAATATGGAAATTTCTTGCCTCTCCTATGTCGAGGTTTCACACTTCAGTTTAGCAGCAGAGAGAGGAAAAAGAAACAGACCCCTGCGTCGCCTTTCCCTGGCGGCACGGGGAACCCTAACCACATCGCCGCCGGTTCCCTCCATTGCGCTGCCTGATCTCGCCGCCACCGGAGGACGGGTCTGCTCCTCCTTGCGCGTTTGGCCCCCACCCAGAGCGCCAACAAAATCTAGTGGGGAGGCGTGGCCCTTTGTCGTGGACGTCGACGCTCCTCCGGCTCACCGCGCCCAGCTTCCTCCCGACAGAGGTGGTCTAGCCAGCCGTGGGATGCTGCGCCGGGGTCTAACCCGATCTGGCCCGTTGGCGGTTGCCGGCGGCGAGGAAGACGAGATGCGACTGCCGGTGAAAACCGAGATGGCTTCGATGTTGGTGGGCGATAGCGACGTCTTGGCATCGTTACCTTATTGAAGGCATCATCGTTGCAGCTCTCGTGTTCTCGTTCGGGCTGCTTCGGGGGAAACCCTAAGTCTGTGTCTCCCTGATCGGACGATGACGACGCTCGACGCCGCTCTCCCTCATGGGGGCATCGTTTTGGAGCAGCTGCTGATTGGAGGGATTGCGAGGTGGTGCGGCGTGGCATCTACCGCATCGTCGATGGCGAGTCTCGGCGGCGTGGCGGTGCAGGGTCTCGGCGATGGACGCGTGAGGATGGACGCAGGCAGGGCAGTTGCGCCGGTGGCGTCGTGGCGACGTTGATGGCATGCATGTCAAGGTCAATGCATTGATTCCTTCTGAAGATGGGTTCGTGGAGGACGGTGGCTGCAGCTCAGCGTGTGCGTACGACGCGCGTTGAGGTTTTGCTGGACCGGTTTGTGCTCCTAGTTTGTCGTTTGACGACTAGGTGAGGCCACCGGTTTATATGATGTGTGTAGGTGTGAGGTCTGTGCACGATGGCCTCGATCATGGCCACCCCCTTCATCAATTTTGTAAATGTCGCGACAGTTGTCGTCACAAATGGTGGCTTCCATTGATCGATGTATTTTTTTTAATGACTTTGTTGACTAAAATTAATAAAAACTGTGTGCATCATTTTGATGCCCGAGGCTGGGAAAAAGTAAGAAGTTGAAATTTTGTTACCTCTCCTATGCGAGTGGCTCGTATAGGCTTCCAGGAGAGGGGTTCTACCAGTGACTGCCGAAGTCCGAAGATCACATGCAGACTAGGGACGGAAGCACAGGAACCGTCGGCATCAATTGTACGAGGTGCGAATGGGAAAAGCGACCTAAACCAGTCCACCGCCCGAGCCCGCATCACGCGGCACGCCCCGCTCATCGGCCACCGAACCCGGCGAAGCCGCGCGTCCGGTGCCCCCCGCATAGGAACACCGGCACCGCCCGACCGGAGAGCAATTTTTCTTTTGGAAAACGAAAGCGGAGGAGGCGCCCAGGCTCGATTCCACCGACGGCGTCGATCTCGTCGTCGCCGTCGGTGTACGGGGCCACTTTCTTCTACCTGAAAAGAATCCAAAGTTCAAAACCCCTGGGCATATAGCGCCCCGCTTTGACGTGCCGGGCCCAGGCGTTGTGCGACGAGACGCAACGCCCATCTTTCTGAACTCTGCGCCGCGGCAGAACCCTGGGCGGGCGGGCGGGCGCATGGACCTCAAGGAGCGGATCCGCCACTCGCCACCGTCGCCGACGACGGCGACGCGGCGGGAGGAGGAGGCGTCACCGCGCGGAAGGAAGGGCGGGCCGGCGATGCGGTGGTCCATCTCGGCCGCGGCGCTCGTCGTCTTCGGCGTCCTCCTGCTCCTGCTCGCCGGGGGCTCCGCCGCGCGGAAGGGCCAGCTCCTCGACGCCGATTCCGGAGGCGGCCGTGAACCGCGCCTCGTCCGTCCGCGCGATGGTACGTGAGACAAACCATGCTGCTCGTGGCGTCGGTTTCCATTTCTGTGTTTCAGCTTTGCTCTGGCGGCGCGGCTCAGCGGAGCGCGACTTGCGGCGTGGCCTAGCGGAGCGAGCTGTGCTCTGTCGGGGCGGCGACCTGCGGCGCGACGGCGACGTGGTACCGGCCGCGGCCGGCGAGCGTGTGGTGTGTGTGGATCGGGAGGGGATGGGGTAGTGAGATTGGGGAAGGAGATTCTTACAAGTAGGGTCCACATGTCAGTGAGAGAGTCTAAAATCCCGGTCGGGAGCGTCGCGTTCCTGGTGTACCAAACATGTCCAGGTTCAATTTAGACCGGGATTGCAAAGTTCAGGGTCTAAACGACCGGGATTTTGACTTCAGGGTTTGATCCGCCCGACCTATACGAGTTCAAGGTTTAAAATGGACTTTTTCTATTCTGAAATCTATGGGTAGTACGTGTGGATGGCGACGTTACATTTGCGATGACATGCCTGGTGCCTTTAATGTCTAGGCTCCATGACTTTTGTTCTCTGCGCTAATACTCCCTCGCTATTGATTTTACCGTCGGGAATGGTAATTGTCAGTGAAAATGTGTCGTAACTTCACCGTAGCACATTTTTCAGGCGCAGCGTTCTTCAGATAACTGTGTGCACACAGTGCTACTGAACGTGTGTTTCTGGATGCTGCACAAGTTCTCGTCACACCCGCATTTGTTTGCACTAACAACTGTGGGTTAGCGTATAAATTTCTTCATCTCCATAGTATATTAGCGTTGATCATTTTTGTCATGGTAAACAGTCTCACTTTTGTCTAGTTTATGTTTCATTCTACTGTTCTTCCGTGGCTTGTCTGGTTTACGCCACCCTACGCACTTTATTTCACAAACAGTAAAACTTTGAATAATTATTCTAGCTAACTTGAACAGTCCACTACCTTCTAGTATTACCATGTCTGCAGCGAACTTAAGTGATTCGCCCCCTACCTCAGTTTTTGGTTGGCATCAACTACACTTGACCAAAAGATGTACTACCATTTTTCCATTTGCCTTCTAAGTATAACTGTATTTGAATCCTGATGCAATGACTTTCTATTGTTGTGTTTGCAGAAGATGGCACTTCAGGATCTCCGGAAGTTGTCAAGGACAAATTACTTGGTGGCTTGTTAGTTCCTAGTTTTGACGAACAATCTTGCCTAAGTAGATACCAATCAGTACTGTATCGGAAATTTTCGCCCCACTTCCCATCAACCTACCTCTTGGAAAGATTAAGGGAGCATGAGGCACTCCAGAAGAAGTGTGGACCACATACTGAATCATACAGGGAAGCTGTTGAACAGCTTAAGTCTGGTCAGGATATTAAGAAGGTGGACTGCAACTATTTGGTCTGGATAGCTTACAGTGGTCTGGGGAACAGAATCTTAACAATTGCCTCGGCATTTCTCTATGCCATCCTTACAAACAGAGTCTTACTTGTTGATGGAAGTAAAGGCACTGCAGACCTTTTCTGCGAACCATTTCCTGAAACTTCATGGTTCTTACCGTCGGATTTCCCTATTAAGCAGTTCAAGAACTTCAGTGTTGGTTCCCCTGAGAGTTATGGAAACATGCTGAAAAGTAAAGCTGTTCATTCTACCCCTGCTTCTCTCTATCTTCATTTGGCTCATGACTACAGTGAGTATGATAAGCTTTTCTTCTGTGAAGATAATCAGCGATATCTTCAAACAATCCCATGGCTGATCCTAAAATCAGATAATTACTTTGTACCTTCACTTTTCCTGATCCCAGCATACCAAAAGGAACTCATGAGGCTTTTTCCTCAGAGAGATGCTGTTTTCCATCACTTGGGACGTTACTTGTTTCATCCTAGCAATGTCGTCTGGGGCATGATTAAAAGATACTATGATTCTTATCTTGCTAGAGCTGATGAAATGTTGGGTATCCAGATTAGAGTCTTCGATACTGAAACTGGTCCATTTCAGCATGTCTTGGATCAGGTCCTTGCATGCACACTGAAGGAACACCTGTTGCCAGAGGTTAATACTGAAGAGCCAATTGTCCCTCCAAGGAAGGTCAGGTCAAAAGTTGTTCTAGTTACTTCTTTAAACTCAGGATACTACGAAAAATTCAGAAATATGTACTGGGAACATCCTACTAGAAATGGTGAGACAATTAGCTTCCACCAGCCAAGTCACGAAGAACATCAGAACTCGGACAAGAAAATGCATAACATGAAAGCCTGGGCAGAGATATATCTGTTAAGCTTATCTGATGTTATGGTGACTAGTGCATGGTCAACTTTTGGGTATGTTGCCCAGGGTCTCAGTGGTTTGAAGCCATGGCTTCTGTTCAAGCCTGAAAACCGCACTGCCCCTGATCCACCTTGCCGTCAAGTTTTGTCAATGGAACCTTGTTTTCATGCTCCACCTTTCTATGATTGCAAAGCTAAGAAAGGAGTTGACACGGGAAAACTTGTCCCGCATGTAAGACATTGTGAAGACATGAGCTGGGGGCTTAAGCTAGTGGATCAGAGTTAGTGGTAGATGTGGTGCGTATCTTCTATCCAATTCATATATGTACAGTACAAGCCATATAGTTTTATTTGTATGGTATAGGTGCAACTCTGTTTCCATATTATACTAAAGCCTTTTCTGACTTGGTTAGTAACTTAGTATAGATGCAATGTCATGCAGTGCTGCATTTGTTTTCAAATATATGTTCAACGCTAGTATTATTTCCTTGCCTCTGTATTATTTTCACCTTCTGTAACTTGCTTTGAAGCATATGCCTGTACTTGATATATTGCAGGATAGGATCCATTGCAAGAACTAGATGCATAATTTGTTTCATAAACTATTAATATATCATGTTTGCAGTCGAAGAATTTGCATTTGTCATCACACCTGCACTGCGAACTCTCTTTCTCCCTTGGGAAGTTTAGTGTTCAAGTTTTGTTAATCGATAAAACCTTGCAAAGAAGGGAGCTTAGAAGAAGGGTGCTTCCTGTGAGAATTAAATCATTGAGATTTGTTGTGCTACACCTTTAGTTCCAAAGAAAGAAAGAAGATACAAAATTTGGGGATAGAGTTTTCAAGAAGAGGTAAGTGTGTGAACGATATTTTTGTTGAACGGGTCTGAAAGGTGTGTCAAAAGATTATCGATGGGCCCAGCATGAGTTACAGATGCCTGCACAATAAAGCCAAGCATAGCAACCATTGCCAACCTCCCTGTGATTGATGGAAATAATGTTAGCTAACTATAAATATTACTACAAAAAAATTATGCAAGCAAATGTACGTAGAGAAAGTGAACTTGCCATTCTTAATTTCTTTCAACTTCACTTCATGTGCATTCTCTATATCTTTGACCAGTCCCATTGGATTAAATAATGGACCCCCAGGGTACCTGTTCAAATTTGAGAATTGTTATGATGATTTAACTAAAGCAGAGAACCATAGACTCGCTTAGGGAAATGGCTTCGATTCTTCATTTTACAGCATGCTGCGGCACTTACCCTGGCTGTAAACCTTCAAGTGAGGCTTCTATCCCCAGGAATGTCCCTTCCTTTGCTTGTGACCCTGGATTAACGAAATCCATATACCTCTTGGTTTCTACAAATCTGTCGAGGATCAAATTTTGGAGAAAAAGGTCAGTCTAGTCCTCTTTGAAGTCATCACAGTCTACACCACTTAAAACTTCTGAGTTACTGAACCAACTGTTCCTACGGACAGACGAAATGTTTCAGTTGGATGCTAAATTACCCCATCAAGAGAAGCTGAATAAAGAAGAGAGCCGTGGTGTTGGCGAAGTCAAATTTTGTAGCACCTGCTTCAAACCACACTGGTAGGTTGCTGATTCCTGATACACGGATCAACTAGACAGAAACCCGTCAATTAGGCCAAACAGAGCATTTAAAGCCATCGATTTCATGTTTGGCTTGTGTAAGTGAGCATGCTTCAATGTGGTAACAATTTTTTTATTTTTTGCGAATTAATGTGGTAGCAATTCTATCATGCTAGCAATATTTGGAACCACCAACATTTTCATATTTGTTTGGTGTCTAAAAGATACTTCTTTTTTGTGGACCTGTGTCATGTTTCTATGACTTCCTAGAAAAATAGTGCTGCGGTCTGCACATTAAAAAAATCCTAGGATGCTCTCATGGAGCTGGTGTCTTGGATAGGATTTAGCTGCCGTTGAAGTTGTTATTTTCATTTTACTAGAGTTCCATGTGCCATGCTTGATTCTCATTTCTCACTGTTCTTTTCATAGTTTATCCTAATTCAGGCACTTCTACATCCATCTTTTGTGAAATCGAGCTTCAGTGCTATGGTTTTTCAGAACTAAGAAGATATACATTCAACAGGGATTGGCAAGGAGATCAGCTGAGAAACTCACATCGGTTCCAAGGATGCCGGCAACCCCTGCCATGGCAAAGCGGCAGTGCACGAGCTCGGCCTGAACATACCACTTCAAGTCTGCTGGCTGCTCTCCAAGCCCCAGGGGGTCAAACCCGTAATCACCAGGTAGCCTGCAACCATAAACACCAAACAATACATCAGCCTAACAAGCATCACCAGCTATATACAGAACTCCGGCAGAGGTTGCCCAGGTAACTGACGTGCCGTCGAGGTAAGATGGCGGGTCCAGTCCAGGCAGCCATGTTGCACGCTCGGCGACAGCTCGGACCGCGAACCGGGGTCGCAGCGAGTGGGCATGGTGTCCGGGCACAGTGGCCCTGCTCCTGCTGAAAGGTGTGGGCGGCTTGGAGAAGATGCTGCAGGTGTGGACGACTCTGCCATGGGTGCTAGCTGCTAACGCCATGGCCGCCGCCGCTGCCTGATTCGGTTGGTTGATGGCTTGCTGGCCGAACTGCAGCCGGCGAGGGTCGGGTGAGGTCTTCTTTAGCTGATGTTCTGTTGGGGCCTGTGGGTGTGTGTCGGACAGATCAAAGCCGTGGATATGGAACTAGAGGCGTTCAGACATCACAGCTTCAGTGGCACTGGAGTCTGCAGTATGTTTTGCCTTGTCATGGTGCCAGGAGTGGCCCGGAGCGTGCTGAACGATTTGGACCTTTGGGCCAGGTATGGTACGACTGCAGCACTGGGGCGGCTTGTAGATACGAGAGTACAGCCGAGCCTGAGTATCACTTGTGCTGCTGCGTAATTCTCAAAAAAAAAAAAACAATTTGCTGCTGCATGATTCTCAAAACAAAATGTGCTGCTACGTGTAACGTGGTTGCAGATTGTTCCACGTATACTTCCCAAAACGTCTTGACAAGTTGACATATACTTTTTTTCGAGAATCAAGTTGACATATACTTAAGGGAAACAGAACTTATGCGAGAGCTACAAGGAAATAAAATGTCAATTTACGAATAAGAAATTTCGACGGAAACCAACACGAGGTCTTACCTCATGCTTTGTATTTATCTGGTGTTTTCTCCACGGCTTGTATTAAATTTACAGTAGGTCAAATCTATATCAATGTGTAGGCAAAAAAAAAAAAAAATTGGACGAACCTTAGGCAAAGTTTTTATCTCGTTTAAAAAAGGTACAGCAACCTATTTGATCAGAAAAAAACCTATAAAGACCCAATCTTTTTAAAATCGTATTAAATTTCATTGTATCATATCATACGAGCCCCTCGATTTTCAGTTCTTTTTTTTAAACCGAGGCAAAAGACTTGTCATTTTCATTAATTAAGAAGAAGTGGAAGTTGACCGGTTAATTAACAGGAAACCAGCCTTAAACCGGTACATACACCCTCGCCGACTGTCATGGAACACGACCGTCGTGAGGGCACACACGGCCATCCTGGCTACCAAAAGTAGACCACACACACCGCTGAAGACGAAAGTCGTCACCGTCGAGGTTGTCCACCAGCGTCATCGTCATCACTCCACCGAGAGCGACTCCGACTTCACCGAAGAGACGACCACCTAAGAAGACCTCACCGCAGCTGCCTCGCGAAGCCTACACCGGCCAATGCCAAACAGATGACCCCTCACGCATAGGTTGGCAGCTCCGATTCTGAAGAGGAGCTCCGAAGAGGAGATGGGCAGGATCCGCGCCGACGAAGGTGGTCGCAGCCTGGCTGCCCCACGCACGTCATCGTCGCCACAGACACACCAGTCGCAGCTACGACTTCATAGCAAGGGAAGTCCAGCGAGAAGACGAGTCGGACACGCCGGAACAAGAGTCGACTACCAAGATCTTGCCGCAACCAAACCATTGCTCGGTGACATCGTCGTTGCCGCGCAAGCCACCACGTGGCACACCCACACCGCCTACTGCCAACCTCGGGTCCCTCTTGCCGATGTCGGCCTCCGAGATGAAGCCCCCAAGAGGGAAACGACACCAAGGCGCGTCGTCGTCCGATCATCAGATCATGGGTTTCACCTGGTGAGCCAAGATGGCCGGATCCGTGCGGGAGGTGGGCATCAACTACGCAGCGATGCCTCCAGGAAGGGCAACGGCGGCCATAGCCGACGCCATCGCTGGTCATGGCTCAAGGCCGAGATCGGGTCTTCACCCAAGCCGCACTCCACCTCAACGCACTTCAGCTCGCACCGGCGCCGGCAAAGCCACCAGTCACCACCACCCCGGAGCTCCCAGCAGAGGCATCCTCGACACAGCGCCGCAGCTCCCCGCCATCCGAGCCCGGCGAGCCCAGATCGGGCCAACCAAGCCCATCGGGCACGCACGCAGGCGACCACTCCCCGCAGGAGCAGGTGACGGCGCCGCAGCCACCACCCTGTCGTCCGCAGTCCACGCATCGGCCGCCGCCCGAGCCCACCAGCTCGGCTTCCTTCACCCCGACCGCCTCCGCACCCAAGGGCCGGTCACCTCCAGCCAAGAAGAACGCCCCCCACCCCACCCACCCGACCACCCTTTGGCAGTGGAGGGGTGCCGCCACCGCCGCGGACGGAGCCGGTGACGGCAGCGGCAGGGGGCGTCAGGCAGGGGAGGGCTGGCGGCGGACGAGTTTTGCGCCCCTAGCGCCGACTGGGGGCGGGGGCGACGCGAGGGGTAGGGGAGAGCATTTTCAGTTCTTGTGGTTTTGCTACAAACGATTCATGTGCTATCAAAATGATCCACACACACTCTTAGGGCATGTTTGATTCAAAGGAATTACATAGGATTTTTGGAGAATTTAATCCTATAGGAAATTTTCCTTTCTTTCTTGTTTGATTTGTAGGATTGGATCCTATAGGAAATTTGCCTAAGCAATCTTTTGTACTACTTCTCATAGGAATTCTAACATCCACTCCAAGCTCTTTTTACAATTTCTTTGGTGAAATCAAACAAATTTTGGTACAAACTAAATCCTATACGATTGGAGTATGCATGACATGGCAATCCTATGTTTTTCATATTCCTACATATTTCCTATCCTACGAATCAAATAGGCCTTAAACTCGCCGCAAGAAGAAAAAGAAATAGTTTAAAAAAAAATACCCCTGGAGATTCTCTTTTTAGATTGAAGCAACTCGTGCTTCTTATTTTAATCACATGCTAATTCGTCAAGGAGATTCTTGACGGTTGCTGATAGTTTAAGATCGATTTGGTATTTGGTTGACGTGATGGTGAACAGCTGAAGGTGGTGGAAGGGAAGTCGGCTTCGCGGCCTGCGCGAGGGGATTTCCGCGTACCGTCCTACCTGTACTCACTATCTACGTATAGCATAAAATAAGGTATACGTCTCGATCTCTAGCCTCTACAGCAAGTAACGCCGTTCAACGTGGTTGGTCGCAAGGTCTGGACGGTGACTGCGCGTTGGCCTGCTACTGTGTTCTTTCATTTCCATTGATCGGTAGACAGATTCAGACAACGAAAGTGCCCGTAGTCAAAACGTGGAGTAAGAACGACGTACTGTTTCAACTTTCAACCAGAAAATAAGTGTAGACAAAGCGTGAATTAAATAAGACAAGACAAACACACGCTTTTACGCCACAAGATGCATAGAACATGCCATGCGATCCAATCTTATCGGCTTTGATCATTCGTGATCTTGGAACAGCGGTTTGCAGAACGATCAAAAAACCAGTGGAAAACATCGGATGAAAACGAAAGATCGATCGATGAGCTCTGAAGCACTGCACCAGAACTCGATCTCTATGTCAATTGCCAAACGAGATCGGACTGTTACACACATGTAGAAACTAGAAACTGTAGGATTTGTATTCTTCAACTCATTTTTTAAGAAATGTTGTAAAAGCTATGGATCAACATGAAACATGGAAACCACGAGCTAAGAGGCTAGCTACGAGATCATGGCGCCTTAGACCAGACGTCGCCATCGTCCAGCACCATGATCTCCTGCAACCCGTCCCAGATCTCCTGCTCCCTGGCCACGGGCCGCCCTTGCTCCGGCAGCCGCGGCGCGTACGACGACGCATTTGACCCGGAGTTCTCTTGGCTCTCCGAGAACTGCCGCGGCTGCGTCTGCGGAGCCGCCCATGAAGAAGCAGAAGCAGACGCTGATGATGACGCGGCGGCGACCGGGAAGTTGAGCTTGGCACGGTGGCCGCGGAACTCGAGCGCCGCGACGTCGTAGGCGTGCGCGGCCTCGGCAGCGGTGTCGAACGTGCCGAGCCACTTGCGCACGGCGTGGTGCGGGTCGCGGATCTCCGCCGCCCACTTTCCCCACGGCCGCTGCCGCACGCCCCTGAACTTGCTCCCCCTCCTGCTCGCACGCTGCTTGCCCACGCCGCCATTCTTCGCGAATCTCGCGGCGGAGCAGTCTTCGCCCTCGCTGCTCGAGCCAGTCGTCGCCGCCGCAACGGTATTGGCGAGCTCGCAGCCGGGGCACCCGTCGGCGCCGCACATGGCGCACGCAGCAGCTGCTGGCACCGCTGCAGCGAAGCTCGGCGTCGACGGCTCCAGGTGCAGCGTGGGCTCGACGCTGTCGCCGGAGACGACGGAGATGAGGGCACGGAGGAAGAGGGAGTTCTCCTTCTCGGAGTTGGGGAGCTGGAACCCGCCGGCGCCGCGCTCTAGCCTGGGCACCATGACGGGAGCTCGTCGAGCGGCTGTGACGTATGCACGTGATCAGGTCGGTGTCGGAAGAAAGTGTGGTAGCTAGGTTGATGAGTTCTCGTGGCACTGATGTTTCAGGGTGTTTGGCGCTGTGGATTTTATAGTGGAACGTGCATGTCCAGGGGCATTTTCAAACGGCGAGGTTTTGTCACGTTCTTATCGTGGGAACGGGGGTGGAAACGGGAAATGCTGGATGGATGATTAGCCAAATCCACATTGCCCCCTTGTGGCTGCTTATGACCATATTTGAGCTGTTCACACAAGTGATCTTGCCACAATTAATTAGGCACGCCTACCCTGCTGAACTATGTGAAAAAGGTAGGACGCCCAATAAATGAATGGAGGGAGTATAACATGATGTCGCGATTTTCAGAGTAAATTCTATACATAGGTAACAATTTGTGCCACTATATAATTAGGCAGCCTATCTCTGTAACAATTTGTGCCTCCATATATATTTAGGCAACCCATTTTTAGAGTCATTTACTTTAGTTTTACTGAATACTGAGCATCATTTATTCGGTATATCCTTTGTTTGGGATAACAACATTTATATAAAAAAAAGTCCAGTTTTAATATTTTACACAAATTAAGGGTCTCTTTCATTCAAAGGATTCTCATACGAAATTTGGAGTTTCTATGGTGGTTGTTTGATTGTAGGATTGAATTTCAGAGAAATATTTCCTTAAAAAATTGCACTACATTTTATAGGAAATCTAATATCCACTCAAATATCATCATTATAGGAATCTTTTGTTTTCCCTGTCATGGAATCAAACAAAATTTTGTGCATATGAAATCCTATAAAATGGAATGAGCGTGACATTACAATCCCGCGTTTTTCCTCTTCACGCGAATCAAATAGCCCTACCTTGGGAGAAATCAATATGCCCAATTGTTGGGCTGGGGATGCAAGATGTGAATTGTGATGACATGTTGAAGTGGCGTTCTACACGAACCAACCGGCTGAAAGGTTTGTTGTGCCAAAATTGTTGTTCTTCTCGCGGTCTAGTTTGACTAGATCGGTCGAGCTTGTATGTTGTTTTTCGTCCGGATTTCTATATTCACAGGTTATTTGAGAGGTTTTCGATTTACTTTTATTAACAAGAACCATTTTTCTGCTTAAAAAAATATTGCTACAACTGGTAAGATTTAGCAAATAGCACCTACTCGCTCTACTCACACAAACTTAGTCAAGTTAAAATTTGATTTTTGATGAAGAGTGTAGGTTGGATTAATAAACATGTATATGCTTTTCGGCACCGTGCATCAGGTTGCTGCCATAATATGTTATGAAATTGTAGATGATTTTGTTTTGTACTTGGCTGGTAGTGATTTTGTCGATATTTTAAGCTCCACGACTCAGTAGGCGTTGTGTAATCGTGTTCGTGTGTCCAAGATTTTTTTTTCAAAAAGAGGATAACCACGATATTTTGGCGCTGTCTATCGAACGGAACGCTGACAAGTGGGTCGTGGAAGACTTTGACCGTTCTCTAGAACAGATGATTAGAAACGTCAGCGCTCGGAGCTCCCACCGTCGCGGCGTGTGAAAGCGAAAGCATGCAGGCCGGATCTGGAACGCCAGCCGGGTCAGGTCATCGCGAGATGGATCATGAGACGTGCGTCTCGCGTCCCCGCCGTCGTGGACGACGTCGGCCGGCGTAGCATCGCGTGACGTTTTTCTTTTTCATTGATCAAGTATGCGTGACGTTTACCAAGAGGCTATTTGGATCGGAACGAGCGTTGCTTTCAGACCGGCTAGCTCGAGTTCGACGATTTGGCATTTGTTTTTGTTCAGTGTCTGCCTCACAGCGTTGCTTTCGGAGCCTCGTCACGGCATCAACGACGACATCAAAACCAGAAGGAGCCGGAAGGTAAACAAAGTGTGTTTTTTTAGATAAAGGGCTTTATTACTCAAAAGTTCAAATATTACACTCGGCCTCTGCATAACAAATGCACATAGCCGCAACCAAAGTACCAAGTAAAAAGGAAGTGCGAGAATAGACGGATTACAATCAGCAGAGAAATGTAAAACGCCTATGTCATGGCGAGCTAAACAGCCTATGGAAGACCAATCCGGCGATCAAGCGGCCACCCATGTTGTGACAAAATGTCCCTTGCCACCTCCTCCAAGCGTGCACACGCCTCCGTAAAGAGGTCTCGATGTCCCACACGCTGTAAGGTGGACCACGTACGGAGAGTACTTGTGCATCGGTAGAGTACCTGCAAAAGAGAAACATTTTTGTCATTGAAAACCTTGTCATTTCTACTAAGCCATAGCGACCATATAACGGCAATCGCTCCCACCCTAATAACCGTTCTAAGCTTCTTATCAATCCCATGTAACCAATTGCCAAAGATATTTGCAACAGACTTGGGTGGATATAAGTTAGATGCTATTTGGATGGATGACCATATAGAACGAGCGAAATCACATTCGAAGAATAAGTGTTTTATTGTCTCTTGTTTAGAACAAAACATACACTTTGTACTTCCATGCCAATTCCGTTTGACAAGATTATCCTTGGTTAAAATGACACCCTTACGAAGATACCACGAGAATACTTTTATCTTTAGTGGAATCTTCATTTGCCAATTTTTTTATTATCATCGACTGGAATATCAGAATGTACAAGCGCCCTATACATGGAGTCTACTGAGAATTTTCCATTCCCGCATAAATTCCAACGAAACTCATCGGATCCTTGTGTAAGCTGGATTGAAGCCAGCCGTGCCAACAAAGCGTTCCAAGACATTAATCTTGCACCGAATAAATCACGTCTGAACGACACATTGGGGGGAGAACACTGCATAACAGTGGCAATAGTATCCCCTTTGTGGCGTACAATACTGTATAGGGCCGGATATTGTTCCCGGAGGGTGGTAGTTCCTAACCATTTATCCTCCCAGAATCTAATCTCCGAACCATCCTTAATATTAAAAACACCGAAGCGAAAGAAATGCTTCTTAGTCGCCATCAGTCCGGCCCAAAAGTGGGAGTCACCAGGTTTCCACGACACCTGTGATACCGCCTTCGTGCCAATGTATTTTCTTTTAAGGAGCGTTTGCCATATACCGTCTTCGGTTAGCAACTTAAACAGCCACTTCCCTAGGAGGGCTGAATTCTTGATGCCGAGATCATGAATACCCAACCCTCCCTGGTCCTTTGGTCGGCAAACCACATCCCATTTAGCCAGTCGATACTTCTTTTTCTCACCATCCCCTTGCCAAAAGAATCTTGATCGGAAATAATCCAATTTATACAAGACTCTTTTGGTAATTGGAAGAAGGATATCATATACAGTACCATGTTTGTGAGTACCGAATTAATGAGAACCAGCCTTCCACCCAGGGATAGTAATTTGCCCTTCCAACTAGCTAGCCTCGCTTGCAGACGTTCCTCGACGTGTCTCCATTCCGCATTAGTCAATTTCCGATAATGGATTGGAATGCCCAAATACATTATGGGAATTGACCCTGCTCACAACCGAATATATCGGCATACTGAACAGCTGCTTCCTGTGCTTCGCCAAAGCAAAATAATTCGCTTTTATGGAAATTGATTTTTAATCCCGATAATTGTTCGAATGCTGACAATATCAATTTCAGATTCGACGCTTTATCTATATCGTGTTCCATAAAAAGAATTGTGTCGTCCGCATATTGAAGGATAGAAAGTCCTCCATCGACAAGATGAGGAACAACTCCTTCAATTTGGCCATCCGTTTTAGCTCGTTCGATCATGATGGTCAACATATCTGCCACTATATTAAATAGTATAGGCGATAGTGGATCACCTTGTCTTAGGCCCTTTTTTGTTTGGAAGTAGTGGCCGATGTCATCATTGACTTTTATCGCTACACTTCCCCCTTCAACATAGTTACGGATCCATTCACACCAGGTGTCCGAGAACCCTTTCATTCTCAGGGTCTGTAGCAAGAATGGCCACTTAACTTTGTCATACGCCTTTTCAAAATCGATTTTGAATATAACCCCATTAAGTTTCTTCGTGTGCATTTCATGTACAGTCTCGTGTAGAACCACGACCCCATCTAGTATATTCCTCCCTTGCATAAAAGCAGTTTGGGTAGGCTTTACCACATGATCTGCAACAGAATTCAACCTAATTGTCGCTACTTTTGTAAAGATCTTGAAGCTAACATTCAGGAGGCATATAGGCCGATACTGTTGTATCCTCTCGGCCCCCTGAACCTTAGGTAACAAGACGATTTCCCCAAAATTAAGGCGGAAAAGTTCGAGTTGCCCAGCATGAAAACAGCCGAATAACTCTAACAAATCAACCTTTATGAGTTCCCAAAAATGCTGGTAGAATTCAGCTGGGAATCCATCAGGTCCAGGTGCCTTATTGTGCTCCATTTGGAAGACAGCCTTGCTTATCTCTTCTTCAGAGAAGGGTGCGATGAGCAGGCCGTTTTCCTCCGGAGTAACTTGGGTAATATCATCTGTACGTGTCTCATCAAGAGTGAAGTTACCTTCCTCCGGAGCACCGAACAGACCCTTATAGTAGTTGGTAATATAATCTTTGAGCATGTCCTGACCTTCGATCAGCCCCTCATCTTGGAGAAGAGAATGAATGAGTTTCCTCCTATGTCTGCCATTGGCGACATTGTGAAAGTATCTCGTATTCGAATCCCCTTGCAAAATGAATTGTGCCTTGGATCTTTGGTACCATTTAAGCTCTTCTTCTCTCAACATCCGACCCACCTGCTCATTCGAGTGCCGTTTTAGGTCACTCTCATTTGCTGATAGGGGACGCGTTTCTGCGAGTTTATCGAGCTCATCAATAATGGAACACAGGCGCTCCTTTTCTTTCTTAAGCATACCGGTGGTGTGGCGTGCCCATCCACGTAGGAATTTACGCAAGTTGCGCATTTTTGCATTCCATCGTTGAATAGCACTGTTGCCCACGACCGGTTGGGCCCATATCCTTTTGACCAAATCATCAAAACCATCACGCAACAGCCATCCTAATTCGAATTTGAAATGGGGCTTAACGGTCGGTTTCAATGTACCAGTGGAAAGGAGAATGGGGGCATGATCCGAAAAAGCTTCAATTCGTTCTAAAGCCCGAACCGATACCAATGGATATTTATCCTCCCAACGGGAATCCATCAATACACGGTCCAGCTTTTCGAACGTCGGCTCTGGGAGACTATTAGCCCAAGTGAATTGTCTCCCCGTCATATGAACCTCCCTTAGAGACAAGCTATCAATTACAGCATTGAATAAGAGAGCCCAATGACCATCGAATCTGCCCTTACTTTTCTCGTGACGGTATCTCAGCATGTTGAAATCCCCTCCTATAAGAATAGGGTGTGGGTTATCCTTAGCTAAGTTAACCAATTCTCGAAGAAAAGCAGCCTTAAACTCTTCTTGGGCAGCACCGTATACAGCAACTAAACTCCATATAAAGTTGTCGGACTTATTTCGGATATTAAATTTAATGTGGAACTCACCATCCGAACGGTCCAACAACTCCATGGTATCAGTTTTTATGCCGAGTAACATGCCACCCGATCTTCCTCGAGGGGGACAAGAATGCCAAGTAAAATCTACACCACCAGAAAGGCGATCTAGTAGAGTACTTGGAAAATCTCGTCTACCCGTCTCAGAAATAGCCAAAAAATCCAACTTGTAATCCCTCACATGATGCGCAATATTTAAATGTTTAGCCAAGTCGCCTAGACCTCTGCTATTTTCAAATATGCCATTCATTGGGAAACCATTGGGGATTTCGACTTTCTCGCACATTTTGCGAAGATTGGTTCTTTTTATTTTTAGCGGATTTAGATTTCCGGCCGGTAGCATACAGGTCATCAAAAGAACCCAGCTGAGCCTCATCCAAATCCAACTCCGTAACCTCTCCTACAAGATGTGATAGAAGCTGTCCATCTAAAGTGTCATTCGCTTCATCATCATCTATAGGAGGAGGTACCGGCCTACTCGAAACACTAGGTGATACCTTACGGCGATCATATTCTACATGTCTCAAAATATTAGCCGACAAAACCACTTCCTTTTCATTCCGCCCTAAAGTGACGCCAACACTAGACAGGTGCGTGGAAATCTTAGACGGCGAAAAAGAGAGGAAAGACTTCTGGGATGGGTACATACCAGTAGATGGAGTGGAGAACAATCCTGCCTTGCGCCTCATCGCCTTGGTCATGGAGTCCTCATCCGTTGCCGATGCACCGTCCGTCCCTGTCTGGTGACGTTCACTGCGCCTAGGCAAAGCCGTAGGCAGCGAACGCCCTCCAGTAGGCGCTTCCGTGATGGGAGAGGGTGATGGTGTTGTAGCAACCCTCCCCTTCAAGAGGCCGCCGAAGAAGAACGCGGAGACGGCGGAGACACCATAGAGGAGGGCAGAGTCGGAGTAGCAGCCCCCACCCCTATGGTGTCCGACGTCGGCACCGGCGAGCTCTCACCGGTCGCCCCCAAAGGGCAGACCAGCAAGCCCCCGGTCAGCTCCTCCTTTCCGTCCCTGACGCAGTTGCTTGCCAAAGCAGCAGCCCGGCAGCACTATCCTCCGCGCGGTCGGCCACCAGCAGCCCAGGAGCAGCCCGAGACAGGTGGGCAGCATCTCCAGAAGCCTCTGCCTGGCGGCCAGTAGCGAGCAGCTGCTCACACCACCGACCTGCACGCCACGCTGGAGACGGGCCGCTCCAGCACGGCTGGCCCATCAGCGCAGTTCCCTGCCGGCGCCCGGCGTGCGGCAGTGAAGACGCTGTCGCCCAGCGGCCCATAAGTAGCCGAAGAGGATGGGCCGATCTCAGTAGCAGCACCCAGCACCGGAAAGGAGCAGTTTTTCCTCCATTTCTTCACTATCTCGATCCCCCTCGGTGTCTTCGGGTTTGGATTAAAGGGGGTAACAGCTACGCCCTCAAGCACGAGAGCCACCGCTGCACCATGTACATGTCCACCACCTCCGGCCGGGCTGGGTTCAACCGTCATGTTCGAAGTGTCCGCCCCATTGGACGGAGCATCTTCTCCAGATTGACCACCACCCAAGTTTTCATCTCCCATGCCATTATCATCAGAGTCATCTTTACCCTTGCGCTGCCACAAGAAAGGCACAAAGTCCGCCTCCGGTACGTAATCATCAGCCTCAGGACGGAAGGTAAAGTCATAGCCCTTAAGTCGCAGCACTCCAGCAGTCGTTATGAAAGGCCCCTCCTCATCGATATCTTTGAAGCTATCACCGTTCAGCATCCCCACCAAGATACAGACCACCCCTGTACGCCGGAGAGAGAACAGATCCACATCAATCGTAGTACCGATGAGGGAGCCAACCGCCCATAAGCCCAGAAGTGACGCAGCGGGTTAGGAACTCCGGTGACATGCACCCAAAACTGAACCAACTCCGATGTATGCTCAATATCCACCGGCTTCCACTCACTGAAAATGAGCTTAGTTGCTTGAGACGGGATGCCAAGCTCAACACCAATAAAGCGCAGCAAGTCCGCCTTGGACGGGAAGTTCACCGTGAAAGATTTATCACCATTAGGGACTGCCTCCCAACACCAAGACCGAACCGGGCACAGTCTTGCAACCTGGGCCGCCACCTGATTCGCCGTGGCGGCCACACCCTGCACCGTCACCAGAGCCACTAGGGAGTTCTTCGGTGCAACCTCCGCCTTGAAAAGGTTATCTGGGAACTGAGTGAACATGGTGTCATTCTGCCCGTGGCCAGCAACAAACGCAGTGGGCCTCGGTAACTTCAGCGTTGGACACATCGGCGTCGGGTGCTTTGCATTGTCACAAATGTAGCAATAGTGCTTCACCGGGCAGTCCTTTGTCGCATGTTCATTCACCGCGCACTTCCAACACCAACCCCTGGCTTTCTTGACCCTCCCACAACCTCGTTAGCCGCTGCCACTGCCACCACATTCTGCATCGGTAATGTGGGAGTAGCAACCGGCTGAGGCTGGGTACCTTCCCCTTGTTGTAGTACTCCGGGGACTTGTGCAGGATCGATAATCTGGGCAGTTCTCGGCATCCCACCGAGCTGTTGTGCATGCGCCGGAACCACCGGCTTGTTTTTCTTCTTCTTCCTCTTCGGAGCCTGGGCAGCAGCACCTAGGGCGAACCCAGCAATGGGTGGAGGTCCACCTGCGCCACCCTGAGCATACTGCGGCGCTGCACCCTGCTGCGGATGGCCGGCACCCGCGGCCGGCAGACCTCCGACTCCAGCAGCAGACTGCACGGCGGCCGGGCCGTACTGGACGGCATTGCCGTACTGCCCAGCGACCGCTCCCGCCCCGTGGTGCACAGCCGGACCCGGGGCGTAGTACCCAGCGCCCGCTGCCTGCATCGCCGGTGCCGAGCCGTACTGGCCCGTCCCAGGTCCATGTCGATACGCAGCGAAGTTCTGCTGAGCCGGAGCATACCGTGGCGCGTAGTTCTGCTGACCCGCGACGTTCCCGAAGCGCCCACCGGCCCTGCGTCCATGCGCTCCTGCACCTCGACCGCGACCACCAGGAGCCGCCGCAGGAGCCCACCCCGGAGGTCCCGGGAACCCAGGGGGCGCGGCCATGGGGGGCGGCGCTGCGGCAACCTCGACGAAGGTTCTGCTCAGCGGAGCTTGATGACTTGGCGGCGGTGCTTGATGGGGGCGGGGCGGAGAAGGTGTCGGAGTAGGAGACGATCGAGGGGCGATGGCGGCGATCGGGGGAGCCCTAGGGCGAGTTCGGGGATTCTTCCACAGGCCTTCGTACCGACGGCCGAGATAGGCCCACGGTGATGCACGGCTGACGGAGGCCTGCCCATTGGACCCACCCAGCAGCGGTTTCGAAATTCGAAAAGCAGTAACCGCCTCCGCCCCCGACGTCTTCGCCGCGATCACCTCAGCGCTGGATTCTCCCGAAAAGACCGCCGGGGAAGGACCTGGCCAGGCCGCCGCCGCGACGGGGAGCGCCGGTAGGAAGTCGCCGAGGCATGGCGGTGGTGTGATCCGCGGGCGCGGGACAGGACCACGCCACCCCATGCGAACCTTCGCAGTCCTAAGAACCATGGCTTGAGGAGCACCTCTCCGATCTTCCCCACCACCAGAGGATGGCTGCACCATCGTCACCGGCTCCGAGGACCTACACACAGGAGAAAGAACCTCACCATTGGATGCGTTAGTGCTCACCGGCGAAGACCGCTCCCACGATCTCGAGCCCGGCGTGGAGAAGCCGGCATTCTCCCAGAGCTCAGCCACCTTCTCCTCATCTGACTTGGGGGATCGCTGAATGTCCTCGCGCGACACCGCCCAGTCCTCCGCCAGCACTTCCTCCGCCGCCTCCGTGGGAATCCTCGCATCATCTGCCGCGGACGACTCGGCGTTCAGATCGCCAAGGCAGGAGAAGCGCGAGCCCGTGCAAGATCCACCCCAGGCAGGCGGCGCCAGAGTTTTCCGGCGGCCTCTTCCGAGCGTAGACGCCGGCGGCGAAGCAGCGTCACTGCCCCAGAACTTCCCGGTCAGCCGCACCGCGAGCGCATCGCCCGGCGCATCGCTCGGCGCGTCGCCCGGCACGTCGCTCATCTCGTCTTCACTCACAAAGTATAGGAAAGCTGAAGGATAATCTAAACAAAGTGTGTATCTTTCTGCAAGGAGCCAACACATGTTTTCCGGCCGGGCGACAGTTCATATACGGATACGTACTGAAATTTCCCTGCTGAGAATACAATGTTTGGCACTGAGATGATTTTTAGAGAACTTCTCAAGTTTCAGTAGATATTTTTAGAGTGTATTCTCAGTTATGTCAACATTATATCATATATGTTCTGAACTACAAGCAGCTCATGGCCATCTCACATATAAGAACTAAGAAGAATAAGCAAGTTTTGACATACCGCGTATGCTATTTCTGTTGAATGTTAATGTTCTGATTGGGGAAAGAGGCTGATGCCCACCTTCTGCATCCACTCAACAACAGCAACTGCTTCTTTAGTAATGCCATATATCCGCTTGTCATCTACAGTACTACTAGTCCAGTCACCTTAGATTACTGAAGACAAAAGACAAGTATCATGTATAGCTCGTACATGTTAAAAACACACCACACAATTTAAGACAGTCATCTGACATCTCAATCGCAGATTTATAGGCAGGCTTGCTTTATTCCAATACTAACTTGTTACCTTATTAAAACAGAGTGACTACTGTTCGAGCATAGGGGTTGGATCAAACCACCATAATGACCAATATTCAAACATGGTGGAATTGAGGATTACATTATAAACTAGCCGAACGCTTGGCAGTGGAAGTTAACTCTTGAAGAAAGAGGTGTCAGCCCAGGACATTACCATTGCAAGTATGGTGAAGCAAATGCAATTGAAATTCAATCAATACTGGAAAGAGTCATACAAGTCTGCGTGTATTCCTGTCATACTTGATCCCCGGTTCAAGTATGACCTTCTGGAATTCTTGTTGTGATGCATTCTTTCCAATTATTGCTTAGCTGCTAGTAAATATTTTTTTTTTGTTTGTTTGTTTGTTTGGGTTAGCTAATCACGTGTACCACGCGATAGCTGCTAGTAAATATTGATTAGCTGCTAGTAAATTACCGATGTTGCTTGCTTTCTTTCAGTTGATTAGCTGCTAGTAATTATTGTGCATCTCTCATATCAATAAAGTGACTTACACTAGGTACATGTATTAGCTGTTCTGAAATATTTTGCATCAGGTTCATTGCAGGAAGTCATTTCATTTCTTTTTCCAAACAGGAGAACTGAATTTTCCTGTTTCTGAAGGTTTAACCTGCACCTTAGCCACTATTTCTACAAACACTATTTTCCTGCTCTATTTATCGAATATATTTTGCATTATTCGAACTTGAATTTTGTAGCCTGCCGAATGTTGTAGCATTCTAACAATCCAATTATACTTTGTGGTGAAGAAATGGAACATTTAATTGAAGGCTTAATTTCAGTCCAATCCATCTGTTTAATACTCTGCTAATAAACTTTGTAGCTTTGTGAAGGCAACGAGTCGATTGTTACAATTTGGCATACATGTAATACTCTGTTCTAATGAACCTGTACCATTTGGGATGCATACAGCGTGTGTACAGAGTTACATGTCTAGTCGATGGTATTGCCTACTTCTGTACCATTTGGGATTGTTCGAACTTGATGATATTTACATGTGAAAATGTTGTCAAATTGATCTGTAGTTTTTTTACATGTGTTTGTTGTAAAGTATGCAGCGCTGATGACTTGATACGCTGCTAGCTTTCCATCTGTACTTTATTTACATGTGGGCAGCAAGCCAGCAAGGCAGAAACTGCAGTGATTCATATGTGGGCGTATGTGGGATTAGTGGGCACCCGCGTATGTTTCGTGGGCTGCGGCGGAACTCCCACTTATCATGTGCAGAACTGTGCGGGCATTAAGCGGGGGCCCACGAGCAGTCCCACCTGCAGCCTGACCTCACACGGGACAGGACATGCTACATCACCTTATTTAAACCGTTATGTTGTATGCAAGCTTCATCGCAAAAACATTACTCCACTAATATACACGTGTTTTAAGTTTTTGACAAATATTATAATTTAAAATTACATAGGTCCAAATCTCATGTTAAACTGGTTAATATAAGATCGGATGGTGGGGGCCCACGTGTCATCATCTAACAATGTAATCTTGGAAATTTTGTGAAAGCTTCAAGCTTTTCAAAAGATTTCATACACGCTAACAGATGATGCATGGACAGGCAATGCCGCATCATCGCTATATAATCGTCAGATATGTTGTTTAATCAGTGGAGATTTTGACCTATTTATAATCTATTACATGAATAGTTGGTGATTTGTGCCAAAAACAAGTAAAGTGAGTAGTATGTGCAACAACGACAACAATATTTGGTGCCTTTTTCCCTAGAATTTTTCTGCGTCCTCTGTTCTAGGATCCAGAGTATACTTTACATCGAGCTGACCAGGGGCATTCAATATGTTCTTCCTTTGTCTCAAAAGCAAAACGCAAGTACAATGTCGTGTTCATTTTCCATGGATCGGATGATCGACGGTAGGATCCCGACGGAGGCTGCGGAGGATGTGTTGGCAGAGGAGTGGCTGGTGTCGCGCGACGACATCCGGCGACCGGCCATGTCTGAAGGAGAGATCGTGGCGGAGTTTTGGGAGAAGGTGGGATACCCCACGCCGGCGTCGCGGTTCTGGGAACACTCTTCTCCGGCGAGCTCCGAAGCAAACCAAGGTACGATCTCATCTTCTGTGTGCAGGTCCATCGAGTCGACGGAGACGGAGGGATCTGAGGTCGGGGCGCCGCCTCCAATGGTGGATTCAGCGGGGCCGAAGAGGAGGATGCCGCCAGGCCGCCCGCTGCGGCGACCCCCGATGAGGATGGGGTGGCGTGGTCCTCTTCCGTGACCACGGATCACGCCGCCATGCCTCGGTGACTTCTTCCCCGAGATTCCTCCATCTACGGCGGGGCAAGGTTCGGCAGCTTCGCCAGCGAGAACGGGCGGTTCCAAGCCGGCGACAATCTCGCCGCCGGCGAGGGTTCTGGAGAAGGAGGCGGCGGTTGGTGCGGATCTTCCGCGCTCCGAGCTGGCAACGGAGGAGATCGTGGGCGGGGACAGTTTCCAAAATTCACTCTCACTGCCGCGTGGGCCCAGGGTGCATGCCGATCTGAACCGTCGATCACCTTGGGCACATCTCAGCCGTTGGTACGCTGGCTTGTGGAGAGAGGGTCGCGGCGCGAAGGCAGTTTCTCCCTCGCGTCCGAACGAGGGCAATCACCGCCGCGATTCTCCGCCCCAGGCCACCACCGCCACCGCCGTCCCTACCGCGTCGAGTCCGTGCTCTACTCCGCCTCCGGCCGCCGTGACTCGAGCTGTGGAAGCTCCGTGGTCTCCCTCGTACGCCGAGGTCGCGGCTGCGGCGCCTCGGATGGCTGCGCTGGCGGGCCGTGGGGGGCTCCGCGATGGGCACCAGCGGCTTCGACAGGGGCTCAAGGTCGGGGCGCGGGCGGCTCTTTCGGCAACTCGGCGGGATCTCCGACGTTCGCACCGAGGCAGCTGCCGGCGACGGTTCTCTCACTGCAGCGGGGGCCCAGGGTGCATGTCGATCAGAACCGTGGTTCACCTTGGGCACATCTCAGACATTGGTACGCTGGCTTGTGGAGGGAGAATCGTGGCGCTAGGGCGGTTTCTCCCTCGCGTCCGAACGAGAGCAACCACCGTCGCGCACCTTCGCCTCAGGCTTCCCGCGGCGACTCCATGATGGAGGGGGACTCCACTTCGACCGTGTCCTCCCCTATGGTCACTCCGGAGGCTATGGCGACTCCGGCTTCTCCCGCGACGTCGAGATCGTACGCGGTGGTCGAGAGGACTGCTACCACGACCGTGCCCTCTCCCACTGTGTCAGATGCAGCCAGGGGATGTCAGTACACGGTGGTTGAGAGGGTGCTACCACGCCAACGCCCTCTCCCACTGTGTCCGTTGCAGCGAAGGAACGTCCACAGCCGAGGGGAGCTCCTAGGCGTAGTGGACGTCACCAGGCTGGCGAGGACGGTGCATCTGCGACGGATGAGGACATGATGGCCAAGGCAATGCGTCGCAAAGCAGCCTTGTTCTCTACTCCACCTGCTGGTACGCCTCGTTCTTCGCAATCCTTTTTGTCTTTATCTACGCCTACTTTATCTGCTAGGTTGTCAGCAGTTGGAGTTCGTATGGGCAAAAATGAAAAGGAAATAGTGTTATCGGCTAATGTCTTGAAACACGTAGAGTATGACCGTCGTAGGGTTTCTCCTACCGTTTCGACTAGGCCGGTACCCCCAACTATAGATGATGATGATGCGCATGCCACAATAGATGGACAGCTTCTATCACATCTTGTAGGAGAGGTTACCGAGGTGGATATGGATGAGGCTGAGCTGGGATCTTTTGATGACCTGTATGCTACCAGCCGGAGATCCAAATCCGCCAAAAATAAAAAGAACAAAACTTCGCGTAAAAGCGCGAAAAAGTCAAAATCCCCAACTGTTTCCCGATGAATGGCATTTTCGAAAATAGCAGAGGTCTAGGCGACTTGGCTAAACATTTGAATATTGCGCATCATGTGAAGATTATAAGTTGGATTTTTGGCTATTTCTGAGACGGGTAGACGAGATTTTCCAAGCACTCTACTAGACCGCCTTTCAGGCGGTGTGGAGTTTGATTGGCATTCTTGTCCCCCTCGAGGTAGATCGGGTGGCATGCTACTTGGCATCAAAACGGAAACCATGGAGTTGTTGGGTCGTTCGGATGGTGAATTTCACATTAAATTTCAAATCCGCAACAAGTCTGACAACTTTATATGGAGTCTGGTTGCTGTGTACGGTGCTGCCCAAGAAGAATATAAGGCTGCTTTTCTTAGAGAGTTGGTTAATCTAGCTAAAGATGACCCATATCCTATTATTATAGGAGGGGATTTCAATATGCTGAGGTACCGACACGAGAAAAGTAGGGGTAGATTCGATACTCATTGGCCTACCTTGTTCAATGCTGTCATCGATAGCTTGTCCTTAAGAGAGGTTCATATGACGGGGAGACAATTCACTTGGGCTAATAGTCTCCCCGAGCCGACGTACGAGAAGCTGGACCGGGTTCTGATGGACTCCCGCTGGGAGGATAAATATCCATTAGTAACGGTTCGTGCGCTCGAACGTATAGAGGCTTTTTCGATCATGCCCCCATACTCCTATCTACTGGAACGTTGACATCGCCCGGGAAGCACCAATTCAAATTCGAATTAGGTTGGCTGTTACGGGATGGTTTCGATGATTTGGTTAAAAGGATATGGTCTCAACCGGTTGTGGGTGATAGCGCTATCCAGCGGTGGAATAATAAGATGCGCAATTTGCGTAAATTCCTTCGTGGGTGGGCAAGACACACAACTGGTATGCTTAAAAAAGAAAAGGAGCGCCTGTGTTCCATTATTGATGAGCTTGATCAACTAGCAGAAGTACGCCCCTTATCAGCAAATGAGAGTGACCTAAAACGGCACTCGAATGAGCAGGTGGGTCGTATGTTGCGGGAAGAAGAGCTCAAATGGTACCAAAGATCTAAAGCTCAATTCATTCTACAAGGGACTCGAATACAAAGTACTTTCATAATGTTGCTAATGGCAGACATAGAAAGAAATGTATTCATTCTCTCCTACAGGATGAGGGCTTGATCGAAGGACAGGATCAGCTCAAGGAATATATCACGAACTACTATAAAGGTTTGTTCGGGGCTCCCGAGGAAGGGAACTTTACTCTAGATGAGTCTCGAACAGATGATATTACCCAAGTAACTCCTGAGGAAAACAACTTTCTTACTGCACCTTTCTCTATGGAGGAGGTAAGCAAGGCGGTTTTTCAAATGGAGCATAATAAGGCGCCAGGACCAGATGGTTTTCCGGCTGAGTTCTACCAGCATTTCTGGGAAACCATCAAGTCTGATTTGCTTGAGTTATTTGGCAACTTACATGCCGGACAACTTGAGCTATTTCGCCTTAATTTTGGGGAGATCGTTTTGTTGCCTAAGATTCAGAATGCCGAAAGGATACAACAGTTTCGGCCAATATGCCTTCTGAATGTTAGCTTCAAAATCTTTACAAAAGTAGCGACCATCAGGTTAAATTCTGTGGCAGATCATGTGGTTAAACCTACCCAAACAGCTTTTATGCAAGGGAGGAATATCCTTGACGGTGTTGTGGTTTTACACGAGACCGTACATGAGATGCACACGAAAAAACTTGATGGGGTGATATTTAAAATCGACTTTGAAAAAGCGTATGATAAAGTCAAATGGCCGTTCTTGCTACAGACTCTGAGAATGAAAGGGTTCTCAGAGGAGTGGTGTGCTTGGATCCATAATTTTGTCACCGGAGGTAGCGTGGCGATAAAAGTCAATGATGACGTTGGCCGCTACTTCCAAACAAAAAAAGGATTAAGGCAAGGTGATCCTCTATCGCCTATACTATTTAATATAGTGGCGGATATGTTGACGATCATGATTGAACGAGCTAAGTCGGATGGCCAAATTGAAGGAGTAGTTCCACATCTTGTTGATGGAGGATTATCTATTCTTCAATATGCAGACGATACAATCCTCTTTATGGAACATGATCTAGATAAAGCTGCGAATCTGAAATTGATACTATCAGCATTTGAGCAATTATCGGGATTGAAAATTAATTTCCATAAGAGTGAATTGTTTTGCTTCGGTGAGGCTCAAGAAGCAGCTGCTCAATATGCCGATATTTTTGGCTGCGAGCAGGGTCAATTCCAATTATGTACCTTGGAATACCAATACATTATCGGAAACTGACTAATGCGGAATGGAGACACGTCGAAGAACGTCTACAAGCTAGGCTATCTAGTTGGAAAGGAAAATTGCTATCTCTTGGTGGAAGATTGGTTCTCATTAATTCGGTACTAACAAACATGGTACTGTATATGATTTCCTTCTTCCAAATACCAAAAGGGATCTTGCATAAATTGGATATTTCCGATCAAGATTCTTTTGGCAAGGAGATGGTGAGAAGAAGAAGTACAGACTGGCTAAATGGAATGTTGTTTGTCGCCCTAAAGATCAGGGAGGGCTTGGTATTCATGACCTTGATGTCAAGAACTCAGCCCTCCTAGGTAAATGGCTTTTTAAGCTGCTTACTGAAGATGGGATATGGCAAACACTCCTTAAGAGAAAATACATTGGCACAAAGGCGGTATCACAGGTCACTACTGCAGAATAGTCTACCAGTGACAGACCCAAAAGGTCCACTAGTGACGGGCAAGCCGCCTGTCACTATTATGCTGTCACTGGTATTTAGTTACTAGTGACGGACAGTTGCCTGTCACTAGTATATACAAAGCAGTGACGGGCGGAACAGAATGCATGTCACTAGTATTGATCAAAGGCCTAGTAACATGCAGTTTCTTAGTGACAGACCCATTATCCTGCCCGTCACTAGTATGCATTTCGGTAATAAAAAAAATTAAATGCATTTTCCACTTATATTCCAGATAGCACAACGTTCACATAATCCAATATGACATAATATTTACATAGATAACACAATGATATAAGAACCTGCAAATTGCATTATCCAAATTACAATGTGGCATTAACATCACACATACGACAATCGAAAACACACAGCACAATCCAAAAATATTCCCACAATGGTGCAGCCACATCGATATGTCCAGGCGTCCACTTCATAGTCCACATGATCATTATCTACTTGTGCATCTCCATTCTTTGACACTACAAGAAAACTGAAGGAATTCAGTATGGTGTTGACTGCTAGCTCACGTGTCAAACAAACTAGCTAGCCAATGATAAAGTTAAAGTTAAACACACATATGACCTTATTAAAGAAAAAATTAACCCTGACCAGATGATCAAGTCCTAGAATCAGAACAAGTAGGCAGTGACAATAACTAGAGGCAATAGAACTACAAGGTCGAGCCATCAATTATACATGCATCAGCACAAGTGGACATCAATTAGGAAGTTGTCTCAAAGATAGAAGCTGAAATAGCAACGGCACAGTGGCCCTGGTACCTCAGAAGTAGAGAAGCTCAAGGGATGAAGCAAATCTCACCAAAGAGAATAAGCAGCCGACAAAACCTCTATTGCAATTAATCTGGACTACACATGCATGTTGCAGTTTGTTTAATTCTCTAATCAGGTCTCTAAACAGGTTGCTGTATAGCGGCGTACCTTATCTGAATCTCTACTAGTAATCCATTCAGACACATGATACATCCAATAATTCCCCGATCATATGTGGTGATAAAGATCAAAAGGTGCAGTTGAATAATATCCTGACAATATTTCACCAAATATCTTTGGGTTTGGAATGATACGACGACCATCTGGGACTGATGCTTTCCAATAATGGAGAGCGGAACCTAACACCTGTTACAAATCATGAAAAGTTAACCAGTTATAATAGCTCAGATGCAACTTGGAAGACACTGGGAGTGCGAAGCAGTGGAGAAGACTAAAAAAATCAGTTTATAATGGAACTGACAGGAAACAGAGAATGTTAACCTCGGGCTCAGCTTTATTTTTACCAAGAGTTGTCGAGGTTGACCATTGGGTGAAGCCACGCCGAGCACAAATCGTGAGGCTAATCGACTCAAGTACTAGATCAACTCCTCCAGAATACACGCCGTGCAAAGCTAGCTTGATGTGCAGCCTGATGCCAAGCTAGCTAGCTGATTCCTTGATCAATTCTTGGATCTGTGCAACTTGCACGTAGGATAGCTAGATGCATACGTTGTTACATGCTAGTCGATCCTCATTAAATAGAGCGAGCTTCTCACACATGAGTTCTTAAACGCACGTTCCATCAACCTTGACATCCAACAGAGATAAAGCATGTTACTCCTACATGCTCGGACAATCTGCCAAGGAAAGCTACAGATTTTAACACAATCGATTTAACTATTTGCACATCTGTTGTCGACAGTTTCACACTGGTCTATTGGATAATTTCAGTACTAGGTTGATAGAGAAACTACATCGGTACAAGCAGATGGTGGTACAAAATTCAAATCACGAGCTCAAAATCAATAATACAAACATGGTTACTGCAACCATTTAGAGTACTCCCTCCGATCCATATTAATGGTCTCAACATTGTTTAGATACGGATGCATCTAGTCTAAACACTTAACTAGATACATCCGTATCTAGATAAAGTTGAGTCCATTAATATGGATCGGAGGTAGTATAACAAATGGTAACTTGAACCTTACTGACCAGCGGCGTGTGGAGGCGGAGGGGTCGTCGGAGGAGAGCGGATCGGCTTTCCCATAGCGGCGCCGGCGGCGCATCTGGAGGAACCGGTCGGCGTCCTCCTCGTGGACGAGCACCGGAGCCGTACAGCACCGGCGAGTAGCAGGGGCAGCCGAGCGGGTAGGAAGGCGCGCAAGGCCGGGCTGATTCGTCCTCGACGGCGGCCGATGAGACGAAAGAGGGCACCGCGGCTTCGTCGTCGCCATCCAGCGCTGACGAGCTTCGGTTTCGTCGCCGAGGAGCCGAAAGAAGGCGTCGCAGGGTCGAGGGCTATGGAGATCGTGGGGGCGTCGATGGGGATCGTGGGGATCCAGAGCGGTGATGGGATCGTGCGGAAGGTGGGGAGAGCGGCGAGATGGGGAAAGATTTGGACAAGACTGCATCGACAAAATAGGCGCGGCGGGTAAACTAGGCCAGATCACCAGATGAACCACACTAACGTAGATTTTCTGGAATTGAAGAGAAATCAGAGACACTGCAGCTCGTCCGGCCGGAGTCTTGAATTGTGTACACGTAAATTTCCGTATATACGGCCAGCTAATTAATAAACTCTCCATTGACGTTCATGCTCTTGGTCGATCTCGTATGATTTTTTGTCTCGTGTACTACTTTGTTTTTTTAGTATTACTTTTTAATATTTTCACATTAATAATACTTTTTTACTAGTGACAAGCATTTGTAGATGCACGTCACTACATAATTTTTCCTTTCTGCCAACCTTCACAGAAAATATTAGTGACAGTCACTGTTATAAGCCCGTCACTAGTATTTCGTAATAGTGACAGGCTTATTGTTGCCCGTCACTAGTAGTATTACTAGTGACGGACCCAGTTTTGCCCGTCACTAAGAACTTGGCGGCTATAAGCCTTTCTCCAGTAGTGGGTATATTGGAAACCTGGTGATTCCCACTTTTGGGCTGGACTGATGGCGACAAAGAAACATTTCTTTCGCTTCGGGGTATTTAATATTAAGGATGGCTCGGAGATTAGATTCTGGGAGGACAAATGGTTAGACAACACCACCCTCCGGGATCGATATCCAGCCCTATACAATATTGTTCGTCATAAGGGAGATACCATTGCCACTGTCATGCAATGCTCTCCTCCGAATGTGACGTTCAGGCAAGATTTGTTTGGACCGAGACTAGCGTCTTGGAACTCCCTGTTGGCACGGTTGAGCTCAGTTCAACTCACACAGGGTCCCGATGAGTTTCGTTGGAATCTATGTGCGAATGGTAAATTCTCTGTGGATTCCATGTATAGGGCGTTAGTACATTCCGATGTGCCAGTTGATGATAATAAAAAAAATTGGCAAATGAAGATACCACTTAAGATTAAAGTATTTACGTGGTATCTTCGTAGGGGTGTCATTTTAACAAAGGATAACCTTGTTAAACGAAATTGGCATGAAAGTACGAAGTGTATGTTTTGTCCACATGAAGAGACAATAAAACACTTATTCTTCGAGTGTAGTTTCGCACGTTCTATATGGTCAGCCATCCAGATAGCGTCTAACTTATATCAACCAAAGTCCGTTGCTAATGTCTTTGGCAACTGGCTAAATGGTATTGATAAAAAGTATAAAAACGTTATTAGGGTGGGAGAGATAGCCGTTATATGGTCGCTTTGGCTTAGTAGAAATGACAAGGTTTTCAATGATAAAGATGTTTCTCGTATGCAAGTACTCTATCGGTGCACAAGTTTTCTCCGTTCCTGGTCCATACTACAACGGGAGGGACATCGAGGCCTCTTTACGGAGGTATGTGCACGTTTGGAAGAGATGGCGAGGGATATTTTTATCCGTCATGGATGGCCACTTGATCGCCGGATTGGACCACCATAGGCGCTCGGGTCTTCCTTCAGCACTGGCGTTCTACTATTTCAATTCTTGTTTGTAATTCGTCTAGTGCTACACATACTCTTTTTATTTTCTCGCTTGGATTGCGGCTGTGTGCATTTTTATGCAGAGGCCGGGTGTAATGCTTATACTCTAAGTAATAAAGCCCTTTATCTAAAAAAATTAATGAAATACAGGTAGTCAAAAGTGGACCAAAAACTGTTTCAACTAGAAAAAAAAGCTGTAGAGACAACGGTGAATTAAATAAGACAAGAGAAACACGCGCTTTTTCCGCCACAAGTTGCATGGAACACGTCATGCGATCCAATCTTATCGGCCTTTTGATCAGTCGTGATCGTGAACAGCGCTCTGCTAAATGGTCAAAAGAGCAGTGGAGAATATCGGATGAAAACGAGAGATGATTTCTGAAGCACTGCCAATTGCCTAACAATCTTGTGCAGCCAACACTGTTATACACACATGCAGAAAAACTATTCTTCTACTCATTTTTGTAGTGAAACATGGAAACGAACGAGCTAAAGAGGCTACAAGATCATGGAGCATTAGACCAGAAGCTTCCATCATCCTGCATCATGATCTCCTGCAATCCGTCCCAGATATCTTGCTCCCTAGCCACGGGCCTTCCTTGCTCCGGCAGCCGCGGCACGTGCGCCGACGAAGAGGCATTCGACCCGCACTTCTCGCGAGGGCTGTCCGTCAGGTGGTGCGGCTGAGGCTGCGCGGCCGCCCAAGAAGAAGCAGAGGCTGATGCCGACGCTGAAGACGCGGCGGCGGCCGGAAAGTTGAGCTTGGCGCGGTGGCCGCGGAACTCGAGCGCGGCGACGTCGTAGGCGCGCGCGGCCTCGACGGCGGTGTCGAAGGTGCCCAGCCACTTGCGGACGGCGCGGTGCGGGTCGCGGATCTCCGCCGCCCACTTGCCCCAGGGCCGCTGTCGCACGCCCCTGAACTTGCCATTCCTCCTCGCGCGCCGCTTGATCACCCCGCCATTCTTTGCGAAGCTCACGGCGGAGCACTGCTCGCCCTCGCTGCTCGAGCCGGTCATCGCCGTTTCTGCGACGGACTCGCAACCGAGGCACCTGTCGGCGGTGCACCTAGTGCACGAAGCAGCTCCAGGCGCCGCTGCGGGAGCGGTAACGGCAAAGGGCGGCGTCGACGACTCAAGGTGCAGCGTGGGGACGACGTTATCGCCGGAGACGACGGAGATGAGGGCGCGGAGGAAGAGGGAGTTCTCCTGCTCGGAGTTGGGGAGCTCGAACCCGCCGGCGCCGCGCTCCAGCCTCGGGACCATGACGTCTAGCTCGTGTGGCTACGCTGTGACGTACCTACCTGATCAGGTGATTCAGGTCGGTGACGCAAGAAAGTTTTGAGTTCTAGTGATCCGCTCAGATGTTTCAGATTGTTGTTTGGCGCCGAGCCTTTTATAGTAGAACGTGTATTGCCATGCGCCATTTTTTAAACGACTAGTTTTTGGACCACGTTCTTGTCGTGTGGGAACACGAGATGAGATCCACACTGCCGACACCTGGCTATGAGCTGTTCACACCCGTCATGTTGTCAAACTGCGATTTAGGCAGATCTGCAAGATAATGTGTGGCCATTTTGGGTACTCAAAGCATATTTTTGATTTTTAAAATGATTAGAGAGTAAACTCAATACTTTGTCATATATATGACGATGAAGTGTAGTTTGTCCAGTAAATTCATGTTTTAAGATATACTGTATTTCACAAGATTTATGACCCAGAGTTCCTCCTTTTTTGTCAGATTTTACAAATAACCACACTTGGGGGTGGGTCGAAAATTATAGGTGAAACTCATCTTTCTTCCTGGCACATCTCTCTTCCTCCTCACCCTCCTCCTCGCCGTCCTCCTCTCATGGTGGATACGCGAACAACCCTTCATATAAGAGAAACAGATGAGAAGATGATATATGTGACCGTGAGGGATCCTAGTAAGAGGTGAACTAGACAGTTGAAAGGTGACCTAACTTGTAGGACTCACCAAATTGTGAAATCGAGTATATCTACAAGATTTTTATATCTTCTATAAGGAAAAGGATTTTTTTAATCCTTGATCTAAGGATTGGCTAAACGGTATGGTATTTTAAACTTACAAAATGTGTTGTGGGAAACTAATTCTAGTCAAAAGTCGGTATATGAAAAAGAATATATGTCTCTAGAGCAATAGCTTACAACATTAGTCTGTTGCCAATAAAATTTTCATGATGCATTTTTTTTCAAAAGCAGGCTTACACCCACTTGAACAAATTCCATTAAGCCCAAAAGGATGAGCGTAATAAACTACAAGGGGTATGCATCGGTTGGAAAGACAAATGATTACATGAAAGACGCGAGGCAAACTCAAACTTACGCGAAAAAATGGAGAATCAAACCCAAAAACATAGGTCAACTTGAAAGAGAGAAGACAAATAAGAAACAAGGACGAAGCGACACCATGTATCATGACAAGGTTAGTTGCTAACATTACCTAAGGACCTTCTCAGTCGACATCACACCCTTCCTCCATTCCTGCTCTTCCTTCGCATATATTACCTAGGCTTCCCAGGCAGTGTTCATAGCGACGACAATAGAGGAAAGCGATGGAGGAGGAAGGTAAGGGGAAGATTATCGCCAGTATTGCATGGGAAGAACAACACGGGACAATCAGGGACGGAGACAGGAACTGCGTTCACTAAAAAAATCATTTTTTAATTAGACTTATGTATATAATACATGGGGGAGGGGCTAAGGCCCTGCTGGTCCCGCCTAGCTCCGCCACCGAGGACAATCCAAAATTTTCAGGATAGCTGTTTCGTTTGCCGGGGGCAAAAATTTGTGTGTAGTTGAAAGATAGTTTCGTTTTCGGTTATTTACAAGCTAGTATAATGCATCAAATTATTAAATAACACGTGTGGATTTGGACAAATCTATTTATTTATTTTATTTGAAAATGGCTTAGTAAGCAAATCAGTTCAAACTCCTTTTCTGTTGCCTTCTGCGTTGACTATCCTTAGTGCTAGTTACTAATAAAAAAGATATTACGTGACGGTGCAAAAATAAATGAGAAGGGCAAGCTAGAAGCGGAACTTGGTGATGCTACGCCAACGCGAGCTGGCGCTGTCTGTCGAACTGAACGCTGACACAAGGCGTCCAAGACTTTGACCGCTTGTTGGAGAAGGATGAATAGAAAAGTCCACCGGCGCGGTGTGTGAAAGCGAAAGCATGCACGATCCGGAACGTTGTTTTGTTTAATACCGGCGGCTCAGGTCGACGCTGGCCGGGTCGGCCCCCACCGAACTACATTCGCGAGATGGATGATGAGATGTGCTCCTCGCGTCCCCGCCGTCGTGGACGTCGGCGTATCATCCGCGAGACAATTGGATTTGAGCGCAAGTTGCTTTCAGGCCGGCTCAAGTTCGACGAGTTTGCTTGTAAATGAAAATAATTTGACGATTTAGCATTTGTTTTTGGCAGCGTCGATCTGCCTTCGCTACGTCAGCAACAGTTGGTCATGCCCGACAGAACATACACCACTAATCTAACCGGAGTAATATAGAGAGGAGATTTCGTGCTCCCGAGCAGTTCTGAAAAAATCACGGATGTTGTCGATGATATATCCCACAAACGTGTAAAAACTCAACATCTAATACTTTATATTTTGGCAACACAAAATGGCAAAAGTGTGGATCTAAATATGTATATTTTAAATCTCCAATATTATTAGATTTTGTCATTTTTGTGTAGAGTAGAATACACAAGATGATATTTTGCAAGTTTGTGAGATATATCATTGGCTATATCCGTGATTTTTGTTAGATTTTTTTGAAATTGGTAAATATTTTTTCATTTGTTTAAAACATCAGGATCACTGTTGCTCGAGAGTAAAAAAACACTTTTCAAAGTAATACATTACTATTTCTAAATCACCGCTAAGAACCATCCTATCTAAAGCTGAAGTTCACACAAAAGTAGCTATGTAGCGCCTTTTTTCAAAACTCAAAATCGGACTTTTGAGTTTCAAATTTTTCGAAACAAAAATCCTACATGTAGATGATGTCGAGATCTACGAGTGTCCAAGTTTTGATTCCAAAATTTATATTATTCGAGGCTACAAAAAAAGACAAGTCTGGGAAAATCTGATCTTAAACTACAATGACATTCAAAAAATTACGCATTTTTTTATAAATGGCTTATATTACTTGAAGTATCAAAAGGTACAAAGTGACTTACACCCGTCTCTGCATAACAAAGATGCACACAAGTACAAACGAAATCCGATAAAAAATATAAAAGGAGAAACACACAGTATAACTCATATGCCGCCTATAAAATTGGGGACCAATCCGAAGATCACGCTGCCACCCATGTAGGATAAGATTATCCCTCACCGTAGCATCCAACTGTGCAGACATCTCCATAAACAGGTCACGAAACTTCACACTCTGTAAAGACGACCAAAAACGAAACATGTATGTAGCCCGGTAGACGACCTGCGTAAGAGATGAATTTCTACCATTAAAAATCTTACCATTTCTACATAGACACAACGATCATATTACGGCAAGCGCTACCACCCTAATAATTACTCTAAACTTGTGGTCAATACCATGAAGCCAATTACCAAAACCATTAGCTATACTTCGTGGCGGATAAGTTAGACGCAATTTGGCTGACTGACCATATAGATCGAGAGAACTTGCAGTCGAAGAATAAATGTGTAATTCATCATTGTCACAAAAAAAACACTTTGGACTTCCTTGCCAGTTACGCTTGACCAGATTATCCTTTGTGAGGATCACCCCTTTACGAAGATACCATGCAAAAACTTTAATTTTGGTGCTATCTTCATTTTATTATTATCAACTGGCACATTAGGATGAACTAAAGCCATATACATGGAATCCACCGAGAATTTATCATTCTCAAGTAGATTCCAGCGAAATTCATCAGTCCCTTCTGACAGTTGGACCATTGCCAATCCTCCTAAAAGAGCATTCCATGCCACAAGCGTAGGACCGATTAAATCCCGCCTAAACGTTAGGTGGAGATGTCTCCAATACCAAAGATAATGTATCACTTTGTGACGGAGTATATATTATATATATAGCTGGATATTGTTCACGGAGTATGGTGTTCCCAACCACTTAGTTTAAACAACCTAATTTCTCAGAAGCTAATGTATCACTTTATGCCAGACTATATTATATAAATGCTGGATATTGTTCACAGAGTGTGATGTTCCTTCCTTGAACGCGGTTTGTGTAGGGCGAACCACATGATCAGCCACCGAGTTAAGCTGATAATAGTAGTCTTAGTAGATATTTTGAGCTAACATTAAGAAGACAGATAGGTCTGTACTGTTGGATCATTTTCACATTAATAATCTTGGACAACAAAATAATCTAAGCCAAAATTAATGTGAAATAATTCTAGTTGTCCAGCATGAAGACAACCAAACAATTCTTGAAGCTCCGGTTTGATGACGTGCCAGAAGTTTTGATAGAACTCAGGCAGGAAACCAACTAGACCATGTGCATTATTACGTTTCATTTGGAAAATAGCATGTTTTACTTCTTCCTAGGTGAAGTGAAGAGAAATGTAAGAAAGATGTTTTCCTCATCGGAAACCTGAGGAATATCGTCCGTCCGAGGCTCATCCATAGAAAAGTTACAAAGGTTTGTTTGGGCCTCGGAGGAAGGAAAATTTACACACTTGTAGATCATATCACATCTACAACTGAGATGTTTTTTTTTCTTCAGAATTTCTTAAACTTAAAATGCAATTTTGTTTTTGAGAAAGCAAGCTATTCTGTAGATCGGGCTACAAAACGCCACTCTCGGATTGGTTGCTACAATTGCAAAAAAGAGATATACGGAGAGTGACGTTCAACGCGCACCCAGATACACAATTTTATCTTTTTGCTTGGCCTAAAATAAAAAAAAAAATCGTATTTTCTTCTTTTCTCACACTAGTAGAGTTTATCATTGTCTACATATAGATTTTTTTTCAAAATTTTGAAACTTGGAAATACAGTTTCTGAATTTTCAAATAACAGGCTCCCGTCATCTTGTTTTAAAATGTAACCTTGCGGTAGAGAGGCGTTTGAAGTTCTTGATGTAAATTTCAGTTCCGTCAGGATTTTATTCCTGTATATGTTTCATTCTCTTCGATAAATGCAAACAGAAGCAACAAATACACTACAGTACTGTACATCTAGACGGATCAGATTGGAAGGACGTCTTCTTCCTTATTGTTTCTGAACCTTCAGTTATTCTTGTTGTTCTGCCCCAAACTCCGTTCTACTCCCAGAGTCCCAGTCTCGCTGATCCTCCTGTCCTTGGCTCGGTGCTGCCAAGTTGTATTGCTAAAGCTGTGTTCATTAATGGAGCTCCGTAACTCAAAATTTGCAATCCTCCATCATCATGATCTCGTGCAACCCATCCCAGATGTCCTGCTCCCTCGCCGCCGTCCTTCCTTGCTCCGGCAGCCGCGGCACGTGCGCGGGCGACGACACATTTGAACCGCAGTTCTCGGGAATGCTCTCCGACAAGTGCTCCGGCTGCGCAGCCGCCCAAGAAGATGACGATGCCGTTAGAGCGACGTCGTCGGCGAAAGGGAAGTTGAGCTTGGCCCGGTGGCCGCGGAACTGGAGCGCCGCGACGTCGTAGGCGCGCGCGGCGTCGACGGCGGTGTCGAAGGTGCCGAGCCACTTGCGCACGGCGCGGTGCGGGTCGCGAATCTCCGCCGCCCACTTCCCCCACGGCCGCTGCCTCACGCCCCGGAACTTGCTCCCCGCCCTCTTCGCACGTCGCTTACCCACGCCGCCATTCTTCACGAAGGTTGCGGCGGAGTGCTCTGCTTCGCCCTCGCTGCTCGAGCCGGTAGTCGCAGCGGACGCGGCGATGACGGACCTTGCGCACGCGGGAATTGCTGCAGCCACCGACGCGGCGGCAAATGGCGGCGTTGTCGGCTCGAGGTGCAGCAGCGTGGGACGACGGGCAGCGTGTCCCCGACAGGACGGAGATGAGGGCGCGGAGGAAGAGGGAGTTCTCGTGCTCGGAGTTGGGGAGCTGGAAGAACCCGCGCTCCAGCGTCGGCACCATGACGGGAGTTCGTGTAGCTCAGCTGTGACGTCGAGTACCTAGGCGATGTCGGCGTCGCGAGAAAGTTTAGCTGAGTGAGTTCTGGTGATTCGTACTGATGTTTCAGGTTGTTTGGCGCCGCTGCTTTTATACTGGATGGATTGGGCATGTCCACGCGCAATTAGAACACGTTCTTGTCGTGGGGACGGCAGCGCGAGTGGGGAATTGCCTGGACGGATGATTAGCCAGCACCCTGACGGCTGGTTATGACCGTATTTGAGCTGTTCACACACGTTATCTACTGAAATTTGGCTGGCTTGGGCAAAAACCTTCTTGACAACCTCTGAGTGATTTTGACCACACCATTGCAAGAATGAACCTTCTAGTAGTATGTTTTATTCGAGTATTTTTGAGGAATTGTCATTGACTCGGTAAATTCTTGGATTGCAATATATCTGATCAAATTTATGAGTTCAAAACCTCGATTTTTCATGTCAACGTGACGGTGCAACAAAGAAAATATTGAAACGCAATTAGCTGGACCCCGTTTTCTTTTCTTATAGAGAGAGTGGCTGCACACAGTGTGACCTCGCGCTCCCTGTCGAACTGAACGCTGCCACAGACGAAGTAGTTGACCTTCATCGGCCATAGAGTAGCAGTTGACCTTGCCCACTTGCCGACGAAGGATGGGTTACTAGAATGGTCAGCTCTCCCACCGGCAAAGGGGTGTGAAAGCGATCCTAGGCCAGTACAGTACCCATAAATCGCAAGACTAAATCTTCTAGGTTTCATGCAAGTGTATTTTTTAGGACTGTGAAATACTCCCTCTCAGGATGGGAATGGGGCGGGTCGGCCCACTGGGTCCCTGACCCGGCCCAAAAATCGAGGCCAACTGGCCAGATGGGTTGGCCACGAATCATAGATGGGTCAGCGGAGCCGGCTCCGTTTGACCCGATGGATCAGCAGGGCCGACCCGGTTGATTTCGATCGTATCAATCTCGTAGTCCAAATCGCTATGCGCTAGTCGCCCGCCGGCCGCCCCCGACCATCTCTACCGCCGCCGGTGCTCCTTACGCTCTTGGTGCGCCTCCCTCTGGTCGTCTCGGCCGCCCCCGACCATCTCTGCCGTCGCCGGCATTCCTTCCGCGCGCCTCCCACTCGTCGTACTGGTCGCCGTCGAGCTCGATGTTCCGGTCGCCTCTCCAGCTTATCCCGGTGATCCCCGTCTGGCCGGCTTCGAGCGCTGCTGCTAGGCAAGCCAAGTACATGTCTGTAAGCACATGCGCTCTCTGTAGGTCTGTAGTTTCAGTGCTACCAATCACATGTTCTGTAGGTTCTGGAGGTTCTACACGATGGTTAACTTAACGACGTGAAGCAAAAGGATCTAGGAATCCCCTTCCATCTTCTTCCAATTCTTGGACTTGGAAGAGCTGATGTAATTGCTTTCGATCTGCTGCCGTGATTTGCAGTAAGATCATCGCACTGTACAAGGCGGAGGACGAGAGCCGCCGGCCGCTGACCAATGGTGGGTCGACCCATGATACCCAATGGTCCAGCAGGGCCAGAGAGTCTGCTCGGATGGGTCGACCCACGGCCTTTCAAATTGGCTTCAAGGCCGGGGGAGCCAAGGCCAGGTCCAGGTCCGGGTCGACCCAATCCCATCCAGAACTCCCTCTGTTCGGTTTTACTTGTCGTGGAGATTGAGCTGATCAAGTACAAAGGCGTAGTATAAACGGCGACAAGTAATACCGAACGGAGGGAGTAGTTAGTAGATTCATATATTGCGAGTATTTAGTCAAATTTATGACTTAATATCCTTGATTTGTCAGACTTCGTAAAACAAATTTCCCTGAGCGCACGTTCGCCATCCTATTCCGACTTCGCGGCTGACGACCACCGACCCACCCCACACCGCAAAGGTCGAGCAAAACCATATGAAGACCTATGCCTGCTCACTCGTGACGAGGACAACTCAATTCCGATGCTAAACGAGAGCTAAGATAGAATACAAAGTTGGCACCACAAATTATGTTCGAACGGACCACCTGCCACCTATCAACGTTGCCAACGGACATCCAACTCCACCGTTCCAACTTCACGGCTAGAAACAACGCCATGATGAAAGAGGCGGCGCCCATGGACGCCGTCGCTGCCGGCTTCGGCCAACACCGAAAGCCGGTCTTTCTCTTTCTCGGCGCCAACTCCCAAACTACCCCATCCAGCTGGCCAAGGTAAAATTTGCAACCGTAATGTCTTCTAGGCAGGATGTACAATCCCAGGTTCAACAGTTTTTGTTTATGTATTGCCGTGCCCATTTTCAGATTGACGTGACGGTGCAAAAAAAAGAAAAGACTGAAACGGCATTAGCTGGACCCGGCCTTTTTCTATTTTGGCCAAAGAGATCGAGAGTGACTGCAAAGCTGTTTGACCTCGCGCTCCCTATCGAACTGAGCACGGACGTAGTAGTTGACTTTATTCTGCCAAAGAGTAGCAGTTGACCTTGGCCACTTGTTGAAGAAGGATGGTTTAAATTGTCACGCGCTGTGCAATAAAAAAAAGAAAGTCAGCGCTCCGACCGGCTCGGGGTGTGAAAGCGAACCTAGGCCAGTATTAGGATAAGGCCCGATCTGGAGGGCTGTTTTCTACTGGCAGTATGGCCGGCTGATGTCGACGCCGGGTCAGGTCGCCCAACTAACAAGCGAGATGGACGTGCTCTCGCGTGGATGTCGGCGTAGGTAGCGTGGCACGTTTTCAAAATCCAAAGTCGGTTTTTGGATCGACCGGATGTTGTTGATTTCAGTTCGGCTGGTGTTCGGCGAATTTGTTTGCTCGTTTGCGAGAAGTCGTAGAGTTTGTTTTTGCAGGAGTCGGACAATTTTTTTTGTATGGAGATGCGGCTTTCTTACGTCAAGACGCCACGTGCCTAGCTAGCGACGTCAAGCCGACTCGATGGCTTACGTCCACCTTATTACTCCTCCGTTCTAATTAGTTGATTTGGATTTGTCCAAAAACGATGTATCTATACTTGTTTATTGTATAGATACATTCGTAAGTAGACAAATGTGTGTCAAGTACTCCCTCCGTCCTCAAATATAAGATGTTTTAAAACTTTGTCCACATAACAAGTACACAAATGTATCTACACACATTTCATGTGTATGTTCTGATCTGGCCTGCTCTGAAGTGCAAATGAGATCATAATTCCCATGCAGGACATCACAATGGATATCAAGTTTAAGCTCGGAAACGTGCACTCCACCCAGGGGTGGAGACACCCCTCCCCCCGCGGCCACTCTGGTCATGGCCCTAGGCGTAACACTGAAATCCTTTGGGCATTGTTTGTCATTGTAGCAGTTTTACCACTATTTATCACAATTTGGACACGTTTTGTCCGGGATGTGGCTGAATCCTGCCTCCGCCATTGCTCCACCCTACCAGTGGTCATAAAATCCAATGACCGTACGGCTATGTCTAGCCGGAAGAATGTTTTGATAATGGAGAAATCTAACACCAATAGTATCATGTTTGTCTTGACTTCTATGATAACATGCTGGAGGAGAGGCCGAGGAGGACGAGGAACATGCACAGAGACAAGTTCTTACTCGCCATGTTCGTCTGCTGCAATGCGTGCAGCTCTACTGTGCTGTGGAAGAGGACGATGGAATGGATTCAGCTGGTGTGTCTCGCCAGGTATTTATATAGTGTGAAACATACGACGATTTTATCGGTTCGATGAGCATTCAGTTAATGAGGATAGGACTATCTGTGGCAGAAAATGAATGTGCACCCAAATTGGTTGATATCCCAAGGAAAATGAAGAGGAAACTTTTTAATGCGGTTGCAACTCTCCGCGTCATTGCCGTAGCAGCAGAAACTCGAACTTTCGGATAAGCAGACGCCATGATTACGCTGGCCAGAAAACGTTATCGCGCGGGAAAGCGAATCGAACTGACTCAACAGAAGAACCGGTGGAGCCTTCAGTGAGAAGCACCGGCCATTGGGATTGGCAGATATTCTGAACTTCTGAATTCTGATGCAGAACACTTGAGCATTTGTACCAGTATAGATCGAGCCAAGTATACTGTGGAGACCTTGGAACTGTAGCTGCTGCAGCTTATCAAGCGAAGAGGTTTTTCAGATTTCGTCCAGCAAAGCGAGGATCAGTTCAGAGGTGCTGTAATAGTTCCTTGGTGGCAACTTCGCCTGATGGCTCTGCAAGTTACTTGCGCCTTTTTTCTGTTTAACAAACGGAAATCCGGTTCAGCAAAATTTCTGTAAAACCTTTTACCTGACCGGACCATGTTCAGAAACTTTTCTTCTCAAACTTTTTTCACTCAAGATAGCCATATCCGACTATTCATCCGTTCGATGAGCATTCAAACGCATCAAGATACGTAGCAGTATGTGGCAGGAAACGATTGTGCACCCAAGTATATCCCATATAATCTGATTGATATCCCAGAACGAAGCCTTTGCAAGCAGTTGCCAACTTTCGGATAAGCAGACGCCATGATAACACCGGCCAGAAACGTTCTCACGAAAGCAGATCGAACTGACTCAACAGCACAAACGAAAGAGCATCTCCTTGAGAAAGTCGCACGCGGGTTGAGCTCCTCAGGCCGCCGCCGTAGGAGTACGCTATGGGGCTTAAGGCGCAGCTATTGAATTTTGTTTTGTGTATACAGCAGGCAGGTATTAGTGAATTGAATATTGAATTTCGTTTTATCACTCTGTATTCCCAATTTTGATTTAAAGTATATTTCTCAAAACCTCTAGATCAAAGTTATGGATCCTTCTTGTCTTCATGGCAATATGGCACCGTCAGGCAAATTTTGCTTCATATGTTCAACCTCATTACACACGACTTGCTCAAGTGAACTTACCAAAGATAGGCACATGTTAGTTAAGAAATTGTGCGCTCCAATTCCAGTAGGGAAATCTGTCCTCTGGTCTATCAGGCGGTGTAGAAATGACATTACTTTTGCACTTTGCTAACTAGTGTGTTTTCCCATGTAAGAATCTAAACGGTGTAGTTGACGGCCATGCAGTTGACAAAAACAAAGATACATTTGACAAGGACAACGATTTAGTTAAGAGCATCTCTAGAAGAACCCGTATCCCGCCAAACTGTAAAACGCGAGTTACAGTTCGCGGAAAACGTGTTTTAAGGTTGGATTCGGCTGCGACTGAACAGAACCCGCAACGCCGAGCGGTAAAACGCCTTATCAAACCCTTAAACTGGAAAACACAAAGTTTGACAGTTTCACCGCATTTTCGTTAAATTCATCACAATTTCGACAAATTCATCATATAGTTCGTCAATTAAACATAGTTTGAATAACCTAAATACCATAATTAACATAGTTTTTCACCCCATGCCCAAAAAATATCATCCAAAGCCCACAACATAATCACCAAATCAATCATCACCATCACCACCATCATCACCACTTGCCGAACCACCGCCATTGAATCTTGGCACACCATGGCCTCTACCCGTCATCGCTTGCTTCCTTCGCTCCAAGATCTCATTTCTTGCCATATCAGCCACTCTTTGGTTAACTCATCCATGTCATCTCAATTCATCATCATTCTTGTTCTCCTCTTGAAGGAGCTTGGCCACAAACTTGTTCTCCTCGGCAATGACTCTTCTCTCTTCGATGGCGGCCTTGCGCAACCCTCTTCCCGGAGTAGTTGTCACTTTTCTTACTTCTCTGGAGCCTTCTTCTTGGCCAAGAGCATCTTTATTTCCAATTTTTTGGCCACCATCATCTCATTGATTGCACTATGTCCATGGCGGCGTTAGAGGGCCGCAGCGAGGTCGGCTGGAGCAGGGGAAGAGAGATCGGCGGCGGCTGGGCGCGGAACTCGAGCAGGTGAAATGTCCCTCCCGCCAAAGCTTTCCAGCGCACCGTCGGGTCGGCAACGGAAACGGTGTTTTCTCGGTTTGGAGGGGCAGATTATTTGACAGCCCTTAAAAAAATTTACAGGTCGGTGTCGTTTGCGGTTTCTGTTCGGGCCGTTTTTCTGTCCAAAAACTGTACACGGCGTTTATTTTCCCGCACGAGTTTTTAAGGGTTCTGCTAGAGATGCGAGCAAGTATGCACTTGAGAAGCATAACGACGCAGGATGCGGTTGACAGAGATACAAGCACAATCTTATAATGGATCTGTGTGGTCTGTTTTCCACTTTCAAGTAATCTGTATTGGCATTTGTCTCAACTCTTAACAGTAAACGGTGAATCATCTCATCGAGAAAGCAAACCATCATCAGACTACACACATCGTATCATCTGAATCGAACTTCACTCAAGATCATGAAAGAGAAAGCTGACCATCATCAGACTAACACATCGTATCATCTGAATCGAACTTCACTCAAGATCATGAAAGACTGAAACTCGTGTTGTCCGTGTGGTGGTTTAGGTACTACACAAACTCTGAACAAACTCTCACCAGGAACAATCGCTTACACCATAAACGCCACATCCAACATCACTGAAACTAATTAACCGATCGACGCATCACCATTCTACAACTTGGATGCTTGGGAAGATGTCCGGCGTGAACTTCTGCGCGGCATTGATGCTCCCCTTGATCTTCAGCTTACCCCTGCGCAGCAAACAAGCACTGTTATCCTCACTTCCCTTGAACAAAAAACTGAAAGAAGTTTGTGATTCAAAACACTCACCTTATAAACGCCATCTGCGGGTTGAGCTTGCCGGTGGCGATGTCGAGGAAGTCGTCGTCAGTGAAGGTGAAGGTTGCGTCAGCCTTCCCCTCGTAAGGCCCTGCACAGCAGAGAAAGAATTTCTTCAGGAACCACGAACCAAGAACCAAAAATCGAGACCCATACGACGCGAATCGAGGGGTAAGCTAGGACCTTTGGTGACGGCGCCCTTCTTGAGGTCCACGACGAAGATCTCCTCGTCGACGCCCACCTTCTGCCAGATCGGAACCGCAAGCATCACGGGAGGTTCGAAGTCAGTTCAACGGGAGAGGCTGAAACAGATTCCGCCGAAGAACAGAGGGGACAGCGTACATACCTTCGGGAGATGTTGAGCTGGTAGACGAAGCCGATCTTCTTGGCGATCTCCTTGCCGGCGTCGGTGGCGAGGTGGGCGCTCGCCTGCTCCAGGAGCCTGGCCGACTTGAGCTTGCTCTCCTCCATCGCGGCGCACGGGCTTTGAGCTGGCTCTGGATTTCGGGA
>CAMZMU010000107.1:12788920-13076000 GCA_947311845.1 Poa pratensis | reverse complement strand
TTTGGTCCCAGCAGATCACCGGCGTGAGATTTAAGCGGCCCGCCAGTGATTACAAGCCGGCTATTAGATGTTTCCTTGTAGTGCATGCATAAAAAAGTGCCTCATATATATGAACAGTACACATCATTAACTTCCAAGTGTCGGAACTAAACGACCAAAAGAAATGAATAAGCAATGTTGTTATACATATAAGTATTTCCTTTAGATCTACACTCGAATTAATAATCCACAAGAGTCTTATCATTGTCACATGGAAGAAGCAGTACACACGATGTAAAGATATGTTGAATTTAAACATACCAATGTGGTATGAACCTCCTCTACCAGAAGTACGCGAAACATCTTACTCATACACTTGGGGTAGCTACAATCCTCACACATGTGAAACATTTGCTACATATTAACATATAGTACGATTAGGCCAAACATGAACATAGAGTACAATTAGTCTGAACATTAAATAGTCTAAAGTCAACATAGCATTTCTAATTAACTAACCATCACACAGCTACTTGCATATTATTTTCATGCACTACTTACTCTAAAATACCACTAGCTACTGGCATTAGCAATATTGGTCATATAAAATACGATAGTCGTACCGGCTGCGTGGGCGTCCGGCCGGAGGATCTCCGACTTCTTCTAGTCGGCTGTGAGACGCCGGCGCCAATGGCAAGCTAGGGTTGCACGTGGCGTGGTGGTCCAACCAGGGTTTCGAAGAAGAAGGCGGCGGCACGAGCTGGGATAGCGAGTCGAGAAATAGGGTGGCGGCGGTGTTGACGGGGAGGGCGAGTCAACGAAGAGGGTGGCGGCGGAGTGGACGGGGACGGCGAGTCGGGCAGGCAGGCAGGTGGCGGTGGTCAGGCGCGAGGAAGGAAAGGTGATGGAGTAAGTGAGATTCGGTCGGGTGGGTTATTTGACCTAATGGCTCCATAGTGGTAGCGCTGGCTATCGCGCGCTACCACTAAGTGGGGCCCATTTGGGGCTGCGGTGAATATTTGTTGTAGCGCGCACTCTCGGGCACGCGCTACCACTAAAGTCAAAGCGGTAGCGCGTGTACGAAAACCCGAGCTACCACTATTTTTTGTGTGGGGCACGTCGGGAGGAATTAGTGGTAGCGCGTGCCCACGTGTCACGCGCTACAATGAGACTTTACTGGTAGCGCTGATGGGCGTCCAGCGCTACAACTAAGTAGCGGTAGCGCGGTCCTGGCATGCTGAGCTATCACTAAGTGATTATCTATAACCATTTTCTTACTAGTGTAAAGTGGCAGAGCTGATGTACAACAATCAGGTTTAGATGAACCCAACAAATTTTTTGAATCCTTTATTAGTGAGGTCTCTACCACGGCCTAGTAGTGTGAGGTCACATCATAAAAAGTGAACTTAATGTGAAATTCACTTTCGCTCCCGGGTCATACCACTCCCCAACTGAACCCAATAGCCAAATACTCTATGTTCGCCACTCATCTCTCACCATGACCGTCGTTGCCGTACAAACCACCACGTAGAACTCGGCATCCACCGGTCCCTCCGACCGATGCACACCTCCACGGATTTTCCCCCAGGGAGGACATGACATCGGAACACGCCATCCGATCCACGGATATAGAGTTTCCCCCGGAGAAAGTGAAAGGAGCTGAGCAAAGTGCGTAGTACTAATCATTTCCCGGCATAAAGTGTGTACACGGTTACTGGAATTGAGGTTGGGATGTGTTTGTGGTGGCTTATGATTGAGGTTAATTAATTAGTAAGGATCAACTTCAGGACTTATCCTCTTGATAAGTTGCGTGAGAATATTTTTTTTTATCTGTCAAAAGTGAGTGTATCGGTGTTAAAGTAAGTTCGTTGCTCAAGATATGGTAAATAATTTTGCAGCAATAGTTAACTTGCCGCAACAATGCAACACGAAGTTTGAGGAGTACCACAATCATAGGTAACCACGTGGTGGTGTAGGCAAGAACGAGAGAGTAAACTTATTTGTACTAGCTTATTTTGTAAGCCGACAAGTTCATGGCATACATGTAGACAAGCAACTAACCAAAGCCTTCAACCCAAAATGACAACCTACTCATGATGACACTATGGACATGACAAAGACAACCGTGAACATACCACGCGTAGCATGTTAGCCATGTATTTATCTAAAATAAAAGAGTACACTATATTCTGTGGTCCACCTAAATTGATTAACCCAATGAAGCTAGCCAACGGAAGGAATTTTAAGAACATAGTGGCCCCTAGGTAATCAATTGCACCCTGGCACTCTACCCCGTCGTTTGGAGTTAGAATGATGTGATTTCTCAATTATGACAACTCATCTCTACTTCCGTACGAACTTACAATACTTCCACAACCTTCCCAACATTTCTACTTTAAAAAAAAAATCAGCTATGCCTCTTTATTAAGTAGAAAAACTAACTAATTAGAACAAAAGGTTGGTAAAAAAGAATACATCGGGCTCTATTCACATTGGCCATACAAGAAAACCTAATACAAACGATAGACACATCATCCAAACACAAACAAAATAAAGAGGCATCCAATTACTTAGACCCGAAGAGAACTCCCTGATCACAACGCACTCCGGGTGAGTTGACTGTATCCAACATGATCCACAACTCGCAGAGCTCAAGATTTCCACAACCTTTGAAGAAGAACAAAAGAGCATCCCAAAAATATTTGAGAGGAGGGAGTGAGGGGTGGTTCTGGGACTCTGATAGCTGCCAAGATTCCCTAGCGCCAACCAGCTACCGAGGAGTTAATCCATGAGATGGGTGGATATGGGTCACCCCTACTCGATTGCAGTGATAGAGCACCACCAACATTGAGACGATGTGTCCTAGACGTCGCTTCTTGGATGCACCAACTTCCATTAACACGTCATGCCCCACGCAACACCTTTCGCCTTCAGCCTAATGCATCGCTACCACAATGGTGTAGTCGTGTAGGCCTGCTGGCGTGGCAAACTGTTCGCAAATCTTATTCCGATTAACACCGTCATCTCGACCATCCTTGTTAACATCCTGGTATAGTGTTCAACCTGAAAACATGGGCAATCAAAAAAAAAATGAAAAGATTAGGAGAAACTTCGTCGGGCAATCTTGGTGTGATGAGAACGGTGACATGCTAATGTCCATACTAGTGAGCGTATTGGTCACACGTATGACCCTCCACACCGAGTTGCAAAAGAACCACCGGTGCATGCCATCTGTCTTGTCTTGTCCCTTTTTTTAAGGTCGAGGCGTTTGGTCGTCGCTTTGCGACCGCTCTCTGTGTACTCATCTGAACACTCCGGTCTAGGACCGGTTGAATGATTTGTTTGTTCCCTTAACCAACATCAACTCTCAACGGCATTTTACAGCGCATCTTGAAAAAGAGTCTCGTTTTTAAGCAACATTCGGCCATTGACGACAACATGCTGCTCCTAATCAAACAAAGATTTGCAAATTCTTTAATGTCCTACTCCCTCCTTTCACAATTGTAAGATGTTTTAAATATTTCAATGTGGACTATATACGAAATAACATGAGTAAATTTACATAGTAAAACACATCTAGATACATCCGTTTCAGAAATAAATTAAAACATCTTATAATTGTGAACGGAAGAAGTATTAGCTGGTTGCATTCATGGACATGAGATGAGCCCGAACCCGAGCCTGGTTACCACGAGTAATCTGCCTTATTTTCCCGGGTGAACGAGCATCTAAAACACGGCCTGCAATCGACTTTGCATTGTCCCTTTCTTCTTTGATGAATATGATCTACCCCTGCTGTTTGCCACAGAAAAAGAAATAACGAAACAAAATCCATCGGGCAGATTACCCCAACAGGAACGAGCCAAAACATGGCAAGAAAGAAAGTAACAATTCAAAACAATCTGATGTTGAGCAAGCTAGAGCTAGCCGACCGATTAATTGAACCATCAGCATCATCCATCCGCTTAATCATCCCTACCACCATCATGCTCTCGTGGGGTAGCCCGTACAGCAACATTTCAATCCCCCCAATCCTCAGGATGAACTCAAATCTTTTTTTCTTCTTCTTTTGAACAGGAACTCAAGACAATTCCACCAAGAACGCCACGCCTCCTCTATGGCCTAATCGGACCGTACCTATCCCCCTCACCGCAACTGAGGCCTGACGCACACAAGACGATCCATTGCAGTACGGCCATGAAGCTGACACCGTAACCTGATTATTCCCACGGACCGACGTGTCAGCGACGCACAAAATCTCTCACCATCTGCCCCACACCAAGGACAGAGCTTCCGTAGCCTAGGACGTACGTCCAGCGAGCGGCACACGAGTGCGCTGCGCACTGGCGGCTCCAAAGCTCGCACGCGCGAGACAAGTCCTATAAAAGACCACCGCGACTGCCACGAACCACACCGCACACAACTCTCTCTCAGCTCTTCTGGCTAGCTAGCAGCAGCTCTGTGGCACCGGAGCGAACGCACCATCGGCATCAGCAAGCAAGCGACGGCGAGAGCTCGGCATCAGCTGGACCGGCGGCGACAACCATGCAGGGTGAGGAGAAGAAGGGGAAGGTGAAGAAGGGGTGGCTGGCGGTGCGGGTCGGCGACGAGGACCAGCGCCGGTTCGTCATCCCCATCGCCTACCTCTACCACCCGCTCTTCCGCCGCCTGCTCGAGGCGGCAAGGGACACCTACGGCTACCACTACTCCTCGGGGCCGCTGCGCCTGCCCTGCTCCGTCGACGAGTTCCTCCGCCTGCGCGCGCTCGTCGAGCGGGACACCTCGTCCTCGGCGGCCCACTCGTCGTCGTCGTCGCACCGCGTGCACCTGGCCCCGTGCACCCGTGCCAAAGCCATGTCGTGATCTACTGATGATCGGCTGTGAGCATGGCGACTGTGAGTGAGCACCGGAGCGCGCGCGTGCGCGGGAGTACGCCCATCTGCCGATACATGTGTGTACACGCGTAGGGAGTGTTGGAGAGAGAGGAGAGAGTAGATTAGTGGATTTTTGATTTTGGTTTTGGCCTTCTTCTTCTTCTGAATTTTTGCACATGCATGTATACTAGATTGATTAACATACATATCGATGTATAATTAACAGTTGAGATCGATTCACAGTCACCATAGCCGGGCTTACATACATGCAGACATACATATATTTAATTTGCTTAACTTCCTGCTCTTGTGCAAACTTCAACACCAAATTAAACAAGTTCGGAATAGGCGTATGATACGCACAGAACTACAGATCAATTTCCCCTTTCGCTACAACGTATCCATCGAGTTACAGCAGGACAGCGCATCATATGTGTTCCAATTAATCATCATGTGGCCTTGGGGAATTTCCGATGCCGCGTTTCTTTCTGCTGGTAGATTCATGTCGTGTCCTTCACTGTTGATTCAGCATGAGTTTGAGAGGAGGATGGAGAAAGAGGGAGACAACAGGCAGCATTTCGCTGAGGAGCCATCATCCTCGGTTCATCGATCTTTCATAGTCCCTCCGTACGGCAAAAGATGTCTTTAGTTTGTCTAAATTTGGTCGAGGGGAGGCCGGGAACGACGACGAACGTTCTCGGCACCGGCGGCGTGTTTGGGCGCCGGAGGAAGAAAGAGCGAGTGGGGAGGGGCGGCGTAGAGACGCGGCGGTTCTTATCCTCATGGTCAGAGTCGCGGCGGATCTCCTCGCGAGTTCAACGACCAGTGGCTCGCCGTGGCAGCCATTGATGATGCCATGATGATGTCATCATGACATCAACCCTTATTTTCTATTTTCTAAAATTTATTTCTTAAAAGATTAAATATGACATGTGTGGCCCCACTTGTTAGCAGTTAACGGTCAAACCATTGACTAGACGGAAACACTTCATTTGGCCATGTGAGCCTCGAAAGAGCGAAGTAGGGCAAAACCGAGGAATGTTAAGCGAGTAGGACATAAACGAGAAAAACTAAACGAAGCAGGGCACAGAAATAAAAAACCCTTCATAGAAAGCAATTCACATAAACAAAGATCACCCCAAGGCGGAAAGTCCTTTTAGAACCCGAGCTCCATGGAGCTCGGTTTTTAAAAAATTGAAAATCCGCACATTTTGGTTTCCAAAAATCGTGAAAAAAATCACAGGTGTTGGTAGTGCCGGGACACACACACGTGAATTTTTTTTGACTTCAAATTCGTTATATTCTGGGCTAGATCTAAAAGGCAAATTTCTGAATCGGAATACCGGATTCAAAATTTTGAAAATCTGTCAAAATTTGTCTTTTTTGCACAGCCCAAAAAAGTGTGTGTCCCGGCACTACCTACACCTGTGATTTTTTTCACGATTTTTGGAAACTCAAAAATGTGAATTTCCATTTTTCAAAAAAAACGGGCTCCGTGGAGCTCGGAAGCCAAATCACCGTTCTCCTACCCAAGGTAGTTACAACTACATATTTAATATTTCGATTTCACGAAACCCCACATGCATATATCTAACTAAACAAATACTACTAGATGATCTACTACTGATCTTGGTGGGCTACGTACGCCACTACATCGTGTCCGGTAGCAGTCGATCAGCTTCGATAATCGACATCTATCTATCTAACGCAAGATCAGGCAGCTGATACATACAGTAACACATTTCGTTTCGTATAATAGGTAGAGAACCTAGCTTGGGTGCTTCCTAGCCAGCTAGTACAGCGAGTGCAGCACTAGGACTCACAGTACCGTACGTGCGTCCCCATATCGTCCGTCTAATCAAGCAGCCAAACTTTCGGGACTTCCACCGACAGATGATGAGATTTTATAGCACAATTCATGCAAGCATCCATCTCTTCCATCGGGTGGCTGGTGTGTCACACTGTGACCTGCACATTTGCGTGGCCGAAAAACACACGATACAGTGCACAACCCTACCATTCCAATTCCATCCACATGAATACTTGGAGCATATATAGCAGTGTAGGACCACCGCACCACACCCGATCGACGATGATCACCGTAGCTTGCCGAAGTGAAATGCCATTGCTCTTTCTGTTCATATGCCCATCGATCTCCTAACATCTCGCATTTCTAAGAGCATCGATCTCACACATCATCTAGCCAGGTTGCAACAAGTGGCCGTTTGACCCTGGAACCACGATCCTGAGAACACGATCAAGATGTTATAAACGATAGCAAATAAAATGACGAAGTAGCGGAAAAATCAACCAACGGGGACACGAGATTTAACGTGGAAAACCTCTCCAACAATGGAGGAGAAAAAACCACGGGCGCCAGCCAGCAATACTTCACTATATTGGGTGAGGTTAAAATCGAGTACAACTCGTACCGTACCTGACTCCGGGACGCTCCGCTCTCTTCGTCACAAGTCGGCCTTTATCAGTATATACGAATTTGGATCACCACAAAATAACACTCCACCTTGAGACAAATTTCATCTTGTAGCATGAACGAGAATTTCACCCTGAAACAACAAAGAAAACACCTTCGGCGCCAAATAGCATTTTGGGCTAGACAGTGATACCAACTAAGCCCGAGCAAAGATCGAACTTAGTGTCATCATATCAGCAGGATTATCATGAGTACTTATCTTGCATACCTTCAGCTTACCTTTTGCAACAACATCACGCACATAATTGTATTTGACGTCAATGTGATTTGTTCTCTCATGAAACATCTGATCCTTAGTAAGGTAAATAGCACTTTGACTGTCACAAAACAGGTTAATGAAGTATCATCTCCACAAATCTCAGCAAACAAACCTTTCAACCAAACCGATTCTTTACATGCTTCAGCAATAGCCATGTACTCTGTTTCAGTGGTAGACTGGGCAACAACGAATTGCAACGTTGCCCTCGTCACAAGTCGGCCTTTATCAGTATATAAAATTTTGAATCACCACAAAATAACACAAGAGATAGAGAATAAAAACGAGGGGCACGCCAGGAATGTCCAACATCTTTCCACAGAATAATGCTGCTGCTAGTGCTACTGGTGTAAGATTGTATCCCCACTTAATTATTCGATTGATTCCCGTCTAAAGAGAGGGTGATAAGCACGCTTTGTTAGAGAGTGGTTTTGGCTTATCGCCTTAAGATGCCGCCGCCAACTCTAACACGTGGTCCTTATGCTGATCACGTAATGGTGGCAATACCTCCCTCCAGAATTTTATTAAATGGAGGTTGAACTCTAAAGAACTCTTTATTACGAAAACTTAAAAATCATATTTAAAGTTTCAAAACAACATGAGAAAAATCCTTGATGAATATCTACCAACGTGTAAAATCTCAACTATGAACATCTTATATTTTGGGCTAGACAAAAATGACAAATCTGACATTTGGAAGTAGTGAACAGTGTTAAATTTGAACTCTCCCAAATCTGTCCGACATTGTTATTTTTGTGTAACACGGAATATGAATGAGATTTTTCTATATTGAAACTAAAAAAAAAATGTAATTTTCGATTTTTTTTCAAAATAAAGTGGTGCATGGATTTGGGCCTCCGTTTGTGCGGTTTCCGATAGTGCCCCCTTTTTTTTCTTTGGTCTACCCTACGACAGGGCTACACGATCGTATAAGAATTGTTTGCATGTTACATGGGTAAAGATGCTTGTCTATCATCTTACCCAAGTCGACTACGCATTCACTTCGCACGCATCCTGTTGTGCGATGCGTGTCCTCCACCAGGCTCATGCTACAGTTTCGTTTTGCTTCATCCATCGGCCATCGTTCCTTGCTTGACAAATCTCATGTACCATCAGCTCGCCTACGGCTGTCACGTAACCCGTCAAAGATAGCATCAGAAAGACTCGTTCACGTGGCCTCAAATTTCACTGTGCATCGGTGGTCTACGTACGCCATTGCACCGTGTCCCATAGCAGACGATCAGCTTCGACATCTATCTATCTAACGCGTGTAGCCTAGTCACTTCACACGAGACGATGCAACATCAGGGAGATGGTACATACAGTAACACATTTCGTTTCGTCTGCTAGGTATAGTACAGCTTGACGTATTTTATAGCTTACACACAGTTCAGGGCGATAGAAGGGTCTCTCCTTCCTCCACCCTCCCTCTCGCGCCGCCCCGCGCGGCGGCCGGGAGGGAAACCCTAGCCGCCGCCGCCGCCTAGCCCTCCACCTCCCCTTCCTCCACCCTCCCCCGCTGCCACCACGGGCGCGGCCAGGAAAAGCCTGGACGCGGCCGGCGGTGGGGGGGGGGACTTCTTCTTCCTCGAGTTTGATGGGCCGGCGCGGGTTGGTGCCGCCGATCTCGGGCGTGGCGCGGCCGTCGGGCGCCACGGCGACGTCGATCTGCTTCGGCGGCGTGGCGGAAGCCGCGGATCTCCGGCCCTCGAGGCGCAGAGCGGCAGATCCGGTGGTCTGGCCCTTGTGGGCGGGCTGCTGGGTGGATCCGGGTACGGTGACGGATCTTGGGTGTGCTCGTCATGCCCGGATCTGGTCATTGCTCGAAGGATCTGAAGGTGTGGATGATGGCCGGTGAGATCCGGGCTCCGCGATCGGAGCCGACGATGGTGCCGCCCGCAGGCGTCGTTTCCTTGTTGAAGGCGTCGTTGCTGTGATTCTCCTACCTCCCGCTCGGTTGTTCCATGGGGAAACCCAAGATCTGGTGCTACCGGATCGGACGATGGCGGCACTTTCGGTGTCGCTTTTCCCTCTTGAGGGCATCATTTTGGAACACGTGTTGCCTGGAGTGGTCTACCGGTGGAGTGGAGCTTCACCGACCATGACGAAGACGGCTGGTCTTGGCGGCGTGGTGCAGCGGAGACTCGACGATGGTCCTGTTTGGTGGACTTGCACAGGGTGGGGGCGTTGCCTGGTGTCATGGTGGCATCGGCGGCAGGACTGGCGAGAGTCTTTGCTCCGATCGGTATGCTGAAGTTTGGTTCGAGGAAGAGGATGGAGGCGATTGCCGGAGCGTGTGCACAAGGCGCTATCTCTGAGTTAGCCAAGGAGCCGGCGACGGTTGTGGCCGGGGAACAAGGCCCCGTTCACCCTGTCGTTTTGTGCTAGTTGTGGTGTTTCACCGTTGGTGGGTTCAGCTTGTATTCGTTCGTTGTACGGCTTTTGCCAGCTATGTTGAATAAAATTAATAAAGCGGCCGTATGCATCATTTTGATGCAGAGTCTAGGGTGACCCTTTTCTAAAAAAAGGTATAGTACCTATGTCGGGTGCTTCCTAACCAGCTAGTACAGGGAGTGCAGTACTAGGACTCGTTCCCATATCTTCCGTCTAATCAAGCAGCCAAACTTTAAGAACTTCCACTAACCGATGACACGTACGATTTAGTAGGACAATTCAGGCAAGCTTCCGTCTCTTTCACCAGTACTCCCTCCGTTTACAATTAGTTTGTGTTTTGGATTTAGTCAAAGTCAAACTTTATAAAGTTTGACTTAATATATAGGAAACAATATAAATATTTACAATACAATTTTAACATTATTAGAATCTTCATAAGATATATTTTCATATTATATATATTACATATTATAGATATTGATATTTTTTCGTATATACTTGGTCAAACTTTGAAAAGTTTGATTTTGAAAAAACCTAGAACGCGAACTAAATAAAAACGAAGGAAGTACTACTATTGCAGGAGTAGTTCCGAATATTCTTGAGTGGATGGACCAATACAACGATCGTAGGTGGTAGCATCCAAGTGCGCGCTTCCCATGATAGAGATTACCACGAGCTGTCCAATGGCGACTCGATACGCCGCCCGCCGGAAATTCCGAGCTTCCGAGCTCCACCACGGCCGAACGCCGCGACTAAACAAATACTATAACATAGGCAACCCACGCCGTGCGTCTCTGTCGCTCTCGCTTTACCCAGCCCTTCTTCGTGCTTTGTTTGTTCAAAACGTTTTTTACTCCAATCAAACGTTCTCATGCCGTTTTAAATTGGAGGCACTCTCAAGTTCTGAAATTATAAATCAATGCTAGTGTGGTTACTCTGCAAAGCAGCTCAACAATGTACAGAGAAATGGACGTGCTCCTCTGCTAGCTCCAACTTGCATCGTGGTACGGCCTTTTGTACTACTCTCTCCGTTTTTTAATATAAAATGTTTTAGCTTTTGTGCACATTCACATGCACACAAATGTATGTAGACACATTTTACTTTATATGTTCACTCATTTTAGTATGCATGTAGACAACATGTGTAATATCTAAAATATCTTATATTAAAAAACAGAGATAGTAGTAGTTGACAGTGTGTACATCACTTGAATAATAGTTTAGATGTTGATACATACGGGCCGCACTGCTTTGTTTTTTTAAAACATTTCTCTACTTTATAATCCTGTGTTCTCAAAGGCCCTGGGTCTTACTGGCTAGCACATGTGTTGGTGAGCTAGCCAGCCAGGGTTCGAGCCTCACCTCCTACTATTAAAACTCTGGTCCCTAGTTCCTCCTATGCCCAGCTCATTTATAATCCTGTGTTCTCATGGCGTTTTAAAATGGAGGTAGTTTCAACTTATAAAAAATATTAAACCTAGCTTTGGTATATGCTATGGGATCGTTAGTTTGGTTGACTCAACTATGTACACAAATGGGGGCACGTACGTACGGGAATGTCGTGGTTCTGTTCAAGTGGTAGGCTGCAACTTGCTTGGTATGGCTTTTTGTACCAGTTGACATTGTGGCGATCTTACAGAATAGTTATATGTTGTCCTATTGATACGTACGGTAACGTCGGCAATTGCGTCCTGCGTCTGCGGGTGACTTATATACTCTGTATTAAACGTACATAAACCGTGGTTCTCCTAATTCCTAGCCAAGGCTACCGCCCGCTAAACAGAAGCCAGTGGATTTGTATTGTGTTTCGTTTGGGTTGCATCTCAAAATAATTGTTCACGAAGTTGAAAAAATATTTACGGGCAACTAAGATTTAGTTAAATCTAAGTCGACTAAGCTCTCGGCGGGACCTGTTTGTAATTATGCGCCACATAATTTTTTCATCAAGCCACGAACGCCACTTATGCAGTTTTATGTTGGTGGCGTATGGAGAACCGTGGCATAGCCCGGATGGCCAGGAGATGTTGATAACTCTCTGCCCGCGAGGTTTCGAGTTCGAGTGCCAGCGCCCGATCTCTCGTGCGTACTCACCGGAATTTCTTCTACCAAAATTATTTGGAGGGCTATCTAACCTCTCAAGCCGCATTTTTTTGTTGGTGGCGTATGCGGGACCACTGGACGCCTCTGCCGTTTACAGCCTGACGAATGGACGTGCTCCTCTGTGCTAGCTGCAACTTGCAGCGTGGTACGGCCTTTTGTAATAGTGTGAGGACCACTTAAACAATAGCTATACGTGGTCATGTTGATACGTACGGAACCAAGTGTGGGCAATTAATCGATCGGCTCTTAACTTCTGAAATTATACTGTAGCAAAACATAACTTTGGTAATTGGTACGTACTGTATATGCGGTGGGATCGTTAGTTTTGTTGACCCCTGGAAGAAGAATTGAGGCACGTACGGGAATGTCGTGCTTCTGTGCAAGTGGTAGACTGCAACTTGCTTGGTACGGCTTTTTGTACTAGTTGACAGTGTGACGATCACTTCAAGAATAGCTATGTGTTTTCTTTGTTGTAATTCCAAGCGAAATCGCCGTATGCGCCTAATTGTTAGAGTTACAGATGGTTTGCAGTTGAAATAAAATAAAAATTCAATTGCACATAAAATACTCACATGGTACAAAACAACTGTTCACGAGATTGTTTTTTTTCTTCACATATTACAATCATGGGATGACATGAGCCAACTAAGAGCAATCGGCGCACCCGGCCTGCTTGTAATTAAGTTCAATATAGTCATTGTACTTTTCTTGCTAGAAATTGTACTTTACATAATTCCATAAAATACCCTCGCATGTCAAATCAGGATTTTAAAGTTTGATACCAAAATTATTTTGGACCTCTCATAAATTTCAAAATTATGTTGAACAATTTTCATTGACAATAGGGTTTTGTCCAAATTTTAGTTTGATAAGTATTTAATTTGGACCTACTCAAAAATTTGAGGCAAAACTGTTCATCGCCTAATTTTGTTTGTTGAAATCTTGAATCTCCGTGTCAAACGACAATACGGTATGTCGGGGCACGTATTTGAGAAAGATGGAGTTTGAGACCTGCGCGAGATGGCTACTTGAAGTGTATGTTCGGCGTCAATGTACCAAAAAGGGTCAGATTTGATAATAGTTTTTAGAAGGGGCCAGATGTGGGATTAGCTACCGAAAAGGGCCATATTGTGATACCTGATCTAGAACATTTTTATTTTGACAAACGGTTTTTCCAAAATTTAATTTTATATGTATTTAGTTTAGACCTAGTCCAAAATTGGAGGCCAAACAGTTCATTGCCTAATTTTGTTTTTTGAAATCTTGAATCTCCGTGTGAATCAACAATGCGAGATACTAAATTGTGAAAGATTTATATTCGTTGATACGTATTTATCAAGTATATTGTACTCCATCCTCCCGAATTAGCCGACGTAGACTTATCAAAATGCAGATACTAAATTGTGAAAGACTTATATGTGTTTCTATTTAGACGTATTTAACAAAATGCAATTTTTGATAAAATAAAATTTTGGTCTATATCTAATAAAAGTTTCGAGATAATAACATTTTTGGCATCCATTGAAATTTGGGAAACTTCGTGGAAATATTACCATATGTAAGTACCCTCTAAACATCAAGATTTGTGCAAGTACAGAAGGATGATATATTTTTTTCAGGCAGAAGGATGGGAAGATTTGATGAGAGGAATATCAATATCGACCAGGAACTATGTCTAAGTCAGCCAGCTGAGTTAATAGTCATTTCCATGAAGATATGTATGTTATTTCATTGTGCGCGCGAAGTTAAAGCAGAGCTTGGCAAACTGATGATCTGTACGTTGAAAATGAAAGGCCTTGTGCCACTCAAACTGCATTAATTAATCTAATATGGTGGGTGGGGGTGTGATGTGCGTGTACAGCATGTTTCGGCCTTTTCAATAAAGTGAAGCGGAGGGGTTCGAAGAATCAAGAAAGAAAGGGGAAGATATGGAAGGACTATATGAGGATGAGGGCTGCTCAGACCAATGCTGTCTGTCTCCCATCCGCCTCGCAAACTCAGGTGCTGATTGCTGAACTCACACTGAAGGACACGACATAAATCTACCAGCAGGCAGAAAAGCGGCACCGGAGCATATATGATGCTGTCCTGGTGCAACTCGATGGACATGGGGTAGCCGATGGGGAAAATTTCTGTAGCTCCGTAAGCAGCATACGCCTATATATATCCAACTCGACGTACGGCTCCCTGCTGACCCTGATCTTGTTTCATCGCCTGCTTGACATTCATTCCGAACTCGAGCTTGTTTAATATGGTGTTGAAGTTTGCAAATTAGAAGGAAATTAAGCAGAGCAAATCAGGCTGTATGGCGACTGTGAATCCAACAGTTAATTATACATCGGTGTCTGCTAATCAATCTAGTATACATGCATGCATGTGCAAAAATCAGAAGAAGAAGGCCAAAACCAAAATCATAAATAGTATCCCAGGCTAATCACCTACTCTCTCTCTCATGTCTCCCTCCCTACGTGCGTGCATACATGTATCGGGTATCGGCAGATGGGCGTACTCCCGCGCGCGCTCCGGTGGTCACAGCTGATCATCAATCGTTCACGACATGACTTTGGCGCGGGTGCACGGCGCCAAGTGCACGCGGTGCGACGACGACGAAGACGCCGACGAGGAGGTGTCCCGGTCGACGAGCGCGCGGAGGCGGAGGAACTCGTCGACGGAGCAGGGCAGGCGCAGGGGGCCCGAGGAGTGGTAGCCGTAGGTGTCCCGCGCCTCCTCCAGGAGGCGGCGGAAGAGCGGGTGGTAGAGGTAGGCGATGGGGATGACGAACCGGCGCTGGTCCTCGTCGACCCGCACCGCCAGCCACCCCTTCTTCACCTTCCCCTTCTTCTCCTCGCCCTGCATGGTCGCCGCCGGTCCAGCTGCTGCCGAGCTCTCGCCGTCGCTTGCGGCTGATGCTGCGCTCGCCCCGGTGCCACAGAGCTGCTGGTAGCTAGAGAGAGGTGTGTGGTGCGGTGTGGTTCGTGGCAGTCGCGCGGTGGTTTTTTATAGGACTTGCTGTCTCGTGCGTGAGAGCTTTGAAGCCGCCAGTGCGCAGCGCACTCGTGTGCCGCTCGCTGGACGTACACGTATGTCCTAGGCTACCGAACCCTGTCCTTCCGGCTCCCTGTGGGGCATAGCATATCGTGGATGATCTGTGCGTGGCTGACACGTCGGTCTGTGGGAATAATCAGGTTACGGTGTCAGCTTCATGGTCGTACTGCAATGGATCGTCTTGTGTGCGTCAGGCCTCAGTTGCCGTGAGGGGGATAGGTACGGTACCATTTGGCCCACAACGGCGTAGTGGCCGTGGCGTTCTTGGTGGAATTGTCTTGAGTTCCTGTTCAAAAGAAGAAAAAAAAAGTTTTGAGTTCATCCTGAGGGTTGGGGGATTGAAATGTTGCTGTACGGGCTACCCCACGAGAGCATGCATGATGGTGGGGATCATGGTTTCAAATTTCAGTTTCGGAAAAAAATTGGCCACCATTGAAATCACTGGAATTCAGTGAATTTCAATGATTTTGGTTTTCGTTTCGCCCAAATGACCGAAATTTTCTCTTAAAATTCTTTAATTATTCAAAAATATTCAAAATCTTTAAAATAATTTTTGAATTCCTGTGTAATACTGAAAGTGCTGAAATATTTTGACCGAAAGGCAATTATTTCGGGGGTGTACCGAAATCACTGAAATTCAATGAATTTCGATGAAATCTCACTGAATTTGAAAACCATGGTGGGGATGCTGATTGTTCAATTAATTGGTCGGGCTAGCTCTAGCTTGCTCAACATTGACTTGTTTCTTTCCTTGTTGGGACGTTTTGGCTCGTTGTTTTTGGGGCAATCCTCCCTATCGATTTGGTTCCGTTCTTTCTTTGTCCGTGGCAATCAACAGGAGTACGACCTATTCATCTAAGAAGAAAGGGAGAATGCAAAGTCGATTACAGCCCGGGTTTTGGAATTAATCTCATTCACCGGGCAAAATAAGGCATATTATTCGGGCTAACCAGTCTCGAGTCCGGGCTAATTTCATCGCCATGCAACTAGCTAATACTCCTTATGTTCACAATTATTAACTTTTTTTCTTCTAAAATGGATGTATCTAGATATATTTTTTAAGTGAAGATTTGGAGTTGGAAGAGCAAATAGGCTCTCTGGATCACACAGATCCAACCACTCATGGGGTTAAAGTCAAAAAAGCTGTGAAGGCTAAGGCCGTAGAGAAAAAAATCTATTAGGAGAAGTGCTAGACTTAAAAAGAAAACATAAGTTCAAAATGAAAGGGTGTTTTTGGAATAGTAATGGTTTTGGTAATCCGGCTAAGCATCTAGCAGTCAATGAGATGATAAGAGAAAATAAACTTGATTTTATTGCAATTTTGGAGACCGGAAGATCAAGTTTTTCTGCTCCTTTTTTGCAACATATCTCAGGTGGCTTTGATTTTATTTGATATTGTCTCCCGCCACAACGGCGTTCTGGAGGCATTTTAGTAGGTTTTAATTCAACATCCTTTTCGGTTAAGGGGATTGTTGCTGGGAAGTTTTGTGTTAAGTTTCATGTAACATCAAAAGTGGATGGCTTCGAATGGTTTCTTGTACCCGTGTATGGGGCAGCTCAAGATGCTAAAAAACCAGAGTTTTTAGCGGAGCTAGTTAGGATGTGTGAAGCGGACACGTTACCACTTCTTTGTGGAGGTGATTTTAATATTCTTCGTAGACAAGATGAAAAGAACAACGATAATTTTAACTCACGGTGGCCCTTTCTTTTTAATGTGCAATCATTGAAAGTCTTAGTTTGAAGGAGCTGAGACTTTCTGGTAGACAATACACATGGGCTAGCGATAGAGAGGTTCAAACCCTAGAGAAGTTGGATCGAATTTTCGTAAGTGTGGACTAGGAAAATAAGTTTCCACTTGCAACAGTCCGTGCCCTTACTAGGTCCGGTTTAGATCACTTGCCCTTACTTTTGGATTCAGGTGAACAGATCTATGTTGGAAATAAATCAGTTTTCTCCTCTGAGCTTTCCTGGTTTGCACAGGAAGGGTTTTATGAGATGGTGGCTAAAGAATGTGATGCTGTCACTAGAGGTAGTTCACCTATGGAAGTGTGGCAGAATAAGATCCGTCACCTTCAACAATTTCTGAGAGGATGGGCGCGTAACCAGAGTAGCGTTTATAAGAAAGAACGTGATGCTCTCATTGCCCTTATAGATTCTCTAGACAAAAAAGCCGAGTCCTCACCTTTGTCTTCTTCAGAGCGGGATTCTTTGAGGAATGCTAATGATAAGCTTACTAAACTTCGTAGAGTAGAAGAGTCTAAATGGGCCCAAAGGGCCAAAGTCAAGTTTATTCAGGAAGGAGGAGATAATACTAAATATTTTCATCTGATTGCAAACGGCAAACAGAGAAGGAAGAGAATATTTGAGTTAGAGCAAGAGGAAGGGACTATTGTGGGGGAGGAAAATCTTAGGGTTTTTATCTCCGAATATTATAAAAAAATTGTTTGGGGCACTGACCACGAATAACTTTTCTTTAATAGAGTCCCAAATTGAAGACATTCCTCAGTTATCCTCAGAAGAAAATGATATTCTTACCTCTGAGTTTACTGAAAAAGAGTTTTATGAAGCGATAATGCAAATGGAGAACAAAGCACCGGGACCAGACGGGTTTCCTGCTGAATTCCATAAAAAATGTTGGGAAATTATAAAAAACAACTTTATGGCGATGGTGATTAACTTTCAGTAAGGGGACTTATCCCTCTTTCGGTTGAACTTTGGCACTATCATATTACTTCCCAAGAAAGAAGACGATGTACAAATTCAGCAGTACAGACCCATGTGTCTTCTTAATGTGAGCTTCAAAGTATTTACCAAGGTTGCTACCTTGCGCATATCCTTAGTAGCACAAAAAGTTATTAGACCAACACAGACGGCTTTTATGCCTGGGCGCCATATACTAGAAGGGGTAGTGGTGCTCCATGAAACTATCCATGAACTTCATACGAAGAAAATGGATGGTGTTCTTCTTAAGATTGACTTTGAGAAGGCGTATGACAACGTCAAGTGGCCTTTCTTGCAACAAGTGCTACGTATGAAAGGCTTTAATGATTGATACGTCTCCAACGTATCCATAATTTCTGCTGTTCCATGCTTATATTATACCATTTGCTACATGTTTTATATACACTTCGTATCACTTTTATGCATTTTCTGGGACTAACCTATTAACAAGATGCCACAGTGCCAGTTCCCTGTTTTCTGCTGTTTTTGGTTTCAGAAAGTTACTTCTGGAAATATTCTCGGAATTGCACGAAACAAAAGGCCAGGTCCCTATTTTTCCAGCACGTACACGGAGTCCGAACGAGAGACGAAGACTCGCCACGAGGTGGCCAAACCACCAGCAGGCGCGGGCCCACCCCCTGCCGCGCCTGGGTGTGGTTTGGGCCCCTCGGGGGTCCGCCGACATCGCCCCTTCGCCTATTTATTCCCCGAGACGCGAAAACCCTAAAACACCAAGCCAATTTCCACGAAGAGTTCCGCAGCGCCGCCGCCATCGACGACAAGTTTCGGGGGACAGAAGTCTCTGTTTCGGCACCCTGCCGGGACGGGGAATTGCCCCCGGAGTCATCTCCATCGACACCACCGCCATCTTCATCGCCGCTGCTGACTCCCATGATGAGGAGGGAGTAGTTCTCCCCCGAGGCTGAGGGCTCTACCGGTAGCTATGTGGTTCATCTCTCTCTCACATGGTGTGATCTTTATGTGATCGTGTGTATTGCTAGTATCGCTGAATACATTAATAATGTTTATGCTACTCAAGTGATTTTGTCTAGTTTCTGGAGTCGTTGTGACAACACGGTATCAAGGTGACAGTGTGGGTACTTGTGTGACTCTATGAATAATTTAGACATTTATCATGGCTTATTCTTGGGAACTGTGGTGTTTGTTTACTCAGACTTTGAGGAGTGCTTTTGCAGCCCTACACGTAGTACTCTTGTGTTATCAAGAAGGAGAATAATCCCGAGCAGTATTTACTTGTGTTCAGTTGTGCTAATCTAGTTGAATATGTAGATGTTACTCTTTATCTATTATGCACTCTATAGGTTACTTTAATATAAACTCCGGTACTCTCCACGGTGTAAAGGTAACAGTGTGTGCACTGTGTGTGATTCCTTTATGACGTTGTGGCGCTTGTTTACTCTGGCTTGAGGTGTGCTTTTGTAGCCCTACACAATGAATGGTGTTTGTTATCCAACAAGAGAGTGTTTAAGATTAGCTTTTACTTATTCAGTTATGAGATCATTGTTGAGAGTGTCCACTAGTGAAAGTATGATCCCTAGGCCTTGTTTCTAAGCATTGAAACACCGTTTACAACAAGTTCTGCTACATGTTTGCTTGCTGCCATTTTTATTCCAGATTGCAGTTACTACTTATAATCATCTCTATCAATTGTATTTCACTATCTCTTCGCCGAACTAGTGCACCTATACATCTGACAAGTGTATTAGGTGTGTTGGGGACACAAGAGACTTCTTGTATCTTAATTGCAGGGTTGATTGAGAGGAATATCTTTGACCTCTACCTCCCTGAGTTCGATAAACCTTGGGTGATTCACTTAAGGGAAACTTGCTGCTGTTCTACAAACCTCTGCTCTTGGAGGCCCAACACTGTCTACAAGAATAGAAGCACACGTAGACATCAATGATCAATGGTGCTTTTGGATAAATCATTTTATTCGTAAAGGATGTGTGGTTGTCCGAGTTAATGATGATATAGGTCATTATTTTCAAACTCAAAAGGGGTTGAGACAAGGGGATCCTATGTCTCCCATTTTATTCAATATAATAGCTGATGTGCTGGCTATCCTTATTGAAAGAGCAAAAGAGGATGCACGGACTCATTCCTCATCTAGTTGATGGAGGGGTTTCCATTCTACAAGATGCTGATGACACTATTATTTTTATGGAACATAATCTAGAGAAAGCATTAAACATGAAATTGATCTTATGCATTTTTTAGCAACTATCCGGCCTTAAAATAAATTTCCATAAGAGTGAAATTTATTGTTTCTGTAAAGCAAACGAGGTAGAAAACGAATATATGCAGATTTTTAGTTGTGAGCCGGGGGCTTCCATTTAAATACTTGGCCATACCAATTCATTTTAGGAGGCTTGAAAATGGAGAATGGAAGCCGGTGGAGGATCGATCTAAGAAGAAGCTTGCTTGTTGGATAGGGAAATTACTTTCATATGGGGATTGCCTCATATTAATTAATTCAGTCCTCACAAGCTTGCCTATGTTCATGTTGTCATTCTTAGAAATACCTAAAGGGGTATGTAAAATATTGGACTACTACCGATCTCGTTTTTTCTGGCAAAGTGATGGGCACAAAAAGAAATATCGATTAACAAAATGGAACATCATCTGTCGACCTAAAGATCAAGGAGGACTTGGTGTGGAAGTATTGGAGCTGAAATATAAAAGCTTATTATGTAAGTGGTTATTTAAATTGCTAAATGAGGAAGGCGTTTGGCATGAATTACTTACAAACAAATATCTACACACTAAGTCACTGTCCTAGGTGCAAGCTAATCCTACCGACTCTGCTTTTTGGAAGGGTCTAATGAGAGTTAAGGAAGAGTTCTTTTCTAGGGGATCTTTCGTCATAGGCAATGGACAGAACATAAGGTTCTGGGAGGATAAATGGTTAGGAGATGCACCCCTGTCGCAGCAATATTCATCCTTGTATAATATTGTCCAACGGAAAAATGTTTCGGTGGCTTTGGTATTACAGGGTGATCATCCAAACTTAGCTTTTAGAATATCGCTAACAGGGAATAAATGGGAGCATTGGTTACATTCAGTTCACCGATTGATGGATGTTCAACTCTCCATGGATAAAGATAAATTTGGCTAGAGACTAACGGCTACAGGAAAATATACAACAAAGTCTATGTACCTTGATCTTCTGAATGGTCATACACCTTTTCTTAGAAAGTATATGTGGAAGCTAAAAGTATCACTGAAAATTAGGATCTTCATGTGGTTTATGTATAGCAGAGTACTGTTAACAAAGGTTAACTTGTCTAGGAAAAATTGGCAAGGTAGCACAAATTGTTGTTTCTGTGACAAAGCTGAAACAGTCCAACATCTTTTTATATCTTGTCTCTTGGCTCAGGTCATTTGGCGCATTGTTTACATGGCTTTTAATATTACTCCACCAACAAATATTACGAATTTGTTTGGGAATTGGCTAAAGGGGTAACAAAAAAGACAAATCCAACATAAGAGTAGGAGTTTGTGCGGAATGATATTATGGGCCATTTGGCATGTGCGGAATGATATTATTTTTAACAAGTCGAAAGTTTCTTCTTTTATGCAGGTTATACCTTTGGCCACGCACTGGATTCGTACGTGGTCCTTTCTCCAGCCGGTGGGTCGCCGCCAGGCCATGGATTTTGGGTGCGCCTGTTTGGAGATGGTTGCACGGAACTTGTTCAACCAATTTGGTTGGTAGCTTAATTACATAATATCATGTTAAAGCATAGGCTTCTCATGCTATTAGCTTTTTTAGGTGGTTGGTACATGTCTCAACTTTGTGTGACCCATGAGATGTAATAAGCTATGATAAATACTCTGAATAAATTAATAAATCAGCCGTATGCATCGCTTTGATGCAGAGGCTGGGACGTTTCCCTTTTCGAAAAAAGATATGTTTTATTGTGTAAATTCAGTTATTTTATTTTGTAGATATCCCACGTTGAAATATTTAAAACATCTTATAATTGTGAAAGGAGGGAGTAGGATATTAAAGAATTTGCAAGTTTTTCTTTGATCAAGAGCAGCATGTTGTCCATAAAGGCCGGCTGTTGCTGAAAAACGTGACGCTTCTTCAAGATGTGCCACTCAGGGTAAAATACCGACGAGAGTTGACGCTGGTTCATGGAGAAGGCAACATCATTCAACCAGTCCTAGACCAGAGAGTTCAGATGAGGACACAGAGAGCGGTCGCAAAGCGACCAACCTATCGACAATATGGATGCGAACCGCCTTGACCCTTGAGAAAAGGGACAGACAAACTAGAGGGCATGTCCACTGATCTTTTCCAAAAAAATTGATTGCCCATGTTTCCAGGTTGAACACTACGTACCGGGACGTAAACAAGGATGGTCGAGATGACGGTGTTAACCGGAATAAGACTCGTGAACAATTTGCCCCGCCAACAGGCCTACACGGCTACACCATTGTGGTAGCGAGGCCTTAGGCTGAAGGCGAAACGGGTTGCGTGGGCCACGACGTGTTAATTGGAAGTTGGTGCATCCAAGAAGCGACATCTAGGAAACGTCGTCTAAACATTGGCGGTGCTCTATCACTACAATCGAAGTTGGTGCATCCAAGAAGCGACATCTAGGAAACGTCGTCTAAACATTGGCGGTGCTCTATCACTACAATCGAGTAGAGATGACTCATATCCATCCATCTCATCGATTAACTCCTTCTCGGTAGCTAGTTGGCACTAGCGCTTCTTGGCAGCTATCAAAGTCCAAGAACCCCCCCACTCCCGTCCTCTCAAATCTTTTTGCAATGCTCTTTGTTCTTCTTCGAAGGTTGCGAGGAATCTTGTGATCTGCGAGTTGTGGATCATGTTGGATATAGTCAACTTAACCGGAGTGAGTTGTGACCAAGGAGTTCGATGCCTCTTTATTTTGTCGGTGTTTGGATAATGTGTCTATCGTTTGCATTAGGTTTTCTTGTATGGCCAATGTGGATAGAGCCCGGTGTATTTTTTTTTACCAACATTTTATTTTAATTAGTTAGTTTTTCTACTTAATAAAGAGGCGTAGCTGCATTCGAAAAAAGTAGGAATGTTAGTAGGAAGGTTGTGCAAGTGTTCTAAGTTCGTACGGAAATAGCAATAGGTCGTCATGATTGACAGATCACACCATTCTATCTCCAAACGACGGTGAAGAGTTTCAAGGTGCAATTGATTACCTAGGGGCCACTAGTATGTTCTTAAAATTCCTTTTGTTGGCTGGCTTCATTGGATTAATCAATTTAGGTGGACCATAGAATATCTAGTGTACTCTTTTAGTTCGAATAAATACATGGCTAGCATGCTACGAGTATGACACGAACATAGTGTCTTCATGAGTAGGTTGTGGATTTTGGTTTGAAGGCTTGCGTAGCTGCTTGTCTTCAAGTATGACACGAACTCCTCGACTTACAAAATACTCCCTCCGTGCATGAATATAAGAAGTTTTAGTTACCCAACATGTTGTCTACATGCATACTAATATGAATGCACATAAACACTAAATATGTCTACATACATCTAAATATATGTGAATGTGGATAAATGATAAAACATCTTATATTAAAAAACGGAGGGAGTATAAGCTAGTACAAATAAGTTAGTTTGTAGATCTTGCCTACTGTGAAATGTAAACCACCACGGTTACCTACGATTGTGGTACTCCTGAAACTTCGTGTTGCACTTCGGCAAGTTACGATTGCTGCAAAATTATTTACCATATCCTGAGCAACGAACTTGCTTTAACACCAATACACTTACTTTTGATACATGAAAAGGTTATTCTCGTGCACCCCTTAAGATGATAAGTCCTGAAGTTGATCCCTCCTAATTAATTAATTAATTAATCTTGATCATAAAAGGATAAACCACTACAACTACAACCACACCCCAATCTCAATTCCTGTAACGGATCGAAACGATTAGTAACTCCCCTCTTGGCTCCGGCCCATGGCTGCCCACCTGAGAAAAATCATAAGGCAACACAAGGGGTTGCAACTTGCAAAAAGACGTGCGCACCCGGGCGCCGTTGTGTGCTCGAACAGCCAAAACAGACATGCCACACGGCAAAGCTAGGGCCAGCCCTGCCGCGCTACCGCCGGTCAGATCATCGATCCGACGGCATAATCCGCCGACCAGCCGGCCCGAACGCGATTCTGCGCTCCAGCGAGACACGATCGCGGTCCCTCGGGCAGCGTCATGGATTCCCAACGCGCACGAGCCCACGACAGCCGGCCGGCGTCCGAGGCCGGCATGGACAAGGCCTGGCCGCTGCATGGTGCGGTTTGCTCGCGTCGGGCAAAGCATGTACCGCTTGAGCCCTGGGTGATTGGATTCAGCTGTCCGACGGTCATGATTTAGCGTTGAAAATGTGCTGGGTCAACACTAAATCCTGGCCGTCGGACGGCTGAATCCGACGGCCCAGATTGCGCATGGGCGCTCTACCGCATGAGCAAAAGATTATTCCTACTTGTTTCGCTATCTCGCCGGATAAAAAGTGACCTAGCGAGCTCGACCGCCACACGTAACAAGTGGCAAACTATCATACATACTACGATCAGGTAATTGGCCGCGCGCACTTATATTAGGATCGTTCCATGCAATATAATCTGCAAAAGCCAGTAGAAAACACAAGCTTGTAGTTCATTCAGCTCGTCAGTGAGGCATCGGTCGCCTCACAGTGAGTACAGGTGCTAGCTTGCAGGCGAAAGAATACCACAGGTTTGTGCTGCCCGGCAGAGCACGGCTCCCGTCCCATCTTTCCATGTCACCGTGTCGTCGTCGATCTATTGAGTCCTCTAGAGCTACCAAGACGACTCATGGCCTCGTATGCCCGCCTTTAATTTTCTGGAGAAAGACGCTGTGTGTCCGCAACTGATGAATGTTCGTGAGAACGTGGGGCAGGGCCGATGGAAATAGAGATCGGCACGCGATGAAATCAACCATATATCGCCTGCTTTATTAGCGCGGAGAGCGACGGAGCTAGCAAGCCACCGGAAGCACGCGACGAACGTGATCCGAAAGCCACAATCCTATACATATCTTGTTCGAGAACAAGCCACTATACTGTAGTCCGCATCATCATTCATCGATGATCAGCAGCTGGAAATATTCCTTCCAAAAGCTTCGGCGCCATTGGTGGCCGTCACTGTTCACGAGATGAGATGAGATGAGATGCCCATCGAGCTTAAAGAAGATCGATACGGATACATGCATCCACGACTCTGCTTGCTCGGGGTTGACCGCCCGTGGACGTGCCCCGTGGCCGAGATGATACGTCAAAAACTGTGCAAATTGGGGCCGGGTCGTACGTGCTGCCAACCAAAGCCCAAGGAGAGGCTCCCATGAGCCGGCGGCACTGGCCAAGATCGTCGAATCGCCTGCCAAATCGCCCGGAAAGAGAAAGTCGGACGCGTACGGAGGACATGGATAGATGGTAGTACTCCGTACTATATATCGTGCTGCTGCAGCAGTGGCTTTCGGTCGAGCTGGGCGCGCTTTGCTTGCACGGTCACCGGCCTCGACTCGATCACCGACATGGAAGCTTCTTCGGCTGGTGCGCTAGCTTCGCTCTTTTCCGGGCCTAGCTAGAACGAACGCATCTTGACGGTAGTGTTCTGTTTCACTGTCTTTCTTTCATGCGGCAAGCAACGCCAGAAACACTGTACCAACACTCACGACCATTTGTGCCTATATCACAATCTAGCTGAATCGCACTGCGTCGCTTATCTGAACCTAGATTCAGTGAAAGAGAGAGAACGGTGGAGGGTACAATGCTTGCTCCACACCGTAACAGGTGCGGCATATACATCTCATATACGTGTATATCGATACACTCTAGTACTACAAAGAACTGGAAGGGCAATCAATACCGTTCCTAATTACGGGGTAACATTAGCTAATCATGGTGAGCCATATAAACTCGGAACTGCTCCTATAAACAGGATCAACCTTTAGTTCGTAATTTTAGTTTGGCAGAACTCAACTTCGTTGCATTAATGTGCAGTCGCTCTCACAATTATCCGTGTTAAATTTATTACTCCAAGCAAAAGTAGTACTCCTACTGCTAGGAAACCCTCGGCAAAACATGGTTTAGGGAAACCCTCGGCAAAGCATGGTTTAGGGAAACCCTAGCATTAATGAATAATTGATGATAATGGTTGAAATAACTTTTTTCTTGAATCACTAAATATAAAGGATGAATAAAATTAAATTAAATAGGTCATTCACAAAATTGCTAATTGTATGGCAATTAAGCAGGGGAACTCACCACTTGTCCTCATCGAAGTGTGGCGTAGAGGTTTGTCAGTCACCAATACCCAATGACCGACCATACCAATTTGGAGATTTTTCCAAGTGTCCATCTTCAACCGATTGCCAAACAAAAAAAATTTGGCACAAATTGGAGCTTCTAGAATTAGGGCATCATGTTCCCGCATTACCTTGGGCTGTGATTGAATTTGAAGGCGGTGGTTGATTGAATCGGCGTTCCGTAGATTCTCGATGAGCAAACGGCGCGGCATCTGCCATCGCCGCTGCCGATTCTCTACCGACATATGTCGGGATTGGAGAATAAATTAGACCACTAGAGTCAATCGGGAGTTTTTTTTTTTTTGACAGACGGAAGTTGGGGGTTGAGACTTGTGGTCGACGCGGAGCCTAATCAATCGATCATCCATCAACTCACGCGTACAACTTCGCCAGTCACCTGTACATCGCTCGTGTATATACTTGCATTTGCGTGATGAAAATGTGCCCACCTGAAAGCTCCATGTTAAAGCGTTAACCGGGATTCGATCGAGGAGCTGTACAGGGAGGTGGAGGATTTTAGTTGGTCCCGCTTAAAGGTGAAGTCAAACCGTCAAATAGAAGCGGATGAAAAAAGGGAGCAAGAAAGCAAGCACACACATGACTCGTTTCAATTTGCTTTGTATACGTAGTGCCGCAATGCACTTGGGGTTCTCTTTTCTGAAACCGACCTCAGGAAAAGGAGCATGCTCATGATGGCTGCTCGATCTAGAAGCAATTGTATGTGATCTTGGTAGTCTAGGTGAAGTGCATGAACCTCTCTCCTTCTTTGAGTGTTCGTTAATCGATCAGTAAAGCTCTCTCGTTTCCTCGGAGAAAAATAACCATTATTGCCAGTGCGAAGATAACTTGCTAGATGCTGCTTACAAACAACAACGGGGAGATTCATGAAAATTGTTACAAAGTAATGATGCCGGCCGCTAGAAAGAACGAGGGGCTACAAAACATTATTTTTCTTTCGAGAATGGAGCTGCAAAAACATGGCTACTATGATACTGTCCACTTGCCTGCCCAAATGGGGACACTGCAAAAACAATGCAGTCTGCTACTATAGTTTAGTTACATCAGATGAACAGAATACAACTGATTTTTTTCCCGCAAAAAAAAAGAGAATACAACTGATTTTCTTGACATGGTCAGCGATTATTCGAATCGACCAAGGTGGCAGCGACGCACAAATATTCTCTGGTATGTCTCCAGTCTCGACCCACCCACGGAAGCCCACCAAAGGACAGGCCGGTACGGCGGTACCGTAGCATTCAGCGGCACGCGAGTGCTTCGCGCAGTCCCGGCTAAATCTCTCTTTCTCTCTCCCACGCGAGTCCTATAAGAAACGCCGCGACTGCCACGAACCACACCGCACCATACACCTCTCGACTGGCTCTACCTATAGCAACTCTGTGGCACCGGGGCAACCGCAGCAGCAGCAACAGGAAGCAGTGAGAGCTAGCTCGGCAGCAGCAGGACCCCCGTCGAGGGAGATGCAGGGTGAGGCGAAGGTCAAAAAGGGGTGGCTGGCGGTGCGGGTCGGCGACGAGGACCAGCGCCGGTTCGTCATCCCCATCGCCTACCTCTACCACCCGCTCTTCCGCCGCCTGCTCGAGGAGGCAAGGGACACCTACGGCTACCACTACTCCTCGGGGCCCCTGCGCCTGCCCTGCTCCGTCGACGAGTTCCTCCGCCTGCGCGCGCTCGTCGAGCGGGACACCTCGTCCTCGGCGGCCCACTCGTCGTCGTCGTCGCACCGCGTGCACCTGGCCCCGTGCACCCGTGCCAAAGTCATCTCGTGATCGACTGATGATCGGCTGTGAGCATGGCGACTGTGAGTGAGCACCGGAGCGCGCGCGTGCGCGGGAGTACGCCCATCTGTTGAGTCTTGTGTGTATGCACGTAGGGAGGGAGACATGGAGAGAGTAGATGATTAGTCTGAGACTCTGGGATACTGCTTATGATTTTGGTTTTGGCCTTCTTCTTCTTCTGATTTTTGCACTTGCATGTATACTAGATTGATTAACAGACATATATACCGATGTATAATTAACAGTTGAGATTCACAGTCTCCATAGCCGGCCGTACATACATACATACATATATATGATTTGCTTTATTTCCTTCTCTTTTGCAAACTTCGATACTAGATTAAACAAGGTCGAGTTCGGGATTAATTCCAAGCAGAACATGAAACAAGATCACGGTCGGCAGGCATGCGTCAAATTGGATATAGGCGTATGCTACGTGCAGACGTACAGATCAATTTCCCCTTTCGCTACCCCATGTCCATCGAGTTGCAGCAGGACGGCTAGCATCATGTATGTTGCAATCAATCATGATGGGGTCCTTGGAGAATTTCCGATCGATGATGCGTTTCTTTCTGCTGCTAGATTCATGTCGAGTACTTCACTGTGGGTTCAGCAATCAGCACCTGAGTTTGAGAGGCGGATGGAGAAAGAGGGAGACAGGAAGCACTGGGCTGAGGAGCCCTCGTCCTCGGTAATACATCGATCTTCCTTATCGGCCCCTAGGACCCCTCTGCTTCACTTTCTTGACTTTCTTGAAAAGGCAGGGCAGACTGAACTATACACGCACAACATTCCTCCCCCCCCCCCCCCCCCCCCCCACACCCCACCATATTAGATGCTAGCTTTTCAACATACAGATCATCAGTTTGCAAAAATCCTCTTTAACTACGCGCGCACAATGAAAATATGAAATAACATAAATACATATATTCATGGAAACGACAAATAGCTCTGCTAACTGACTTAGACATACTTCCTGGTCGTCTTATCAAATTTTCCAATACTTATGTTCTTGCACAAATCTCGATGTTTGGATGGAGCTTAATATGGTAATATTTCCACGAAATTTTCCAAATTCCAATGGGTACCAAAAAAATTATAATGTCCAATTTTCGGTTAGTTATAGAACAATTTTAGATTTTATAAAAATCTTATAAATGAAATGAACTTTTTATAAACTAAAAATCAGAAAGTTGTGGGAGGTCAAAAAATTTCCATGTGATCCATATTAATTGTCGATGAAACATGTCTAGAAAAATCCCATTAAGCGACAATTAATATAGATGAGCGGGAGTACAAATATTTCAAACCCTACTTAGAATTAGTTATTTTTAGAAAACTTTGAGAGAAATAGTCAATCTCCATTGCACAAGGAGGGTAAAATCGTATTTTATTTGGCACAACTTAATGGTTACAAGTCCTAGAAAAAACATAAACAAAATGGATACTAGTCATTCACCATTTAGTATTGAGATTTCATAGTGCAATCATGCATCATATTGAATTATATTTTTAACTCTATTGATGTTTAACATGGAGATTCAAAATTTCAAGGAAATTTCATTCAGATATTAATTGTTTTGCCTTAAAATTTTGGACTAGGTCTTAACTAAATACATATAAAATTAAAATTTTCAAAAAATGTTTGTCAATGAAATTTGTTCAAGATAAATTTGAAAATTCTAAGAGGTACGAAAAAATATTTTTGATATAAATTTTAAAACCCATGTTTTACATGCAAGAGTATTTTATACAATTACATAGAGTACAATCTCTCGGAATAATAGTACAATACCTATATTGACCTTAATTACAAACAAGGCGCGCCGAGAGCTTATTCGACTTAGATTTAACTAAATCTTAGTTGCTCCGACGTCACCCCATCATTTGTAATACATAAATAATATTTCAACTTCGTGAACAATTATTTTGAGATGCAACCCAAACGAAACACAATACAAATCCAATGGCTTCTGTTAATTATAGCGGTAGCCCTGGCTAGGAATTAGGAGAACCACGGTTTATGTACGTTTAATACGGAGTATATAAGTCACCCGCAGACGCAGGACGCAATTGCCGACCATACCGTACGTATCAACAGGACAACGTATAACTATTCTGTAAGTGATCGCCACAATGTCAACTGGTACAAAAAGCCGTACCAAGCAAGTTGCAGCCTACCACTCGCACAGAACCACGACATTCCCGTACGTACGTGCCCCCATTTGTGTACATATATAGTTGAGTCAACCAAACTAACGATCCCATAGCATATACCAAAGCTAGGTTTAATATTTTTTATAAGTTGAAACTGCCTCCATTTTAAAACGCCGTGAGAACACACGATTATAAAGTAGAAAAATGTTCTGAAAAAACAAGGCAGTGCGGCCCGTACATATCAATATGACAACTTATAAGTTAGAACTATTCTTTCAGTGATCACTACACTGTCAACAACTAGTACAAAAGGCCGTACCCACGATGCAAGTTGCAACTACCAGAGGAGCATATGCACGTCCATTTCTCTGTACGTTGTTGAGCTGCTTTCCAGAGTAACCAAACTAGCGTTGATTTATAATTTCAGAACTTCAGAGTGCCTCCATTTTAAAACGGCATGAGAACGTTTGATTGGAGTAAGAAACGTTTTGAACAAACAAAGCACGAAGGGCTGGGTAAAGCGAGAACTTCAGACTTGGCTTGTTTAGTCGCGAGTTCGGCCGTGTGGAGCTCGGAAGCTCGGAATTTCGGGCCGGCGGCGTAACGAGTCGCCATTGGACGGCTCGTCGTAATCTCTATCACCGGAAGCGCGGACTTGGATGCTACCACCTAGCTAGCTACGATCGTTGTATTGGTCCATCTACTGAAGAATATTCGAACTAGTCCTGCTATAGTAGTACTGGTGAAGAGACGGAAGCTTGCCTGAATTGTCCTACAAAATCGGGTCATCGGTCAGTGGAAGCTCTTAAAGTTTGGCTGGTTGATTAGACGGAAAATATGGGGACGTACGTACGGTACGAATCCTAGTGCTGCCATCGCTGTACATAGATGCTATACCTAGTAGACTAAACGAAATGTGTTACTGTATGTACCATGTGCCTGATGTAGGCGAGCTGACGGTACATGAGATTTGTCAAGCGGGGGACGATGGCCGATGGATGAAAAAGTGAATGCGGAGTGGAGTTGGGTAAGATGATAGACAAGCAACTAGACAGGAGCCGGAATGAATTTTCGCATCTTTTCCCCATGTAACATGCAAACAATTCTGATACGAACGTGTAGCCATGTCCTGGGGTAAACCAAAGAAGAAAAGGGGAGAACTATCGGAAACCGCACATATGGAGGCCCAACCCCATGGAGCACTTTATTTTGAAATATCTAAAAATTGCATTTTAAAGTTTTAACGAGATTGGAAAAAGTCTCAAAGGCAGACGATGACGCATTCTATCAACGTGCAAAATCTAAGCTCAAAATAATTCATATTTCCGGGCTATACAAAAATAACAATATATGATAGATTTGGGAGAGTTCAAATTCGACATTGTTCACTACTTTCAAAAGTCAGACTTCTCATTTTTGTGTAGCCTAAAATATAAGATATTCCTAGTTGAGATTTTACATGTTGGTAGTATACAACATTATATTCATCCAGAATTTTTTTCATATTGTTTTGAAACTTTAAATACGATTTTTTTATTTTTCAAAAGAAAGGGGTCTCTCATTTTTTTCGCACTCGGGGAATTATTAATAACATTCTAGAGAGAGGTATTGCAACCATTAATACCAGGTCAAAACCACTAACCATTAATATAAGGACCACGTGTTGGAGTTGGCGGCGGCATCTTAAAGCGATAAGCCAAAACCACTCTCTGACAAAGGGTGCTTATCACCCTCTCTTTACATGGAATCGATCGAAATCGATATTTTTTAGTTACAAAAATCGCGAAAACAATCTTAGATGTGGATAGTGTCGAGATCTACAACCGTGTAAATTTTTAACTCCAAATTCGTTGTATTTTGGGCTGCACAAAAAAGAAAATTTGGAGAATTTCAATTTTTTTAAATTGTGTATTGTTCACCACCCAGATCCATCCATTTGTCTTTTTTGTGAAGTCCAAAATACAACAAATTTAGGTTAAATTTTACACGATTGTAGATCTTGACATATATACATCTGCGACTTTTTTCTCGATTTTGGAAACTCAAAAATATCAATTTCATTTTTTTAAAAGGACACCGAGTAGCCCAGGCTCCATTTTAAGTTTTCGAGTGCATGCACCTTCTTCTTAATTTACTGCGTGTCGGTTTATCAATAATTATCCGGTGGCTAGTGCAAACTGCGAAGGATGCAAATATATCTTGCTAGATGCTGCTTACATACAACAACTAGGACATTTCGTGAAAAAAAAGTCACAAAGTGATAATGCCCCTAAAAATAACGAGAAGCTACGGAACCTTTTTTTTCTCTCGAGAATGCAGCTGCAAAAACATGGCTATTAGTATGATATTGTCCACTTGCATGCCTGCCCAAATAAGACCACTACTACTAGTTTATTGTTACAGCAGATGAAAATAACACAACTGGGAAAAAAATCTTCACATGGTGGGATTCACATACGGAAGTGGACAAGTAGACACATAATTATTTGTAGTGCGTGAACAATTACTTTGTGTCGCGTGAACATTTTTCTCATTGAGGCCCATGTGCAATCGTAAAAAATTCACTTGCAACCATTTAGATTGACGAATCACAGCGCAAATCCAACGGTTAAGTAGCTTACTGAAATTTGGAGCGAGAATTAACAAAACCCTTACAAATAGTTATAAGCTTATTCGGTAGCGCTGGCTAAGAATTAGGAGAACTACGATTTGTCTATGGTTAATATATAAGTCACATGGAGATGCACTACGCAGTTGCCGACTTCCCTGTGCGTATCAACAAGACAATATGTAATTATTCATCATCACACAGTCAACTAGTACAAAAAGGCGTACTTGCACGAATCTCGATGTTCTGATGAAACTTAGATAAGTTAATATTCCCACGAAATTTCCAAATTTCTATGGGTGCCAAAAAATTATTATCTCGAAGTCTTAGATTAGCTATACATTTTTTTCATAATTTATAAAAATCGAATAAATGAAAATATTTTTTTCAAAATGATTTTCTTCCAAAATCAGAAAGTTAGGTCAGGTAAAAAATATTGTTGTTACTTCAGTTCCAAACCTTACATAGAAATAGTTATTTTTAGGAAAATTAAAGAGGAAGAGTAATTATCCATTGCACGAGGAGGGGTAAAACCATATTTTTTTTTGTTAGTACAATGTAATGGATACAAGTACTTTTTTTTTTTTGATACAACGTCTCTGGATACATTATACAAGAAAGCACCGGATTACACTGGAAGTATCCAGACACGCCACAGCTGACCCTCTTTTACAGAAACAACCCCACATAACAAGAAAATTACAAACACAACCCTGGGGAGCTCTGACTGAACTTTTCCGCCGCCGACTGAAACCTCGCCGTCGCACCGCCGCAAGGGAGGAGGAGAGGAGGCAGGAGGACGACTGGATCATCTGCACAAGCCTATAGGGAAAAGATTCCCGTTGAGATCGCCGCAATTGCCGCTCACCAACAAGGGCAAGACCTTGGCGACGACGGTGGAGCATCGGCGGGGGACACGCCCCGACCTGAGCAGACAGTCGAGCCCGGCTTGGCGCAGATCGCCAGAAGCGCAGCTCGCAATCAAACCTGCAGAGGGGAAGCCGCGAGAGCCACTCCAGCAGCATCGAAGAAGAGCAGCTCCACCTCTTCTGCCCCTCGCGCCACGGCCGGCCAGCAGAAGAAGAAATCCACTCAATCCACGATCTGTAGAGTAGAAAAACGAGCAGGCGAGTTTCTTGAATCGGCCTTGCCCACCACCGACTCTGCACGTGATCCACCGAGGACCAAACGAACAGAGTAGGGAAGGCCCAGCTCCGGCGACCCTGCAAATCACCAAAAACCAGCCGAGGGGGACGAAGAAGGGAACCAAAAGACCTTCACGCAGGCCAGCCACCAGCGCCCTGACGACCACCTGCACGAAGGGGACACCAAACTCCACGACCTCCCCGACGACCACGCCGTCGGACTGGAGCAAGGAGGGGGAGACCTTATTCTCCATCGCCACCGACACCAATCCAGCCCGATGTCGAAGACGGAGACGAGAAACCCTACCAAACTACACCTATATACACGCACGGTCGAGATCCGGAGCTTCCCCCGCCTCGCAACGCCAGAACGGCGCCGGAGACGGAGGGAAGCGCCGGATTCGCCGGCGAGAACAAGCGACGCCTTTTTTCCGCCCTGGTGTACTGTAGCAGGGGAACGAGAGCGAAGGGAAGGTATGGATACAAGTACTTGCAAAAAATATAAACAAATGGATACAAGTTATTTAACAATTAGTATTGAGATATCGTGGTGCAATCATGCATCACAATTTAATTCGTTACCATCTTGTTGTTTGACACAGGGACTCCGAATTTCCAAAAAAAAAATTGTTAGGTGATGAACTATTTTGCCTCGAAATTTTGGACTAGGTCCGAGCCAAGTACAAATCAAATTCAAAATGGTAAAAAAATGCCTATGAAAAGTATTCCAGATAATTTTCAATATTTTTATTTTTTTTCAGATATTTCGGTGAGACCCGACATATTTTTATTTAAAAAAAATTAAACCATGATTTGACATGCAAGAGTATTTTATACAATTACATAAAGTGTAATTTTCTGGCACGAATAGTACAATTCCTACATTTATCCTGATTAATCACCACTAATATAAAAAGGGAGAGAGAGGGGTGATCCAGTCAATGGTGACCACAGATCGATTAATCAAACGGTTATCGATCAACAGACTGACCACGGAACGGAGAACGGAGCGCAAAAAAAAATCGGTCGTCAGTTTCTCTATCCCGTGAACAATGCATCTCAAAAAACGTCGCCGCATGCACAACGACCTCCGCCCCCCTCCTCGCGACGCACCGGGCCACCGCCTGCCACGAATCGTGGGCCCACGATCCATACCCGCCCAGGTTTTCGCAAAAAATGTTTTGATTACTTTGTCTTCCTGTCTTGGTCGTTCAACTCTCCAAGGTCTCTCGACACAAACCATGGCTATGGCGTTAGGTCTTGCGATTTTTGACAGAAAAATTGAAAAATGAGAGGGGAAACCGGGCGAATCGGTAGAGAATGAGCTGAGGAGCGACGCAGGAGACAGCAGCACCGTGCCTCCGCCCGCAGCAAGGGGCGGCTAGGGTCCAGGGGATCGCCTCCCAGCCCTTACCGCACGTCCGCACGGCCGGCACGAGCAAGGCGCACCGGCCGGAATTTCAGCAGTCTGAGAGCGAAGCTAGCTACGACCAAACTGAGCCTCTACTCTCTCCAATTTCTCAGGCGATTTACTTCCTTTCCCTAAAATCTTTTATTAGCGCTTAGAAATTTAATGCCATTCAGTTTACCTAATTTTTTCTTCGATTTTGCAACCAAAGGGAACAAAAAATTGAGTAATGACTACTCTACTTTCTACTGAAGTGGTATGGTTCAGAGGATTTTTTACACGAGCAAGGTATAACTATTATTTATATACTGTATTTTTTTAGCTTAATCAGAGTTGATATGAATTGTTCATAAACTCGAGAACAGTGCAGCCAGAATTTTGACAAAATCTGAAAGCTGAACCATATCTAGCATTTGAGTGGAATTTTAAAGCAATAAAATATTTTTTAAGTCACTTGCAGTATGATAAAATTTCAATGGTCAGCATTTTAACTGTGGATGATTACTATGGGTCACTCGGCACTCCATACATCTGATATTTATAATCATGCTATATATATGAACTTTGAATGGACAAATTCATTTAAATTTTTCTATCATCTTATCAGACAGTTATTGGCGAAACAGTGCTCTGTTAACATGTTGATCCTGGTAGACAGGTGAGGTCTCTATTAAAATGCTGATCTTCTCATGTTAGACAGTTGAGGTCTATTTCCAATTTTATTTATTTTTTATGTTAAGTACTGAACTGCTGATCATATGGTTCACATTCATGTTGCTGGTTAATCTTTGGTTTTGTGATCTTCGGCCCAGTACAGCGCCTACGTGGTTTGTTTATCTTCAGGTTTTGTTTGCAGAAATTGACAAGCTCGATTTTTTGTCCACTCTTTGCCTTCTTATTTTTCTCCACATGGTTGAGATTTTGTTTCTTTTACTTTGGTAGAAATGATTAACAACAGTCCTGCAAATTCGAGCATCACAATGTTCTGTACGGGTTTGATTGCAGCGATAACGATGGTCCTTCAGATTTTGTTTCTTTTATTTTGGTAAAGGAAGTAAATTTGCTGGAAGCCATTTGTTACCCGAGATTGAACTTCGTGAATTTGCAAGTGCGTGTACCAGGACATTCCACATGTTTAATGATATATGCCCACAACATGAAAGTTGATCATGCATCAAGTAAGATTTACTTCGTATATGTATCTCAATGTTGTATCCAAAGTATATTTAATTTTAAGATTATTGCCACAGATGCAACTACCTCACAACTGAGACACGCCAATCAACCTCTCAATTCTATCTTTTCGACAGCAAAGACTAATATAGACAAATAGGTTTTAAATTTTTTTTTGTTATATTGTTCATATTTTTTGCTTATGCCTTGTCAGGGCAAACATGTGGGTTGACATGTCAGGAGCATGTCCAAAAATTAGTATTACTGAGGAGGGACATGTACGAGAGCAATGTTGATCCCACTAAAGAATCCCTATCAAAGAAGGAAAAGTTTCAAGGTGGATCTAGCCGCACACACGCTTCCTTCTGAAATCATATGTTTGCCTATATTGCCGAGGGCATAAAGTGAGCGAAAAATATGACCGAGGTTATAATATCGATGAAAAAAATGGGCCGGATTAGATATTCAAGTCTAGAATAACAATAATGAATAAATAGAGTGGCCAGGTTTTGTTAATCGTTGAAGTTTTAATTCAAGCGTCATATGTATGGAACGATATTTATTTTTGTAATTATATAATATATAACAAGTTTGTATCATTTTAATTTGTTGTTATTCTTCATTAGTGGTCTTTCCACATAATAGATTAATTGAATCAATCAATCGATTTTCATGAGTTAAAAAGTGATGCCATAGTAAAATAAAACAAATTGGGCAGTAAAAACTTTTGACTTTTACTCACCCAAATTTAGATGAATTATGATAAGGTTACACGTGTGTTGCACGTGCACGATTACTAGTAGTAGTTATAAGGTTGTCTTAATTAATTCGTAGCCCTAGTTAGGTATGGAGAAGGACGATTTGTCTATGGTTAATATGATTAATTGCCGAATTTTCCGTACGTATCAACAAGACAGCCAAAGTATAACTATTCTTTAAGTGATCGTCGCATTCTCAAGTAGTACAAAAGGCCGTATTAAGCTGCAAGTGTTTTTTTACCGTAATTACGCTTTTTTTTTTTTTGCGGAACGCTGCAAGTTGCACCTAGCAAGCTAGCAGCACGCCGACTTGTGTACGTACGTAGTGGAGCTGCTTTCCGGAGTAAACAAACTAACGATCCCATAGTATATACCAAAGCTGTGGATTATAATTTTCAGAACTTCAAAGGTCCTCCAATTTAATTTAAACGCATGCATGAGAACATACGATTTTTGAATAATCAATGATTTTTCGTTTGCTAAGTGCACGTACCGTGCTGCACGGGGCGACCAGCACAGGAGTCTCCTGGTAGTCGCTTTGTGCCTCCATTCCGCATGACCACATTATGAGAACATAAGATTCGAGTTAAAAAGAAGTAGAGTACGTTTTTGGCCAAACAAAACTCTAGTGCGGCTGCACGAAGGGTTAAAGCGATCGACACTCGACAAAGGTACAAAGCTATACACGCGCATCACACCACACACGCCCCCAGCATATTAGATGAATATACAGTTTCAGTGGTACAACGCTTTTTTCCGTACAGATCATCAGTCTGCCAAACTCTGCTTTCACTATGCACGCACAACGAAATAACATACATATCTTCATGGAAATAACTATAACTCACTTGATTGACATGGAAATACTTCCCGTTGGGTATGGATATCCATCTTATCAAAGTCTTCTCATCTTTCTGTTTTTTTTTTCGAAAAGGGGCAGTCTCAGCCTCTGCATCGATTCATGGATCACACAAAGTCGATGCATGAATCAGCCATCTAAAAAATAAAGACAAACATGAATGACACTGCATTAACAAGTTATCCTCATATCAGAACACCAACTACACTGGGTGTACAAGTCCCGTGCCACCGAATCCAGTCGGTTGCACCCAGAAACCATCACGTTGCCCTTCTCCGTTGATTGTAGGTAAGACCACGTACGGATCCAATTCATAGCCATAGGTATAACCTGCATAAAGGAATATAGTTTTGCATTGTTAAAAATATAATCGTTTAGATGGAACTTGACTGAATGGTTGTTCTAGATTTATGCAAGTACAGAAGGATGAAAGTTGTTCTAGATGATTTCAAAATTTCTGAAAGGTCCGAAATATGTTTGGTATAAAAATTTGAAACACATATCTGTCATTCAATATTATTTTCTACAATTACCCGGAGTGCATTTTCTACCAAGAGTAGTACAATGCGTATATTGAGCTTAATTACAAAAAAGGCGCGTCGAGAGCTCAGTCGACTCAGATTTAACTAAATCTTAGTCGCCCAACGTCACTCCATTATTTGTAGTACATAAATAATCTTTTCAACCTCGTGAACAATTATTTTGTACAGTGTCAACCAATGTGCAATTGTTTTTTTCAAGATGCAACTCGAAGTCACAACACAAATCCAATCACTTCTCAGTGTCATTACATTCCGTTGCTTCCAGAAGGTCGTTGACAACCGCATCACTTCAATCTGTTGGAGCAACTGGAAGCAACGGACTGCGCGAGTTTTTGGCAACTTGAGACAACAGTGTAATGAAGATGTTCTGGTAACAAGAATCGTCGACGAGCTGAAACTCTGGGCGGTAACAGGAGCTGGAGTTGGAGACCTATTCCTGGAGTAGTCAGCTTAGCGTGTTTGTGTTGATGTGTCGACAGTTCAGTTGTCTGCAGCTGTAACTGTCGGTCTTGTAATTCAAATTCTCCTTTTATAAAAATGTGGTACACAATTGCATACCCTCAAAAAAAAAGTCAACCAAAGGTAGGCTTTATAATTTTCAGAAGTTGAATCTGCCTCCATTTTAAAACGCCATGAGATGAGAACACACGATTATAAAGTAGAGAATTGTTTTGAGAAAACAAGGCAGTGCGGCCCGTACGTATCAACATGTAAACTATTATTCAAGTGATGTACACACTGTCAACTACTCGCTCAGTTCGGATTTAATTGACACACATTTTGTTACATATGGATGTATTTAGACATCAAACAAGTATAGATACATCCATATTTAGACAAAACCAAGTCAATTAATTTGAAACGGAGGGAGTAGTACAAAAGGCCGTACCACGATGCAAGTTGCAGCTAGCGGTGGAGCACGTCCATTTCTGTACGTAGTTGAGCTGCTTTCCAGAGTAAACAAATTAACATCGATTTATAATTTCAGAACCTCAGAGTGCCTCCAATTTAAAACGCTAAGAGAAGATACGATTGGAGTAAGAAACGTTTTGAACAAATAAAGCACGAAGGGCCGGGTAAAGCGATCGACAGAGATGAGCGCACACGCGCACAGCGGGGGCTGCCTGTGCTATCCTAGTGGAGGTCGGAATTTCGGCGCGGCGGTGTAACAAGTCGCCATTGGACGGCTCGTCGAAATCTCTCCACCGGAAGCGCGCACTTGGATAGTACAGTAGTTGCACCTATGAACGAGTATTGGTCCATCTACTGAAGAATACTTTGTACTACTGGTGGAGAGATGGATGCTTGCCTGAATTGTGCTGCAAAATCTTGTCATCTGTCAGAGCATATCCAACATCGGCGCTTAAAACGCCGCGCGCCGAAAAAACAGCCAATATAGCGCGCGCGGCCGAATCCAGTCCTCCAGCGGCAGCGCCATAAGTCCGCGCGCACGAAAAAGCGTACAGCGCGCTGGACGAAGCGGGAGTTTTCGCATCATATTTGAGACAGCCAGTCTAGCGCGCGGGACGAAAGGGGAAAAGCACGCGAGTGACCAACCGCCGGATCTGAAGTCTCCCGCCGCTTGCGCCGTGATACGACTCAAACGTATCTATAATGTTTGATGTTCCATGTTGTTATTATACCAATTGCTACATGTTTTATTTACAGTTCGTAACATTTTTATGCATTTTCTGGGACTAACCTATTAACAAGATGCCGAAGTGCCAGTTCCTGTTTTCTGCTGTTTCTCTCTTTCAGAAAAGCTAGTCGCAAAATATTCTCGGAATCGGACGAAAATTAACGTGTACAAATATCTCATCGGAAGACTCCAGAAGCTAGAAGGGGAGACGGAGTGGGGCCATGAGGCAGCCACGCCACCCTAGGGCGCGGCAGGGGGTGGGCCTGCGCCCACCTCTGGCGTGGCCACCTCGGGTGCCCTCCGACGCCGCCCTTTCGCCTATATATTCTCGATGTCTTGAAAACCCAAAAAAAACACCGATCATATTCCACGAAAAGTTCCGTCATCGCCGCCGTCGTCAACCCTAGATCGGGAGGGTTCTGAAACTCTTCCCGACACCCTGCCGGAGGGGAGATCCTCACCGGAGGCTTCTACACCGCCATGACTGCCTCCGGAGTGATGCATGAGTAGTTCATCCTTAAACTACGGGTCCATAGCAGTAGCTAGATGGTTGTCTCTCCATCTTGTACCTCCATGTTTAGATCTTGTGAGTTGACTAACATGACCAAGATGATCTTATTGTAATGCTACATGTTGTGTTTGCTGGGATCCGATGAATATTGATACTATGAGCAAGTTGTTTATCAATCTATCTATTTATGTTGTTTATGATCTTGCATGCTCTCTGTTGCTAGTAGGTTTTTTGGCCAAGTAGTTGCTTATAACTCCAAGAGAGAGTATTTATGCTAGATAGTGGGTTCATGCCTCAAGTAATCTGGACTCGAGATGACAGAAACGACTAAGATTGTGGATGTGCTGTTGCCACTAGGGATAAAACGATGATGCTTTGTCTACGTGTCATTTACATTGTTTACATTACACACTTTACTTCATGCAATAATCTGTTGTTTACAACTCAATACCGGAAGGGGTGCGGATGCTAACCGGAAGATAGATTATTTAGGCATAGATGCGTTGGATAGCAAGTCTATGTACTTTGTTGTAATGCCCAATTAAATCTCATAATAATCATCTTGTCATATATTGTATTGTCATCCGCTCATTATTTGTCAATTGTCCAGCTGTAATTTGTTTACCCAACATGTTAGTTATCTTTTATGGAGAGACACCACTAGTGAACTGTGGACCCCGGTCCATTTCCTCATACTGATAAAACCACCAACTGCAATCATTTGTTCTCTGTTACTTTCTGCACTCATTACTGTCTTCCACACAATACGTTTAATCATTTATTTTCAGCAAGCCGGAGAGATTGACAACCTCTCTGTTTCGTTGGGGCAAACTAGTTTGCTTGTGTTGTGTGGAGGTTCCACGTCAGTTGCGCCGCTGACAACCTTCGGAAGAACCTCTGTGTCCTCCTGGTTCGATAAACCTTGGTCATATTTCAAGGGAAAACTGCTGCTGCACTACATCGTACCTTCCTCTTGGGGTCTCCCAACGAACGTGTGTTGTCACGGTCAACAAGCAGATCTTCTGGTGCTGTAGCTGGGAAGTAATAAAACACTCTACCGTTAACACGCTATCAAGACATTTTTCTGGCGCCGTTGCTGGGGACACTGGAATCTCCAGATAGGGGAGTCTCACACTTCCAATCTCATTACTTTGTTTTTGTCTTGCTTAGTTTATTTTATTTTATCTTATTTGTTGTTAAAACCCAAAAACACAACAAAAAAAAATCCTGCACTTAGTTAATTTTGAGTTGTTATCTTTTTGTTTAGTCATCATGTCTGGTTCTGCGTATTTAGTCATCCTGAGGTTGAGGTTCGTACTTTTAAACAACAAGGGGGAGAAAGTTTGAAAGATGCTTGGTATAGAATTAGTAATGCTCACATTAATTGGTGTGCTAAGAAACATTACACTACAATCCTTCTTAGGAATTTTTATGTTGGCATCACCAATTGGTATAGGTATGTTTTGAACACTTTAACAGGAGGAACTTTCTAGCTAGTTACATCATTGAAAGTCTAGTTGGGATACCACCTGTTAATGAATTTAAAATTGAAATTTTTCTTGAGGATGTCATGAAAAAACTAGAATCTATAGAGAAAAGCCTTCCAAGTATTGATAAGATCAATGAGATAGAAAACTCCATGATAGTACTAGTAAACTTGGTGAATCTTTTGGAAAAATTAATAGAAGGGTTACTGTTTAACTTGTGACTTAAAGTATTGTCTATTTACTGATTTGTTGACCACTAACACACACCTCTCAAAATATATTTTTATACTCTCTATATGCTTTCAAAAACTTAAAAAGTTCTAACACATGATTTAATCCCTACTTCCCTCTGCGAAGGGCCTTTCTTTTACTTTATTGTTGAGTCAGTTTTCCTACTTCTTTCTATCTCCACAAGCAAACACTAGTGTCAACTTTGGTACAACAGTTGTTATATAATGATATGTTTAACTTATTGCATTACTTTGCCTTGATAATATCCATGAGATAAATATGTTAAAGTTGAAGCCAGTGCTGAAACTAAATCTTCCTTTGTGTTAGTCAAACACTTTCATTTAGAATCTATTGCTTTGTGAGCTAACTTTTATGCGAACTCTTATAGCTCCATTGTCTCCAAAGTATTATTCATGAAATTTTGCACTTGTATGATTCATTTTGTTTACTCCTTGTTTACTTGTTAGCAAACTATAAACCATTGACTTGGATCACTTCATTCAGTTCATTTGCTTTGCATTACTATTTGATCAAGATTATGTTGGTAGCATGTCACTTAAAAAATTATGTTGTTTTTATCGTTTACCTACTCGAGGACGAGCAGGAACTAAGCTTGGGATGCTTGATACGTCTCAAACGTATCTATAATTTTTGATGTTCCATGCTGTTATTATACCAATTGCTACATGTTTTATTTACACTTCATAGCATTTTTCTGCATTTTTGGGGACTAACCTATTAACAAGATGCCGAAGTGCCAGTTCCTGTTTTCTGCTGTTTTTCTCTTTCAGAAAAGCTAGTCGCAAAATATTCTCAGAATTGGACGAAAATCAACGGGTGCAAATATCTCATCAGAAGGCTCCAGAAGCCAGAAGGGGAGACAGAGTGGGGCCACGAGGCAGCCACGCCACCCTAGGGCGCGGCAGGGGGTGGGCCCGCGCCCACCCCTGGCGTGGCCACCTCGGGTGACCTCCGACGCCGCCCTTTCGCCTATATATTCCCGATGTCACTAGTACAGAACGACACATCGGAAACGGGCCAAAAACCCCATCGGAAACGGAAAAAGGGTCCGTGTACCCGACCCCGTTACTGATGTGAAGACCCTCATCGGTAACGGAGGCGAAAAACCGTCGCTGATGAGGCGTCGGTTTGGCAACGGTTGTGCACAACCTCCGTTTCTGATGTGTCGAAACATCAGTAACGGAGATTCTGTTTCTGCTCGTTTGCATTGAGGTTTCTTCATAAGCCTAGAGCAGGAATAGATTTGGCACTGGACATTTAAAATTTCACAGCAGAAGCACAAAAAGGCTAACAAATTCATTCATTCATAAGGTATAACAAATGTCACCGATACATTGCATCACAAGACAACCAATTACTTATCTTCATTGTCATGCCTCTCTAAATCTATCATTGACATGTCTAGCTAAATCTATCTATGTCATGCCTCTCTAAACTTATCCTTGTCATTTCCAACTTAATTTATCTTCATGACTTGCTGTTAGAGTTCATGAATTCAATCTTCTTCTTGGACGGTGTCGCCAAAATATAATCAACTCGCCGCTTTGTCCCCGACCTTGTATTTAGCTCATTTAAATGAGCTAATCGGATCAGCACCATGCTCTACACATAGTGCAATAAGCGAGTGCTGATGTACTGAAGGTGCCTCTTTTGTAAAGTGGTCACTGAAATGCAAAGAGAGAATATATGACTCCATGTTAGCTCACTATACATCTAGCATAAAGGACATACAACACAAAAGGATGCATAAGACAGAATAACAAACTTACAAATCCATTGCATAGTTGTTGTGTACCAACAATTATGCCGGACGACAAGCGCACCTTGGCTAAGGACCCGGCTTTTTATACAGTGTCACCGAAATATACATCTGTTTTGTAAAGGAGATAAGTCAGCCATGATTTTCATACACTACCGATTTGTGCTAGTTATGTTCTTTTCGAGCGACACTACGTAGTCGTCCTCAGTGGCGGAGCTAGAACATATTGGACCAGGATGCACACATGTTACCACAATACATTTAAAACAATTTTTAGGGGTGCATATGTGATGAAAAATTGCTAATTTACAAAGAAAAATTCCTTCTCCCGGTGTCCTGTGCACCCGGCTGGCTCAAGGTGGATCCGCCAGTGGTCGTCCTCATCGTCCTCGGATGTATTACAACCCTAGTTCTAGTTCTGTTCATGAGTGTCCTATGGAACAAAACCTAAGCAGAACAATGACAACAACCCTAGTTCGTCGGCACGACGGCCGGTCACAAATAGATGTATTACCTTTGGATCTGGCGGCGGGAGTACGTAGTCGTCCTCGTCGTCCTCGGATCGACACGCCATGCGCCCTCCAGCTACAGATCAGGCGACGAGATCTGCCCGGGTGGAGCAAAGAACGGGTACGCGCTGCCATGGTCGGAGGAGAGGAAGATGCGCGCCGACATGGTCGGAGGAGAAGAAGATGCGCGCCGCCACGGTCGGAGGAGAGGAAGATGCGCGCCGCCACGGTCGGAGGGAGGGAGATGCGCGCCGCCACGTTCGGAGGGAGGGAGATGCGCGCCGCCACGGTGGAGCTAAGATCTGGTGCTGCGTGGAGGCGCCGCCACACTTTGTGAGTGAGGCTGAGAGTGAGCGATAGAGTTTAGGGCTGTGTGAAGGGCGCATTTATAGCAAAGTAGAACATCGGAAACGGAGGGTATAAACAACCGTTTCCTTTGATTTTTTCACTGACACACTGGGCTTATACTGATCTCTACTAGTATTGAAGTTGAAGAACATAAAAAAAATAACTACAACTACTCCTCGGCCTCCGCCTTCTCCTGCTCGTATGCGAGGAGAGCCGCGTAGTCGTCCGTGTCGTCGCGCGGCTCCTCGCCGACGATATCATCGCCGCCCGTGCGCCCCTCCCACATCTTGTCATCATCGTAGGCAGGATCGTCGCGCAGCTCCGGCGGGAGGAGGAGCCGGCGGCTCTGAAGCAGCTCAACTCTTTCCGGCGGCATAGGCACCGACGCGCGGTTGAGGTGCCAGCCACCGGGTAGCCGAACCTTTGACCATGGCACTGGCCTCCTATATTGCCAGTGCCGCTCCGCGACGGCCTGCCCGACGATGACGCGGTTCCATCCAGGCGACCGCGGACGAGCGTCTCTCCGCCGCGGCGAGTTGCTGCGGTCGCGGGCGCCCGAGGATCCCGCGTCCTCTTCTGGCGGCATAGGCACCCTCCTGTGGTTGACGCGCTAGCCAGCGGGGAGGCTAACATTTGACCAGGGCACTGGCCTCCTATATTGCCAGTGCCTCTGCGCGACGGCCTCCGGCACGACGACGCGGTTCCAATTCAGCGAAAGCGGGAAACTGCTGCGGCGAACACCCGAGGAGTTGCTAGGAGTATCCATGGCTGCGGCGAAGTGGCGTACTGAGATAGCAGGGAGATCGTGGGTTTTTAAGGAGTAGTGGGCGGTGCCGCGGCGTCACTACGCCACTACGCCATAGCAGTTACTCCGCTCGCATCGAATTCCAAGAAGATGTAACGTGTCCACATTGCACACGGACACACAAAAGTCTCCGTTGCTATAGAGGCACATATCGGAAACGGAGCCAGAATTAAGACCGTTGCCAATACTATGGGTAACGGAGTTAATACTTTCTCCGTTACCTATGCTGACGGGCCAGCCACGGCCCAGGTCAGGTTTGTACGCACTGGCTGCGCGGAAAGCGCGATTCTCCGTCGCCTAACGCCTACCGTTTCCATAGAGGGGTATCCGATGTGTCGTTCTGTACTAGTGTGTCCGAAAACCCAAAAAACACCGATCATATTCCACGAAAAGTTCCGTCGTCGCCGTCGTCGTCAACCCTAGATCGGGATGGTTCTGAAGCTCTTCCCGGCACCCTGCCGGAAGGGAGATCCTCACCGGAGGCTTCTACACCGCCACGCCTGCCTCCGGAGTGATGCGTGAGTAGTTCATACTTGGACTACGGGTCCATAGAAGTAGCTAGATGGTTGTCTCTCCACCTTGTACCTCCATGTTTAGATCTTGTGAGTTGCCTAACATGATCAAGATGATCTTATTGTAATGCTACATGTTGTGTTTGCTGGGAACCGATAAATATTGATACTATGAGCAAGTTGTTTATCAATCTATCTATTTATGTTGTTTATGATCTTGCATGCTCTCCGTTGCTAGTAGATGCTTTGGCTAAGTAGATTCTTGTAAGTCCAAAAGGGAGTATTTATGCTAGATAGTGGATTCATGCCTCCAGTAATCTGCGCTCGAGATGACAGAAACGACTAAGGTTGTGGATGTGTTGTTGCCACTAGGGATAAAACAATGATGCATTGTCTATGTGTCATTTGCATTGTTTACATTACACACTTTACTTCATGCAATAATCTGTTGTTTGCAACTCAATACCGGAAGGGGTGCAGATGCTAACCGGAAGGTGGATTATTTAGGCATAGATGCGTTGGATAGCAAGTCTATGTACTTTGTTGTAATGACCAATTAAATCTCATAATAATCATCTTGTCATATATTGCATTGTCATGTGCTCATTATTTGTCAATTGCCCAGCTGTAATTTGTTTACCCAACATGTTAGTTATCTTTTATGGAGAGACACCACTAGTGAACTGTGGACCCCGGTCCATTTCCTCATACTGATAAAACCACCAACTGCAATCATTTGTTCTCTGTTACTTTCTGCACCCATTACTGTTTTCCACACAATACGTTTAATCCTTTGTTTTCAGCAAGCCGGAGAGATTGACAACCTCTCTGTTTCGTTGGGGCAAATTAGTTTGCTTGTGTTGTGTGCAGGTTCCACGTCAGTTGCGCCGCTGACAACCTTCTGAATAACCTCCGTGTCCTCCTGGTTCGATAAACATTGGTCATATTTCAATGGAAAACTGCTGCTGCTCTCCATCATACCTTCCTCTTGGGGTCTCCCAACGAACGTGTGTTGTCACGGTAAACAAGCAGATCTTCTGGTGCTTTAGCTGGGAAGTAATAAAACACTCTACCGTTAACACGCCATCACGCCGTCGCTCGCATCTCTCACCCCATCTCCTCCGGCGACCCCGCGCTCGATTTACCTGCCGGCGGCGCTTCCTCCGCTACTCCCCAGCGCGCCGCCGCTATCTATGGCCGCGCGCAGGTCGCCACGGCGGTGAGTCGGGCCCGGCCTTCACCGACGCCGCCGACGCTTCCGGCGCTTCTCAGCAGTGCGCCGCTGCTTCCTCGACCCCCTCGTCGCCGCCGCTGCTTTCTAGACCCCCTCGTCGCCGCCGCTGCTTCCTCGACCCCCTCTGTCGCCACCGTTCGCACCTCCGCGCGCACAAGGTGTTTGACAAAAATGCTTGCAAGGTGCATTTCAGATATGAACTTTTATTTATTTGATGAATTTGGTGCATTTTAGTTTAGAGTTTAAAGTTGTGTAAATTAATGTATGTAGATGAGTTGGTCATACGATTCTTCCGATGTAGAATTTGATCTTCAAGAGGAGGAGGACGTCGCAATGATCCTAGCTATCCCTGCCAACAAAAAGCCGAAGCACGGTGGTTCAGTTTTTGGTCGTCAGAAATTGTGGAGGGAAAGGATCGGTGCTCACGAAAGATTGATGAGGAACTATTTTGTGGAGCATCCCACATACCCCGAGTCATATTTCCGGCGCCGTTTTAGGATGAGCATCGACTTGTTCAAGCACATCGCGGAGAAGTTGGCGAGGCATGATCAGTTTTTTCAGCAAAGGAGGAACGCCGCCGGAGAGCTAGGGCATAGCACCTTTCAAAAGGTGACCGCCGCTTTGCGTATGTTGGCATACGGGATTCCGGCAGATCTAGTTGATGACCACTTGGCCATGGGTGAGAGCCAAGCCATCATGTGTGTCAAGCGGTTTGCCGTTGGAGTTGTGCAAGTATTTGGTAAGGAATATTTGCGAGCTCCCAATGCTGCAGACACAGCTAGGCTTTTGGAGTTCAACGCCGCTCGGGGGTTCCCAGGTATGCTTGGCTCTATTGATTGCATGCACTGGAGTTGGAAGAACTGTCCTGTGACATGGCATGGACAATTCCAAGGCCACAAAAAGGATTCGACTATAATCCTTGAAGCGGTGGCCGATCATGAGACGTGGATTTGACATGTATTTTTTGGCATGCCCGGAGCTCTCAATGACATCAATGTTCTTCACCGGTCACCACTCATGAATAAGATTGCAAAAATTCAAACTTGCCCGGTGGAGTTTGAAGCAAACGGTCATACATACAACTATGACTACTATCTTGCGGATGGCATCTACCCAAGGTGCCAAACATTTGTGAAACCGGTTCGCAAACCGCAAGGTAAGAAAATGCTTGATTTCCACAATGCTCAAGCGGTGGCTAGGAAAGATGTGGAGAGAGCATTTGGGATTTTGCAAGCCCAATTTGCTATTGTTAGAGGACTGGCTAGATTTTGGGATCAAGACATGCTTTGATACATCAAGACCGCTTGTGTGATCATGCATAATATGATCATCGAGAATGAGCGCGGGCAAGATTTGGACTACACTCACTATGAGTTGATGGGACATCCCGTGCAAGTGTGGAGGAGGGCCGAGAGGGTGGCCCGGTTTGTTGCATCTTATCATGTCATTCGACGTAATGAACGGCATGATGAACTTCAAAAGGATCTAATCGAGAGTGGTGGGTATGGAATGGGCAACAATGAGTTTAAGATGTATGTTTGTTGTATGTTTGATGAACTATTTATTCTATTGTTTGGTGAACTATTTGTATTCAAGAAAAACTATTTGTTTGTGTTGTAATAATAATTAAACTATTTATTGTTGATTTATTTGGTGTATGTTTGATCTTCTTGGTTGTATGTTTGAGTGCAAATGTTGTTTCTGATGGGCGCGCTGCTGCATTCAACCGCGCCTGGTGAAGCGTGACAGCGGCGCGCCAAATTATAGCGCGGCGGCTAAAGCGAAACATACGCCCAGCGCGCGAAACGGCTATTTTGGCGCTGCAAAAAAATTATACCGCGTCGACGCGTTGGGCGCCTATTGGAGATGCTCTCAGTGAAGGTTCTTGAAGTTTGGCTGCTTGATAAGACGGGAGATATGGGACGTAACTACGGTACTGCGAGTCCTAGTGCTCACTCGCTGTACTAGCTGGCTAGGAAGCACCCTACCTAGGTACCTGGTAGACGAAACGAAATAGTACTTCCTCCGTCCAATAATAACTGTTTTAGATTTGTCAAAAAGTGGATGTATGTAGACATGAAACGTGTATAGATACATTCATTTTTGTACAAATTTGAGACACTTATTTTGGGACGGAGGGAGTATGTTTTGTACCATCTGCTTGCCTGATTTTGCCTGGTTGTGTCAAGTGACTAGGCTGGAGCACGTTAGATAGACAGACAGATTGATTGATAAACAGATTGATAAATATATGTCGAAGTTGATCGAATGCTACGGGACACGATGTAGTGTCGTACGCAGCCCACCGATGCACAATGACCTTTTTTGAAATTTGAGGCCACGTTAACGAGTTTTTCTGATACCTTTCTATGACGGGAATTGGTTGGGAAGCATGACGGGCGTAGGTGAGCTAACAGTACATGAGATTTGTCAAGCAAAGGGACACGTACGTCGATGGATGAGGCAATACGAAACTGTAGTCGGGTCGAGTCGAGCAAGGCGAGGTGCATGCACAGTCGAGTCGAGTTGGGTAACATGATAGGCAATCAAGAGCCTGAAGATACGAAAAAGCATAAAAGGGTATAACTGTTGATGACCTTCTGGAGGACATGGAGACACGACCATTACAAGATCAGGATAACGACCACGTGTTGATGTTGGCGGCGGCATCTTAACGCGATAACACCTATATAAGCCAAAACCACTCCCTAACAAAGCGTGCTTATCACCTGCTCTTTACACAGGAATCAATCGACTAATTAAGTGGGGAAGAAATACCATTCAAAAAATCAGGTGGGAAATCTTACTGCAGTAGCAGCAGCATTTATGTTGATTCATTGTGATTCAAATTCATATAAAGATAAAGCCTAACTTCTGTCAGAGCGGGGGAGGACCGTCGCCAGGAGCTTTGGGCCGACAGGTAGCCCAGCACGTTGCCTGCTGAACCTGGGAACGCCTGGTGGGGGGGGGGGGGGGGGGGGGGGGCATGGTAAGGACTGTTGCGGAGTCGGACTTCGGCCGACTTAGGGTTCCATTGCTATGTACACCTCTTGTAAGCCGCCAGTTTGGATAAGTCGCATGTAATGTTGGCCTGCGTCCGTGGTTTTTTCTCTTCCTCATTGGATGGGGTGGTTTTTTCTCTTCCTCCTTGGATGGGTTTTCCATGTTAAAATCTCGTGTCCCCATGTGTTAATCTTGCTTTTATTAATCGTTTATTTGTTTATCGTTTATAACACATTATTATGTGGAAAGACGTTGGATATTCTTGGCGTGCCCCTGGTTTTTATTCCGATCGACCGATCTCTCAGGATCGTGGTTCCAGAATCAAACGGCCACTTGTTGCAACCTGGCTTACGCTAGATGATGCGCGAGTGAGATCGATGCTCTTAAAAATGCGAGATGTTTGGAGATTGGCATCTGGACAGAAACAACAATGGCATTTCACTTGTGCAAGATACGGTGATCGTCGATCGAGTGTGGTGCGGTGGTCCTACATCTCTATGCTCCAAGTATTCCTGTGGATGGAATTGGAATGGTCGAGTTATGCACTGTATCGTGCTTTTTTTGTCCGGCTTAATTCGGCCACGCAAATGTGCAGGTCGCAGTGTGACACACTAGCCACCCGTACATCTGTAGTATATATACTTGCACTTGCATAATGGAAATGTGCTCAGCTGAAAGCTCCATCTTAAAGCGTTAATCGGGAGCTGGACAGGGGTGGTAGGGAATTTTAGTTGTCCCAATTAAAGGTGAAGTCAAACAGTCAAAGAGAAAGAGAGAGCAAGAAAGCAAATAACACATGAATCGTCTCGAATTGCTTTGTGCGTAGTGTGCCGTAATCAGTACATACACTTGGTAGGGGTTCTCTTTTCTGAAGCCGACCTCAGGAAAAGGAGCATGCCCATGCATGGCTGCGCGATCTAGAAACAATTGTGATTTTGGTGGGGGCATAATTAGACTGCACTTCGTTGATGGTCCAGGTGATGCACGTACCTCCTTCTTTACTGAGTGTTGGTTAATCGACCAATAAAGCTCGTTTCTTTAGAAAATATCACTGTCTGGTGCTCAGTGAAAAGGCTGCAAAGAAATCTTCTTAGATACTGCTCAAAGCCTCATACACAACAACTGGAGATCTCATGAAAGAAAGTCACAAAGTGATGATGCCCCTAGAAATAACGAGGTACAAAACATTTTTTTTTTCGAGAATGGAGCTGCAAAAAGATGGCTATTACTATGATACTGTCCACTTGCCTGCCCAAATGAGGCCACTACACTAGCAGATGAAAACTTAAAACAAAAAATCTTCACATGGTGGGATTCACATAGGGATCAAGTGGAGAATTAGACACAAAATGAAGCCGGATAGGATTTGCCGCTGTTTGTTCATCAGAGGTGATGCCTCTGAGACGCTTCCGGCGGGGCCATCCGATGTAGATACTCTGGGGAGTGTGAAAGACCCTCCCTGCACCGACGAGCTCGGCGGGGGTTCCGGCATGTCGCCGCCTGCTTCTGCGGGTGCTGGCGCAGATAACGGAGGGAGAGACGTCGAGTAATCGTGGCTCACCGTCGTAGGTGGGTCAGTGAGTATAGGGACTTGATGTGGTCCTACATGGAACGAACTGTCAGAAACAAAACGGGGAGGTGTATCGAAGTATTATTTGCTATGCTGATCAGAGGAGCTGTAATAGAATAAATTAGGTGTATGGTCTCCGGTTTTTCAATTTAAAGATCTGGACTGACTAGTACTTACGACAAATCTGAACTTTTAAAGCTTTAATTACTGTATTCAATCAGAAAGGATGATGTCGGTTACTTTGAAAACGCATTTGCATATAATCAGGATGAATACGGTGGATGCAGTTTGCACATTGCAGTGGACGCTTTGAAAGTGCAGCAGCAGATGCATGGATTGTTGAGTTTCAGAACAAAAAACCTTTAATTCTATTAGGTTGTGCAGAGTGTACAAGGAAGCTACGGAATGCTGTCACGGCCTTGGGCCTGAACCTACAGAGTGAGGATGACAGCAACAGCAGTTACCTGGGCATTTCAGTTGAAGGCCAGTGTTTAGCCTGCAATGGAAAAGTAAGAGTAAGAATCTTGACACCATAAAACGGGGATAAACTGATGACCGTTGGGCAACACGTTGCTTACAGGGTTTTAATAGTTCCATTGACAAAACCACCGTAGATGCACGAAGAAACATTGCAGCCTGCACTTGTGGCGTGGGTGCTCGCATTGCCAAGCAACACACTGCTGTTACTACACTGTGTGCTTGGACATGATCCTGACAACGAAGCTGGTGTGCAATATAAGCTGGCAAAGAACAGAAGACAGGGATTATGATCCACAATATATTTCAGCAGTAACGCTGCTTTGTATAACAGAGAAGGGATAATCTGAATTTTACTTGAGATTTCCTGGTCCGCAACTGCACTGCACACAGTTGCTAGCAGTAAGTGCATAGGTTCCATTCGCCACAAGCAATCCATGGTCTGAAGCAGCCTTTGGAAATGAAGATGCACATGCTGGACATAAAAGTAAACATCCATCATCAGAACTAGATTAGGCAAATGCTAAAATTCAGAAAAGAGAAACGAAAAGTTCAGTTCAGCAGCTTCAGCTCTGGGGTCACAGATATTGTAATCGACAAAAGTAAAGCTGACAAAAACAGAGATCCACCATGAATAATTGAGTACCCTGCGTAATAAGCAGCTTATGGTTTCTTAAAGATAGACACAAACGTGATTGAAAGGGAATAGCTGAACAGTTCGTCGTACTGAACAATGTGCTAGTGAAATTTCACTTCAAAAGTTACTATTTGGGCGGGCCTCGATTGTCCGAGTCAAACAACTACTAAGTATGTCTGAAATGCTTATGCAATGGATCACAATATCATAGTATATCAAAGTCCAAACCTCAATGCATGTCATTTGCCAGGCAGTAACAGAACTGAAAGTACCATCTAAAAATTCTGATATCCTTGCTGGATGTGGCTAACAATGGCATCATTACAGAATTTCCTTGGGTCTAGGACTCTCATATTTAGAAATTGAGTTTGTTTCATACTACATTCCATCAAAAACTAAGTATAAACATTGGCATTTACGACACGGTTGATCAGGCAATGCAATGCAGCACGACGATCTGCTAACCGCGATACTCTGAAGGAATGAACTATATTGTCCTTACAGAATGTGTCTACTGTCTAGCACGTGGAAGAATGGGTCAGTTTGATCATACCTGGCAATGGGATCGCGAGGATGTCCCCCGGCGCGGCGACGGGGCTACCCATGGCGTTGACGTTCATGACATCCGTGACGGTTGTCTCGTACCCTGCGGCAATGGCGGGCACGGTGTCCCCGACCTGCACGACGTAGGAGAGGTACACCGCGGGGAGGTTGCTGTCGGATGAATTGAAGCAGACGCATGGGAGCGGCACGACGAGCGGCTGGCCCGCGTCGAGCGGCGCGTCCGGGTCGGTGTCGGCTAGGCCGTTGGCGCCGCGGATCTGGTCGGCGGACGCGAGCCCCGCGAAGACGACGTCGGCGAGCGTGGCCAGCGTGTCGGCGGGGCGCGCGGCGTAGCGGACGGAAACGGACTTGCGGACGCCGTCGGCGCAGGCGCAGCGGGTGGGCACGCGGAGGAAGAGGCCCGCGGGCAGGATGCGGTGCGCGGCTCCCGGGGTGGCGAAGTCGAGCGCGTTGGCGGCGAGGAGCGCGGACGCGTCTGCGGCGAAGAGCGCGGCCACCTCGGAGACCTTCATGTCGGCGTAGAGCGTGTAGCCGAGGAGCGCCGGGCAGGAGTCGGAGCCCGAGCACGGCTCGATCGTGGTCTTCGCCTCCGAGGCCACGATCGCGGTGACCATCACGACCGCTGCCACGAAGCCGGACAACTCCATCATTCTCGAGAGATGCTAGGTTCGTCTGGCCGTGGAACTCGAGGCTGAAGTGGACTCTGCGGCGCGTAGTATGTGTAAGCTGCGCGCGCTGAGCAGAAGAGTGGAGTGATCGATGGCGTACGGGCCACATGTCAGTTGGTGGAGCAAGGCTGGCGCGTCGGTGCTCGGGTGTGTAATGGCGGGAGGATGAGGAGAGTTTGTTTTGCTTTTGGTCGACTCGTCATGGGAATCTGTGCCAAAACCAGGGAAGAGGGAAAGGTAGCAGAGAGACGCCATCTAGGGCTTTTTCCTGGGTTGCTCAGCATGACCGGTGGGGCCGAGAGGTGTTGTGGTCCCATGTGTTGGTGCTGGACGACGGCTTTGCGTGGAGTAGAAAATACATAAGAGAATCTTAATACCATTCCACCTATAATATGTAAAAGAAATTAGAAATTTAATAAATTTCAAAAAGATTCAAAATTAGCATTTCGACAAACATGATAAGTATATATTGCACCGTATAAAAAATATTCGTCAAAAAAGAAAATTATTGCACCCTGGTGAAAGATTTGACTAAAATAACAAAGTATACAAGCTATATTCGCAAAAAAAAATTGTCTTTTTTGCCCAGAAGTCATTAGAATAATTTCCTGGCCAAAAATTTTACACAGGTAGATTACTTGATCATCTTTGAGCATAATTTTCTTTGGAATTTTTCGCTCATTTCTGAATTTATAATATTTTTCGAATATCAGATGCGCTGGTACCACAAGTCCGAGTACCACAAGCTGTATTTTTCGAACAATGTAACGGTAGGGGAGGAGGTTAGGTTAGCGACGGGATATGTCATACCGTCAGTAGGTGGCAGTGGCCACCGGCCGGTGGCAAGGAGTTTCGGCGGCAACGCGAGAAAGACTGTCGTCCTGAAGATGGCAGTCACCCTCTCGTTACCCCCACTGGTGCGTGCGTGGGTTTTTCATTTTGTGACGTGCAATAATCACAACAATTGGCCAGTCTAGCCTGACAGGAATGCCTTTCTGACGGTAATAAACTAATAATCACAAGGTTACATCGCACCGATTGAGTCTAAGAACACGTAGTACTCGAGTAGTTCGATGCTACTATTGCTCTTGTTAAGAGCTAAGCACCCTGTCCTAGTCCCACCGTGTTGCCACCAGATCTGTCTGGATACCTTGGAGTGAGAGACAGAGAAGGAACCGCAATTCAAGAACTAGAAAGGCGCCCCTTGTTCTTGATGGAACCAACAAGCGAACAAGTTGTAGTCCGAATTAGAGTCAAAGCACCAAGGTATTCCAAAACTGTGCCGGATGAAACTCTCGCTTGGGTGGCTCGTTAACCATGGATTCCTTGAGTTGGGACAGCTGCACTACAAGTGGAGAGATTTCAAAGAGATTATTTTCTGGTGCCGCCCATTCTCAACATTTTACTCTAAACCCAACCTATGCAGAAGTTTTGTTGTGCAGTAACGGAAATGCTTGACCGGGCGTATTTTCTAAGTGGATGTAAGTTTGCACAAGCTCTAATATTACCCAACTAGTTGTATCTGGACGCTGCAGTCACCATAGTTATATATAGATGGGAAACAATGGGCACTCATAGAGACATCTTTTCTTCCTCTTCTCTTTTGAAGAGGGAGTAGGTACGTGACCACCAACATGATCTTCTCACCACAACAAATTCGATAGTAAGTAGGTGGATATTACAAGTGATCTTAATTGGAAAATGTATACATGTGAATGCAGTAATTTTATTGTAGGACAATCTATGCCTCTTATAAAGCAAAACCCCACTAAAATGTATTAACTATTTTTCTATCTCAACATGCAAGGTATTCACATCACCCACTATTTTAACGAATTCATTGTCCATGTCATCTCCACTAGCTAACAATACTTAATAATAGTACATCTTTCATGTAACCTATCCATGTCATATTTTTTTAGCCATATAATTATCCATGTCACTAATATTTTAGTCCTTAAATATGAAACAATTTCACATGAATTAAATTTATCGTGTTGACTATTGTGATTAACTGAATCTTGACAACCGAATATTTCATCCGTCGATCTTATACCCATTTCATTTACATAATAATTTATTAAAGAGATACCCGCTGCAATGTGCGGGTTATTTTTCTAGTAACATTAATGTTTGAGGATACTCCCTCCAGGTCAGAAATAGACATCTTTTTGACATTGAGACATGATCTGCAGGATTTGCCTTTGAGCACTAATTTTTACTACTCTATAATAGAGCGATTCTTCAGCCGCTTGTTGCGCGCGTGCATCCAAAGGAGCAGGATCAATGGTACCATTTGACCACGACATGTACCACCTTGTTGATCGAGGTGAGGTACCGAGTTCCGAGGACACCACGGTAATTTCACCCCTTAATAATTCCAAATGAAAAACTCCTCTATTCCGATGGAACAAACTGTGATCTTCCTCCGCCTCTATGACTCTATCTTTCTCACAAAATCGTATTAATTTGCTTCTCCCTAGGCCCTTCCCAGTTCCACTGGGATGCAACATTAACCAATCAACCTAAAATGTTGAAATTCGCTTCTCTCCATAGGCCCGGAAAATCCCCGGTGTTCTTGCGTGGTGAGAAGGTCGAGCACTGACCAAGGTGCAATTAATTTCTAGCAAGGTACCGCATGGCAAATGTGGTTAACAACCTAAACAAAAATAAAAACTTCGACCAAGGTGCAACGACATATCATATATGTTATACAAAAATGAAATTCAAAAGAAGTTCCAAATGTACTCCCTCCGGTCCTTGTTACTCTGCATATTAGGTTTGTTTTAAGTCAAACTTAGTTAGACCCAATAGATCTGGTCGGCGTTCGACTGTGTTCGTGTGTTTACCTGTTAGATTTTTCCGATCCACGCTTTTGTTCATCGGTGACGTTTGATCATCTGGTGCGCTGGTCCAATGGGGACTTAGCACGATGACTTTTCGACCGTCTACTAGAACAAAGTTTTCCCGACTCTGGTAAGAGAAGGGTCATGACAGCGGTGTGCCTTCGGCTCGGTCCAGTGCTTGTAGTCATCACTAGGTGGTTTACGGATCTAGATGTAATTTTTGTTACTTCTTACATCATTTGTACTCTTGACACTGGATGAATAGATTAGAAGTTTTCGTGCAGAAAAAATCAAGTATGATTTTGGGACAGAAACAAACACTGATGTTACAAGTATTACTAAGTATAGTCTCATTAAGTAGTAGCATTGCAGTACATTCATGTTCTTGTTTGATGTGGTTAGCTCATTAATAGTCAAGTCTCTCAACAGCCCGCATAAAAAAGGTCCCTCAACAAGATTATTAGTGTATACATTCGAGCGTGAGGCATAGTTGTTCTGAATTTTATGAGCAAAACAGGGACCTGATTGTTCTCGATGGCACCCACCACCCGGCACCCGCGATTGAAGAAAACTTATATAGTCCCCAACTATTTCCCGACAAGAGAGTATTGCACAAAATGCTACAGAAGCCTCTCGTCCATGTGACGAGGAAATAATGGATTGCATGACCGATCGAAGAGTGACGCACAATCTTCCAAACACATCGAACTTGACTAATTTCTGCCGCCGCTCATTCCCAGTATTTTTTCTAAACCAACGTATGTAAAAAGCTGTTCTTGTTGCTTCTCACGTTTTGGAAACTAGGGAAATGCTTGTTCGGGCGTAACTTTCTAGTAACTAGATGTAAGATTGAACACCGCGCCTCATCTTACCAAATTGTATCTAGCCTTTTGAGGTCACCATAGTTATATATACGTAAGAAGAAATAGTCAAAAAATAAAAGCATATTTCCCTCTTATTTTGAATGGAGTGGGTGAAAATATTTGCATAAATATGATCCTCTGACAAAAACAAATATGGGACTAACTTGGTGAGACATTACAAATGGTCTTAATTGATGAAAAAATAAGCTCTATACAATACTTGAGTCGTATCATTAAGTCATCAGCTTATTAATTAGTCAAGTGCTAGATGAGTTTTTCACGGGCTTTTGTTGATTTTTCATATCTAACTGAACCCACTTTTTAATAATTGAAACATTTGTTTCCGAAAAGGAAGGCAACTCCCAGTCTCAACATCAACTGTGCACTTAGACAGTGATTATTGCAAGTAGTATTAGCTTCTACAACCAGATTACACACCTGTGAGCAAAACAAAAAAATCCCTATTAAGATTACATCAATCACTTATGCATTGCTAATCCTATTATTAGGCTCCCAACATATCAAACTGTCTCTGGATAGCTGCAACCTGAGTCTATAGCCCGCTCCTCGACACGCTGAACTATGGACGACACAAGGATTCAGTGGGTCGACATATGGATAAGTAACCTACAAGAAATTGGAAACTCTTTTATTTTTTTAAACAATATAATCGCGGTAGATTTTCTATTTTGTAAGCAGAATCTCGGTTGTTTGTACTATTACATGATTGTCACAACGAACTGACGAAGCATGTCACGCTTAAGTTCAATCCGAAGAGCAAATATCAGAACAATTCCATTTGGCTCTTTCGACTAAACTTTAGCAGCACGCATACTGAATGCGACACATCATGAACTGAGCCGAGGCCACAACTAGATGTGCCTAGCTCCATTGTTGGCAAAATATCGTGCGCGAGGAACCAGTCGCAGCTAGCGACTAGGAGAGGTCGACACAAAATACAAGGCTTGACCATGTTATCTATTTTTAGTGCATCGATCGGACATGCCGACAGAGGAAACGATCGCTTGGGTGTTGGGTGCGACTATCAAGTATACACATATGTGGGTTGCATCGTGCTCTTTTTGCCTTTGAGTATAATCTAGCTCAGTGAGGTGAATTTCCGGTGAATATATTTATTTACATATGCGAGAAGGCAACGATGGACACAGGGCCGGTCCAAAGAATTTTTGGACCCGGGGCGGGTTCAGCCAATATATTTTATACTAAACTCTTATACATCTATATAACTTAGTTTTATTATATGACAATCTTATAAGTATATATCCCCATAAATAGTTTGCAAAGTTAACTAAAGATAAATTGCTACTAATATTATGTGTATCATTCTTGTACGGTATGTACGTTGAAAATATAATTATTTTGTGTTGAATATAAATAATTTTGTAACCAAAACTATATTAATTTTGCTGTGTACACATAGCCTAAAAATTGTAAAAAAAATATACGCCTCCTTTTGCCGTTGAGTTAAGACTTAATTATCTATAATATTTTGGGAGACATATCTATTAAGTATATTCTAACATATATCTTAATAGAAGTTTCCAGTGTACCATTACATCATAAAATTTATAGAAACTTGTAGAGCATAAATGGAGCTATTATCTTCTCCACCTTTTTTTTGTTTAAGTGTGTCTTACAAGAAATTTGTCTTAAATAACAGTCGCATGACGCGTGATTCTATGTACTTGATATTGAAATATAAGCACTTAAACCAATCACTAACGATCATAAAAAATATTGTGAATTCTACAAATTTCGCTTTCATACGGTTTGATCTATTATGCCATCGAAATGTGTACACAACTTCTTATGTAAACTTCTCAAATAGAAATATATGCATAATATTAACTGCGAATACTTAGTTATCATATATTTCATTTTACAACTAGTAGGGATCTCACTGGAGAGAGTATCGGTCTAATTAAACTTGCCAATGCCGACCACATTTTTTTAGGGAAGAATAGGGTGGTTTCTTTCTACGAGATACACAATTTGTGTTGAATACTTCCTCCTAAATAACAAATAAACTTTTTTTAGAGATTACTACTTTCTTCGATATAATAGATAAATGTACATGATTATGAGAATACTTTACTATTTGTCCTCATACTCTTGAGCCCCGTGAAAGATGTCATGTTAGCCCAACCTATAGGCTCATGAGGAGGCCTTGTCAGAGCCACCACCAGGTGGGAATGAGTGAAAGCCGGCTACTGTCACCAGGACACCAGGCGCACAGCCATATGCTGCGTCAAGTTTTCCTACATCGTCCTTTGCCTAGTCATGATCGTCAGCGGTATCGACATGCTCGTCCTCTTCATGGTGACAACCCGAAGGGCATAGCAATGGTACTTAGTTTTCTAAGCGTTGAACTTGCTCTGGTTGTGGGTTTTGCCCTAACTGGCTATGTCTATCTTTTCTTTTTTTAATTGGATGTATCAAAGTGTACTGCCTAGAGGTAGGTGTGCTCAAGTAGGTGGGATATTAGAACTAATGCATTACAACGTGCACCGTATATTTCCAACAAATTGAGGGAGTTTAGTTGGGGGAAATGATTGATGCATTGGTTTTTATGCCATAAAACAGGGTCTATAGGCGCATCCTAGAACCCGGGGTATCCACTTCAAGTGAGAAGATATGGGACCAGCCCTTTGATACGTCTCCAACGTATCCATAATTTCTGCTGTTCCATGCTTATATTATACCATTTGCTACATGTTTTATATACACTTCGTATCACTTTTATGCATTTTCTGGGACTAACCTATTAACAAGATGCCACAGTGCCAGTTCCCTGTTTTCTGCTGTTTTTGGTTTCAGAAAGTTACTTCTGGAAATATTCTCGGAATTGCACGAAACAAAAGGCCAGGTCCCTATTTTTCCAGCACGTACACGGAGTCCGAAGGAGAGACGAAGATGAGCCACGAGGTGGCCAAACCACCAGGTGGCGCGGCAGTGGGCCCAGCCGCGCCTGGAGGTGGTTTGGGCCCCTCGGGGGTCTGCCGACATCGCCCCTTCGCCTATTTATTCCCGAGACGCGAAAACCCTAAAACACCGAGCCTTTCATCTAGAACATATTCGCTGCCGCCGCCGTCGTCAACCCTAACTCGGGGGTTCCTGAAGCTCTTCCCGGCACCCTGCCGGAGAGGGGAATCATCACCGGAGGGCTCTACATCGCCATGCCCGCCTCCGGAGTGATGCGTGAGTAGTTCATCCTTGGACTATGGGTCCATAGCAGTAGCTAGATGGTTGTCTTCTCCACTTGTGCCATCATGTTTAGATCTTGTGAGCTGCCTATCATGATCAAGATCATCTTATTGTAATGCTACATGTTGTGTTTGCTGGGATCTGACTTATATTGATACCTATGTGGAGCTGAATATTATATTATCATGTCTATGTCATTTGTGATCTTGCATGCTCTCCGTTACTTGTTGAAGCCTTGGCCACGTGAATACTTGTAACTCCAAGAGGGGGTATTTATGCATGATAGTTGGGTTCAACCTCTATTTAACCTGGGATAGTGACAGCAAGTTCTAAGGTTATAGATGTGTTATTGCCACTAGGGGTAAAACAGCAATGCTTTATTCAAGGATGAATGTATTGTTTACATTACGCACATTACTTAATGCAATTGTCTGTTGCTTGCAACTTAATACTGGAAGGGGTACGGATGTTAACCGGAAAGTGGACTATTTAGGCATAGATGCGTGCTGGATAGCGGTCTATGTACTTTGTCGTAATGCCCAAATGAATCTCATAGTAGACACCACAGCTCACACATGCATGTTATATGCACTTATCAATTGTCAATTGCCCAGCTGTAATTTGTTTACCCAGCATGTTAGTTATCTTATTGGAGAGACACCACTAGTGAACTGTGGACCCCGGTCCATTCTTTTACATCTGAAATACAATCTACTGCAATCATTGTTCTCTACTGTTTTATGCAAACAAACATCATCTTCCATTCGATACGTTTAACCCTTTGTTTTCAGCAAGCCGGTGAGATTGACAACCTCACTGTTAAGTTGGGGCAAAGTAGTTTGATTGTGTTGTGCAGGTTCCACGTTGGCACCGGAATCCCTGGTGTTGCGCCGCACTACACTCCTCCACCAACACCTTCGAAGCAAACCTCTTTTTCCTACTGGTCCGATTAAACCTTGGTTTCATACTGAGGGAAAACTTACTGCTGCACTCATCATACCTTCCTCTTGGGGTTCCCAACTGACGTGTGACGTACAAGCAATTGTTTCTGGCACTATTAACCTAGAGCCACCACCCTTCCAAGTGGCTGTGCCGAGCTCACAACCGAGAGATCCCGCATGTAGCTCTCGTTAAAGAGATGCGCTGACAGCAGGCTCTCGAACTCCTCGTCATGGATTATTTTCCTTCTTGTGAACCAGATGGCCATAGTGTGACTGCCACTCTCGCAAAGGCGTCTCGTGATAAATTCTCCATCATGGTAAATAGATGTTTTCCCAAGGGATTGCCATTGATGCTCACATGCTCAGCAACCCCCTCATCGGCCAACGCCTAGACCGGTCTTGCCATGGCACGGTTAGCAGAGAATGCCTCTAGGAGTCCTCCAGTCCGCATATAGATCACGCACTCGTCGCGGCCATATGCATATGACACCGTAATAAAAGTCAAAGTTTCGAAGGAACCTGACGTCTTCCATAGGCACTGACAAGCCTTTCCTTCATTGAGCGTGTTAGAAGATCATGCTGGCCCCCCTTCTAGCCGGGATCCTCTATACAACGCTCTTCGCGTCGGTTCGCTCGCGAACACGTACGTCAACGTTGCCGTCGCCATCCTGTCTCCGCCGCCGGCGTCGTCACTTTCCCCCAATCCCCCCGCCTCCTCCGCCGGCTATGCCTTGTGCCGCCGCCACCGCGGTGCCTCGCCGCCCCGCCCTCCTCCAACCGCAGGCCACCGTCGGTCGGCCGCCGCCGCCCCGGCCTTCCCTCTAACCCCTCTTCTGCGACGATGAACCCCCCCCCCCCCTTAGCTAAGTTTCTTCCTCCCCTCCCTTGACGACGCAGCGGCAAGCCGCGTCGTCCCCGTCTCCGGCGAGGTCGTCGTGGTCGTGCGCATCACCTCCCTCATCTCCGTCGCCCCCGATCCCATCCTTCTGCTCCCTTTCCAGCTCCCGTCTCCATCTCGACTGGTGGGCCAGCCTAATTATCGCGAGTGAGGAGCACGACATGCACTCGGGGTACGCGTTGGATAGGTTTTCCCCTTCTAGCCTGACGTGGGCATACCCTCCGAACACCCCACCATTGGCGTACCCGATGCGGCCCAGCCGAAGGCCCACCTGGAGGCCCAAAGAAGCCCAAGAAGCCACGACTTGGAGTACAAGAAAAAACTGATGTAAACCCTACCTGGCTCCCTTTATAAAGCCAGGCAGGGGCACCCCTAGAAAAAACAAGCACACGCATAGGCATACGCAGATCCAATCTGCACCACTATCGCCATTACGGCCACCATGTAACCTCATATCAATACAGATCAGACAAGCAGGATGCACTACTAGGAAATAGGCTTTTAGTGGCGCACCAATTTGAGCTTTCTGTGGCGCATGGTGGGTGCGCCACAGAAAGCTCGCCACTAAATTATAATTCTGTGACGCATCCGGGCGTGCGCCACAGAAAGACAAAGATTCTGTGGCGCACCCGCCACCGTGCGCCACAGAAATATTTCAGTGGCGCATCCCCCAGGCGTGCGCCACAGAAATAGGTGCGCCACAGAATAAAAAAACATGCGCCACAGAATACTTCTACTGGTATTCGCAATTTTTTGCTGCCCGCTATACAAATACAGGTATATTACAGGATTTATACAGATATAATAGAAACAATAATATATTTGACACGGTATATGAAAACAGACACATTACTATGTCATCACATTACTTAGAGCCCGAGATACATACATATAGTGAAAATTGCTGAATTTTTACACAAGTCTTGGTACAAAAGTTATCATTGAATACACGTTACAAATGAAGTGGTCACCGCCTAAACTAGGATCAAATAGAGTACAGCGGCGATAATGGTGAGCAAGAGCGGGAGCACGATCATGGAGCCTTCTTCTTCATCGGCGCCGGGAACGGTTTATACATCTTTCGTCGTCCACGTCCTGGAGTCATTCTGCATAGCTAGGCGTTCTTCGATCTCTCTCTGATGCAACCCTGGAGATGGATTGGGATATATATTGGTTAATAATATAAATAGAGTATGATTTATTCATCTAAGTGGATAAGTCTATAATAAAGAAAATAAAGAAGCACTTCTTGCGAGTGAGGCAAGGCTTTCTTTTATAATACATCCTACCTCTGTGCTGTGGAAGGACCCCCTCTTGTGTTGACATCTTCGATGATGATTTGCGATAACTGCATCTGGATGCGATGGAAGTCTTCTCTAAGCTCAGAATCGGTGATTTCCCCCGCACATTTGGTCCATTCTCGGAGACTAGATGGCATCCTTGTTTTCTCTGCATCCCGGACAAACCCTTTAATGTGATGGAGGACGTAGAAGGCCTCCTTCACGCTGCCAGGCTTCTGCTTGATGCAATGGAACTCGGTCCCATGCTGAACCGGTGTTTGTTGTCATTCGTGAGACATTCCCCCTTCTTTTCGAAGTGGCCTCCCTTTTGGGCGTAGCCCTCGAGAGCCTCATCGAGAACACCCTTTATTCTGGTGTAGTCTTTCTTCCTCTCAAACTCCCCGAGTCGAAATAATTGGCAATGGACCACCTCGGGCTTAGGACGATGAGTGTGCAGTACTTGTCCCTGCTCAACACAATTGAAACGGAATGTTGGAAAGGATCAACAATGGAAGAAATCTATAAGAAAGCATAAGATACGACGGTGGCGAGCGGATGTGTACTTACTCGGAAAGAAAGGCACAAGAAGGTTGTTCTTCCTCTTGTTGGTCAGCATGAACCTCTGGAGGTACTCCGTGGCCATGGTCCGTGTCCTTGATCCTTCCACCAGCTGGCTGTCACGCATGTAGTAGGGATCCACTACGCGACGTACGGGGTATTATCTCTCCTGATCTTCATCGCCATATTGAGCGCGTATAGGCGGACCAAGTTATAGTCCAGCCGTTTAGAGTGAAACAGCTTGAAGACGTCCTCGTACGCTATGAAGAACAGATCCGCGGGGGCTTCATGGACGAAGTCCAAGTCCTTTGGCACCTGGGCCGTGAACACCGGGTAATTTGGATTCTCGTCTTTAAGAAGGATGCCCTCTAGCGTCAAGATAGATTGATGCAAAGAGTGCATGGGTCCTTCTGCGAGGCGGAGCAGCTCCGGAGGCAGTATCGGTTTACCAGCTTCATGAACTCGGGTCAAGCCATCCGCACGGGGTGATACCATGTCTTCATGACCCCGGATAGTCTTAGGAGCTGGCTGGCTCGCAGAGGCGCCTGGCCTACTTCTCTTCCAGTGCTTCTTCTTCTTCATCTCTGGGGATGCTGGGGGTGCTAACCCCTCGCAAACCGTCTTCTTCAGTGTGCCAGGGCTGAAAACGTTAGCCGGTTTGTCTAGAGCTTGATCGCCGGCCTCCGGAGGCGTGTCTTGAGATAAACCCTGGAAGGTCAGGCGCTGCGTGCATGTAGTGGGACGACCAAGTGGATCGCCGTGAGCGCGGAAGGGTTCCTCATCCACAGGAGGCATGTACAAATCTTTGATGGCGCCAGTGTTGAGGAAGCAATCGACGTCGACATTATCCTCATCATCGTCGTCGTTGCCACCAAGTTGAGGTGCAACGTCGTTGGCTTTGGACGGCCGTTGCGGTACAGACGTTTCCAACAGTTTTTGGTGGCGGCTGGTGGTGGCGACGACCGCCGGTTCCTTCCGGGTGGTGGCGACGGCTGCTTGTGGCGCCGGTTCCTTCCCAACAGTTTTTTGTGGCGGCTTCGAGGGCCGAACGATCGGGGGCCGGAAGATCGAGGTGGCGCCGGTGGTGCGCCTTAACCCCTGAAGACCCCCCCCCCAAGACGAATCTGGGTCTTCGGCCATTCGATGACCCACTTGGTGCAATTTCCAAGGACCATGTGGTCCTCGGCTCCCGGAGGTTGAATGGGGGGTCGATGTCACGAAACTCAGGCACTACCGCAGTCAGCCTGACCTTCATCATGGCCTCGCTCATTTTAGTGTTGTGCATATCGCGGCTCATTGGTTGTATGACAGTGCCCTGAGCAACTTCCTTCAACTCGCCGCCGACCCCCACCCTATGCAGGAGTATGCAAGGCATTCCTGAGTCAACACATGTTGGGCATCATGAGATGGCAGTCATCAAAGGCATAGTTATAGAAGATGTCGCGGACTAACTAATTAGTTTACCTTGGTGATGGCGTTGAGCTCGGCTAATGTCGAGACAAGGGTGCCGGTGCCGGCGGCCAGCCTATCATTCCGGCCGCTCATGTGCATTATCAAGCACCGCCGCCACCGGCAGCTCCTCGGTATCTTCCGCGGTAGGGGGCGTCGGTGGGACCAAATGGAGCGGCGGCTGCGCCGCGGTGTTGGGCAGCGGGGTCACCAGGTCCGGCGACACGTTATTGCTGGAGTTGCTGCCGGCGAAGCTGGGCACGTGTATCGGCCCCTGTCGACCTGCCGCATTCCAAGCAGCTAACCCCTCCATCAACCCAGGGGGTATGATCGCCCGGAGCTTCTCCTCCACTAACTTGTCCACCATGCTGGAGTCCACTTTTTCCTGCTGTAGTGACTCCACCTTCTTCCTTAGCTCCACAACCTCGGCTTTATCCCTAGTCGTCTTCCTCCTCTCCTTTCTCTCGTACCAGCGTCCGAGTTGTAGTACTGGAGGAACTTCATGCTTATACCAAAGCCGGACACACGGCCAGCTGACGTCGGCGGCGCCGACTTGTCCCTCTCCTTGTAAGCGTTCGTCGCCCTGTTGAAAGTCGTGTCCCACGGCTCCGTCGACCCCTGGGACGACGGGCCGGCCTCAGCGTCAGCCTTCAACTCGTCCTCCTGCAGACAAAGGAAATTAAGGTGAACCCATTTAGAAATATGGCTTCGTTATCTAATTAGATCAACGCAATGGACTTTGAGATATCCGCGGTAATTAAATTCCTTACCAGCACTTTCTTGAATTTCCTCACATTGTCATCGTCGGTAACGAATTCCCCCGTCGCCGAGTTCAGATAGTAGCGGGACTGGACAAAGTTCCTCACCTGCTCGTCCGTGATTTTTTCCCACGGTTCTCTTTTCCCAGACGTGCAACCTCGGCATCCTCCTTGGCCCAAATGGGATGTTTTCCTCGGTAACCGCCGCTTCCCAAATGGTGGTTACCTATGTTCAGGTCCCGCATTTCCTTCCCCCACTTGGTCCATTTTTTAGCCTCCTCAGACTTTAAGGACAACTTGAATGCCTCTAACTCTTCTTTGTCGAGCGTCGGCTCTTTGGCACTTATCATCTCCCAGCTGTCACCCTTATCAATCTTCTTCTTCACCCGGGATTTCCAGCTGCTCAAGGCGGTGCTCATTTCGTGATGGCTAAACTGTCCACCTTTTTGTTGAACGGCTCCGGGAACGTATATCGTTGGTGAAGCTTCTGAGGAGGTTTTCGACCAAAGCCTCATTGGCCTTGCTTCTGAGGTCCTTCGTGTTGATCGACATGTTTTCCTGGACGATGCACCCTAGTTGCATGCTGTACCCTTTGGCAAGCTCTGGCGGCGCCACTGGTAGACCACTTGGCGTGACCTCAGTGAACACGTCTGTGACGTTGGCGAGCGCTTGCGGTGTCCGATCCCTCCTTTGCTTCTTCTGCTTCTGAGCAGTCAGGTTGCTGCCACCACCACCATCTGTGTCTCCACCATCGGTGGTGGTGGTGTCATCCTCATGGCCGCCACTAGCAGCTCCATCGGTGGTTTCGGCGTCATCCTCCCGACCCTCTTGCTCATCGTCGGCACGTTCGCCACCACGAGCAGCTTCGGCGGCCTCCACCTCCTCCAATCCTGGGACATCTCCCAGAACGACTTGTTGGCATATCTAGCTTCTTGTTCGACGCTCATGTGCTTAGAAGGGCCGGGCTCCGTGTTGGCCGACATGTTTGCACTGCATTAAAAAGAGGCAAAAAGTTAGTACAACAAATATAAGAAAAAAAATCACTTAATTAAGTACTAAGATACCCCGGCCCATGCATTAGTCGCAATACCCCATATGTCCTAGTTTTAGCAAAGTTATGCTAAAATTCACGAAATTTTTTGGCATGACCTTTGCTAAAAAAGGGACATATGGAGTATCCGAATTTGCCAGAACGGAAGTTAATCGACGTTCTGGCAATCTCAAGGGCCTCATGGGTACCTGCATAGATTTCACAAATCATGTTGGCCGGCATCGCCGGCCGGCCAACCACATCACATCAACACATCCACATCTCCGGCCGGCAACAAACACACATACAACATCCACATCTCACAAACATACACGGCATACGGCAAAATCCACATCACCACATCCACATCCACATCTACATCACCACATCCACATCTCACCAGAAATCACGCGGAGGTTCTTCTAAATTTCCTGCATACGGCAACATAATGCATTAGTTAATTCCAACTAAAAATGCATCTTCAAGACAGTTAAAAAGTACCAACTTTGGAGGCTTATAAAATTATCAAATCTTGATCCTATTTACAATGTACCATCCTGGATCTCTTGCACTATGTTATTACTTCATGATAAAGCTCAAAACTAATTTTTTGAAAACTTCAAACACCTTAATTAAAGTCAGTTTTAAAGGTATGTTTAAACAGTGACCACATTTAACACTTAGCAAAATTTCTGAAAATTTTCATCTCAATTTTTTTCATGTACTACAAATTTCCTAGCAGCAGTAATAGCAACTAGCAGCAAGCAATCAACAACAGAAATCATAAAAATTCTCTTTGGAATTTCGGCAAACACCTTGGGTGCAGTGGTTCGGTAGTGGAGGGAGGAGCGGGAGAGGGGAAGCACCTCGGGGAGGGGAGGGAGGGGAGGTCGTCGAGGGCGGTGTACAAGTCGTCGCAGGTCTCGGAGGGAGGGGAGGTGCTCTTCTTCGTCGGCGGCGGCTCGAGTCCGAGCGCCACGCAGGGGCGCCGAGCGCCCTTGGGGCCGAGCGTGTGGGCGCGGCGCAGTGTTGGGCGGGGGCGGGGCGCAGGGGAGGTCGCCGGCGACGAGTTGGGGCGGGGCGCGCGCAGGGTTGGGCGGGGGCGGCGGCGAGTTGGGGCGGTGGTGGATCGAGCGTGGGCGCGGTTGGGAGCGTTGGGGAATTTTGGGGAGAGAGAGGCGGGCGCGGGGCAGGCCCACATGTAAGTGGGTCAAAAGATTTCTGTGGCGCATCGACCGAATGCGCCACAGAATTCTGTTATTCTGTGGCACATCTATTGGAGGGATGCGCCACATAATGCTGTGGGTTAAAAAGCAGTGCTATGCTGTTAGTGTGATAGTCACATTATACATATGCACACATTTTATTTTCTTTTCAAAAAAATATTTTTAGTTATATTTAAAGAAAGAATATACACACATTTTTAGTGGACCATTATTTTATTCATGATATACATATGCATGTCTCACACACACACAAATTAATACACAAAAAAAGTCTTCTTCGTCCCGGTTCCGAGCTAGCTTCTCTTCTTTCCCTTCTTCGCGGTTGAATACTTTAGGCCGGGCACCTTGAGATTTGTTCGCATGAACGGACAACCTTTAGTAGGTAGGGAGGTCTTCCTTCTTTCTTTACTAGTAGTTGGCATGTCGAAGTTCTTGTCGAATTCCTCCTCGATCTTCGGAGCGCCGTTCTTGTCCAAGTCTTCTTTGTTGGCGTCTCCTTACATTCCGATGATGCTCCTCTTGCCCCTCCTCACGACAACACGGCTTGGCTTTGATGGGTCGGTAATGAAGAAGCATTGCTCAACTTGGCAAGCGAGTACCCATGGCTCATTTTTCGCGGAGGCGTTCTTCGATTTGGCATTGGGTATTACCATGGTGGTGAAATACCGGCCTTCTTTGACGACGTCCTTGGCCCATCTCACACGGAACATTGGCACCGACTCTCCACAGTAGTTGAGCTCCCATATCTCCTCGATCCTTCCGAAGAATCTTTCCTTGACAGTAGCCTCGTCATCGCCGTAGGATAGCATAGTTACTCCTGAGTTTTGATATTCGCTATTCCTGTCCTTTTCCTCGGTGCAGAATCTGAAACCGCTGATGTCGTACGACTGATAGGTCCTTACTTTGTGCCCGGGGCCCTGTGATAAGGAGAATATGAGTTTTTCATCTTCCGTAGATGGCGTTATGCTCTCTGCTTGAACCAGTTGCCTTTTCTTGAACCAACGCGTGAAGCTGGAGTTGTGCTCTCTGGTTACGTCTCCCTTCTTCCTCGGCCGGCCCAGGTCGATGTAATTCTGCTCGATTAAGCTTTTGTGCTCTTCCACGCAAGGTACAATCAATTTTAAGTGTTGTAGCGCGACCCGGTGAGCCCTGTCGAAGTCATATTTTCGACCATGAATGCCGACAAAGAGTGAGCGGAAGCCCTCGCGGTAATCAAATCCCTCGAGCCTGCCGAGGTGCTTCCTGGTGGGCAGACCAACATCCTGGATCTCAGTGCTTAGATAATTCTGGCAGAAGGAGATGCACTCGTAGGTTAGAAAGCCCTTGGCCATGCTTGCGTCTGGACGGGCCCTGTTGCGAACGTATCCTTTCATGACACTGTTCTGCCTTTCGAACGGCATCATGTAGTGCAGGAACATCGGCCCGAGCTGCCTGATGTCATCAACGACATGGAGAAGGAGATGCACGCAATATCAAAGAATGCGGGCGGGAAGTAAATCTCGAGCTCGCATAGTATCACCACGATCTCTTCCTGTAGCCTGTCGAGCTGCCTCACGCCGATCGACTTCCTGTTGATGACGTCGAAAAAGTTGCAAAGGCCAAGCAGCGTATCACGGACGTGCTCGTCCATTATCCCTCGGATCGCAACGGGAAGTATCTGCGTCATCAGCTCATGACAATCGTGAGACTTCATCCCGCTGAACTTCTTCTTCGTTGCGTCCAGATATCTGCTTATCTTCCCCGCGTAACCGTGAGAAAATTTGACTCCTAGGAGGCACCTGAAAAACTGCTCGAGCTCCTCCGGACTCATAGTGAAGCAGGCAGCGGGAAGCACCACTGCATTCTTCTTTACCCTTTTGCGGCGACCTTGAGTCCCTTCCGTCTGATCATCATCATCATCATCGTCATCACTATCGGGGGCCTGAAGATCTTTCCTGATGCCAAGCCATTTCAGATCGTATCTTGCTTTCGTCCCATCCTTGGTCCTATCCGACATGTTGGAAAGAGTGCCAAACAGACTCTCGGTAACATTCTTCGTAATGTGCATTACATCGAGGCTATGGGGCGTGTGGAGGACCTTCCAGTACTCCAAGTCGTGGAAAACATACCTCGCTTTCCATACACCCAGCAGCGGATCTACCCTCGGTCGCTTCTTTCCGGCGCAGGGCACTCCTCCCAATTTTTCAAAAGCTCGTCGTTTCTGTGCCGCTCCTCGGGCACGGGGCTCTTTCGAGCTCGTCTTTACCATTGAACAGGTCACCGCGTTTCCTCCACGGGTGATCCATGCGAAGCCACCTTCGAGCCCCTGGGAACACGGTTTTCGAAGACCTAGGATCCCTTGGTAGCTGGAGATGCGGGATCTCATCCATGCACTTGACACATGCGCAGAATCCGTGGTCTACCTGAGCCAATACATATGAGCAACCAGGATAGTCCTGCACCGTCGTAAGCAACGCGGCTCTCATATCGAAATAATCTCTAATGTAGGCGTCCCACGTACGGGCTGACGTCTCGCACAACGTGGCTAACTCCTCTTTCAACAGCGCGAGATACAGATGTATGTCGATACCTGGTTGTTTCGGCCCCTGAATGAGAATACTCAAGTGTATGTACCTTGGCTTCGTGCACAGCCATGGGGAAGGTTGTAAGGCCATACAAACACGGGCCAGTTGCTATGCGTGCTACTCTGGTTGCCGAACGGATTGAGTCCATCGGTGCTCATACCCAGCCTGACGTTCCTTGCGTCGCCCCCAAAATTTTCAAAGGCGATGTCCAATGCTTCCCACTGGCTAGCGTCTGAAGGGTGTGTCAGGATCCTGCCCTTCTCCGGATCTTCTTCGGGCTTCTCCCTTTCCGCGTGCCATTGCATGAGCTTTGCTTCCTTAGGGTTCACGAAGTACCGCTGCAGACGGAGAGTGACAGGAAAGTACCATAGCACTTTTCGAGGAACTTTCTTGTTCCCAGTACTCTTGTACCGTCCGTGCCCGCACACCGGACATGTGGTTCTGTCCTTGTACTCGCCCGATAAATTGCGCAATCATTGATGCAGGCGTGGTATTTAATGTGCGGTAGGTCAAGAGGGCACACGACTTTCTTGGCCTCCTCGATACTAGTTGGCAATGTGTTCCCCTCGGGAAGACGATCGTGCATGAATTGCATGTTCTTGGTGAAGCTCACGTCGGTCCATTTGTTTTCCACTTTCATCTCCAGAGCGCCAGCTTGGCTTTCTCTCTGGCTGCAGCTCTGGCGTTGCTCGTCTCCTTGAGTAGCAGTTCTTGAACATGAGCGTCCTGCAAGGCCTCAATTAGCGGGGTCTGCGTGTTCGCGCCACCACCACCATCTACTCCTTCCTCATGACCGTGTCCGCCGACATCTCCTTCGTCATCATGATGATCTTGTCCGCCGGTATCTCCTTTGTCATGATGATCTTGTCCGCCGACATCTCCTTCGTCATGATAACCATGTCTGGGAGACTCTTCATCTTCTCGCCCGCCCTCGTCTTCATGTGCACCCTTTGCGGTCGGCGCCTGGTTGAAGCCTAGCATAAAACCGCGCCTGAGCAGGTGATCCTCCAATTGTCCGAAATCAGGGACGATCCAGCTCACGAGTTTGCATGTTCGACACGGACATCTTATCTGGCGCCTGTTGCACCGAATCATGTCCGCCTTCGCTTCTTCCTTGTATCTACTGATTCGACCGGAGCTCATCATGACGACCACGGTTGCCTACGCGGTATACATAGAGCAGAAACGAGAGTATGTTAATTAGAACCGCAACATGCACACACACAGACACACACATGCATGGTCGCCGGAAAAATTCGGCATGACCTCTCCTAAAAGTAGGACATATGGGTAGTGCAAAAATTTGCCGAAACGGAAATGAATCAACATTTCAGCAAACATCCATGCACCACGCCGGCGCAAGCAACAACATGCAAAAATTCATGCACACCACACAAGATTCATGTATAAACATCGTCTCGCCATCCTGCAAACCGCCCGCACGCGACAAGCGCTTCACCTACAACAAACATCCATACACACCACCGGCCACACAAAACATGCATATGCATGTCCATCCAACAATACTCACCTAGTAGATTCGTTACCGAGACGTGGCCGTGATCGATAAGAGAGAGTGTGGTGTTGGAGAGAAATAGTGGAAAAAAATAGATGTATTGGTAGAGGAGGAGAGTATATATGGAGCCTCCTCAAGCCCTCACCAATTATCTATCAAACAAAGTAGGTTTAACTACAAAAAATAGAGAAAAGTATGGGCAAAATGGGATGGGAGGGAGGAGGAAGACGAGCTGGGTGGAGGAGGATGAAGAAGAAAATGGGTGGTAGGTAGGGCTGCCACCTTTTTGTACATGGGGCCATATGGGGTAGGTAGGCTTTTCAGTGGCGCATGGGGCCACATGCGCCACAGAAATGGCGCTTTCTGTGGCGCATGGGACCACATGCGCCACAGAAATCAACATTTCTATGGCGCATCTGGCCCAATGCGCCACAGAAAGTACACCCATCCAATCATTGGGGGCGGGACCAACCATATTTCTGTGGCGCATGGGTCTAGATGCGCCACAGAAATGTTGATTTCTGTGGCGTATCCGGTCGCATGCGCCACAGAAAAGGCACCGGAGTATCAAATCCAACCGTTGGTGGTGGGGCCCACCATATTTCTGTGGCGCATGTGTCTGCATGCGCCACAGAAAGGACGTATTCAGTGGCGCATGGGCAAATGATGCGCCACAGAAAGTGGTAGAATTCTGTGGCGCTCCACTGCCGATGCGCCAAAGAAATGGGTTGCATCTATAGCCTATTTCCTAGTAGTGATGTTGGTCTTTACCTCACAATGAGGGGCCAAACCTGGGTAAATCTTTTCTTGTCAGCCGACGGAACTACCAGCGCGCCCACCTTCTCCCTCTATACGAAACCCTAGGCATCTCACCTTGGGATTTGCCGTGGTAACCCCACGTCAATTGGCGCCATATGTGGGAAGAACGCGCGCTGGATCACGGTTTCGGCGCAGCTTCGTGTGGATTAAGATGTAAAATGCTGTTTAACAGCCGGCTGTAGCTATAACCTTGTCGGACGGACGCGCGCGTCGTCGGGAGCGCCTTTTCGCCACGCGTTAGCGCCGCTTAGCACCGGCGCCACCTACGTGATTCCTTAGATGGGCTGGCCCACGAATTCCGTCCCCCTTTTTTCTCTCTCTTCTTCTCGCGCGCATTCTCTAGATCATTTGTTAGATGGGCCGACCCACGAATTTGGAAAATGGTTCCATTTTTAAATTTGGAACCATTTTTAAAATAGAACCATTTTTAAAATGGAACCATTTTCAAATTTGGAAGCCTTTTCAAATTTGGAAACCTTTTAAATTTGTAACCATTTTAAATTCGGAACCATTTTTAAATTCGGAACCATTTTAAATTCGGAACCATATTTAAATTCAGAACCATATTTAAATTCGAAACCATTTTTAAATTTGAAACCATTTTCAAAATGGAACCATTTAAAAAATGAACAATTTTAAAATTGGGAACCATTTTTAAATTTGGAACCATTTTAAAAATGGAACCATTTAGCGGAAACAAAAACAGAAAGATAAAAAAGAAACGAAAAGGAAAACGAAAAGAAAAAAGAAAAACGAAAAATAATAAAGAAAATCGCAAATAAAGAAAACCGAAAAAGAAAAAAGAAAAGAGAAGAAAATCGTTCTGAATTTTTAAATTTGGAACCATTTTCAGAATGGAACCATTTTCAAAAAATGAACAATTTTCAAATTTGGAACCATTTTAAATTCGGAACCATTTTTAAATTTGGAACCATTTTCAAAATCAAAACCATTTTCAATTTTGGAACCATTTTTAAAAACGAACAAATTCCAAATTTGGAACTATTTTAAATTCGGAACCATTTTTAAACTTGGAACCATTTAAAAAAGGAACCATTTTCAAAATCGGAACCATTTTCAAAATTGGAACCATTTTCAAATTTGGAACCATTTTCGGCAATTGGAAACATTTTCATAATTGGAACCATTTTCAAAATCCGAACCATTTAAAAAAAATAAAAAGAACGAAAAATAATAAGAAAAAGAAAACAAAAACAAAACAGAAAAGAAAAAGAAAAACGAAAACGAAAAAAGAAACAGAAAAGAAAAATGAAACAAAAAATGAAACAAAAAAGAAATAAAAAGGAAAAAGGCGCCAGATGGGCCGGCCCAGTAAACCTTCGGCGGCGGTATTGCTATGCGGCGCTCGTTAGCACCGCATAGGATTTGCCCGTGTCGTGGGAGGTCCTTTACATCGCCTTGAGGCGACGGATCGTACCAACGTCGCCTACATAGAAGATCTTCTTGGGCTCGACCCATGATGTCGCGCGCTGACGCTAACACAGTTTCTCTCTGCTTGACTATTGCGTCGTGGCCTCTATTCGACTGTTTCGTCTCCGCCCGTGGGAGGCTCCGTGCCGTGACGCTGTCTGGACCACCGCTGGCGGGGGGGGGGGGGGGGGGGGTTGTCCAGCTCCACCCGCGGGGACTTCGTGCCGCGCCGTTGTCCGGATCAGCCGCGGGCCAGCTCCGCCCGGGGGCTCCGCGCCGCACCGCCGTCCTGGAACGCCGCGGGAGGCTTCGACCAGCCCTCCAGCTCCAGCCGGGGGGCTCAGTGTCGCGTCGCCGTCTGCATCACCTGCGCCAGGCAAGGCCTACCGGCGGCGCCGCTCGCCGGCCGTGGGAAACGAGAGCCTGGTTGGGGATTTTGCTCTTTTCTTTTTATTTTTTGAATTATTTTGTTCACGTCTCTTCCTGCACGTGAAACCTGTTATCACTAATTAGTTCGCTTATACCATGTCCAGCGCCACACATTTAGGGTACTTAAAATGTTTGTAGGTGTACTAAAAAAGATTAACTAATGAACTGTGTGTCTCTTACAAACAGAAAATGACTTGAAAGTTGAATGCGAATTATTACAAAAATGTAGACAAAAATTCACCAAAAAAACACATTTGAACGATTTCCCCGAGTAGGTTCCATTCCTATACTCAGTTTCGAGTTTCGTCGATTATAACTTCTCAATTTTGAATCGAACTTTTTAGATAAATTTTAACAAATTCGTCGCACTCGGATGACCGTTTAAAATATCATTTGACGAGTAGGTTAATGTCCATGTTTCACACAAATTTCAAGTTATAATTTTTTCGTTTTGACGGTCATATACAAGATGTTCGAAACTGTTTATAAATGATTTTTAGAAGTGAAGAGAAAAGGCCGGTGAACGAAATCGATTTTTGAACGATTTTAAAATGTGAACAGAAAAAAGTCTATGAACGAAAATTACTTTTGTACAATTTTTAAAAAGCGAACAGAAAAAACTCTATGAACGGAATTTTTTTGAACGATTTTTCAAATTTGAAGATTTTTTTAGAAGAATGAATATTTAAATAAAAACAGAAAATAAAAAAAGAAACAGACAAAAAAAGAAAAAAAGAAAAATGGCGGCGAACTAAAACTTATTTTGAATGATATTAAAAAATGAACAGAGAAAGGCGGTGAACGGAAACTCTTTTTGAACGATTTTAAAAGTGAACAAATTTTTTTGAACGATTTTAAAAAGTGAACAATAAAGATCGGTGAACAAAGAATATTTTTGAACAGATTTAGAAATTGAACAGAAAAAGGTTTATGAACGGAAGTTATTTTTGAACGTTTTTAAAAGTTTAGGAAAATTATTTTTGAACGATTGTAAAAAGAGAACAGAAAAATGTCGGTGACAAAAATTATTGTTGGACAGATTTAAAAAGTGAGCAGAAAAATGTTTATGAACGAAAAGTTATTTTTGAACGATTTTAAAAGTGAATGAAAACTATTTTTGAATGATTTTAAAAGTGAACAGAAAAGGCTAGTAAACGAAAACTGTTTTTGAAAGATTTTAAAAAATGGATTGAAATAGGGGTGAACGGAAACTATTTTTGAATGATTTTAAAAATTGAACAGAAAAAGTCGGTGGAATAGAAACTATTCTTGAACGATTTTAAAAGTGAAAAGAAAATGGGGGTGACCGGAAACTATTTTTGCACGATTTTTAAAAAACCGAAAATAGGGGTAAAAAAAGGAAAAAGAAAACGGAAAAAGAAAACAATAACAAAAACAAAAAATAAAAAGTGAAAAAGAGAAAAGGAAAGAAATAGGAAAAGAAAAAGAAAAAATTAAAAGAAAGAAAATAAAAATAAAATGAAAACAGAAAAGAAAACGTCAAAGGAAAATAAAAAGAAAACAGAAAGAAAAAGAAAAACGAAAATAGAAAAAAAGAAAAAGGAGGCAGTGTATAGCGTGTGCCCGGGAGAAGAAAAAAAAAGCAGCGCTCCCTCGATGCCGTTTCAGCGTGCCAACTAACTTTTTTTTTTTTTGAAAACTGCATCTGGATTTATAATTCAAGGAAAACATCTGCAGTACACTGGAAAGCTCCAGACCCCAAGTACAGAAAAATCCAGAGAAAAAAGAAAAGACGCACACATCCTGGGTTCTTCTGCAGCTGCAATTCCGCCGCCGTCCATGTCGTCGTCGTCGCCGCATCGGAGATGGCGAGAAGAAGAACGGCCGCTAAGACACCTGCTCCAGTCGTTTGGAAACAAGTTCCGTTGAAGTCGCCGCATGTGCCTCTCGCTGCGCACAGCAAGAACTTGGCGTCGAAGATAGTACATCGGCGGGGGGCTCGCCCCGGCTCGAGCAGGATGACGAGCTGTAGCAGCCAATGAAGGCCACCACGAGCTCGCAATGGACCAGCAAAGGGGACACCGCTTCTGGCACCAGATCCAGCAAAAAGCCACCGCGCTCCGTCACCGCGACGACCTGCACAGAGGCAACGACGAAACCCGAGCTTATTCGGAGAAGATCCCGGCTCCAGCATCTCCAGCTTCCCGCCGCCCCATGCAGCCACCGCTGGACAATCCTTCACCGCCCGCCACAGAACGCCGCTCAGATGCGCCGGCAGCAAGCTCCACATCGGCGCACCACCCTTCATCCCCCCCTCGCCACCGAGGCCGGCCAGGAGCAGAAGAGCAGTGCACAGAGCGAGAAGATCGAGACCGAGCTTATTCGAAGAAGCGCCTTCAGATCCGCCCCACCACCTCCCCATCCACCATGGACAGAATCCGCAGCAGAGCTTCTCCAGGCTTTGATCGCCGCTCGAGGACGACCACGCCAGACGCGAAGCAAGGAAGAACGGCATACGCCAGACAAACGCCATCAAGGCAGACAAGCAAACTAGCCTAGATCTACTATATACAGAGCTCCGGCACCTCACCAGCACCAACTCCGGCCAGCTATTCCGGCGGAGAGGCCAGATCGGCCCGGTACTCAGAGAACGGCCCTCAACGGAACTGTAGCAAGCGAGCAGAGGAAGAGGAAGGGGAAAGACCGAGCCGTTCTATTTTTTCTTTTGTGCCAACTAACTGGGCAGTGTGCTTTTTTTCTTCTTGTGTGTAGCGTGTGCCTGGGAGAAGAAAAAAAGCAGCGCTCCCTCGATGCCGTTTCAGCGTGCCAACTAACTGGGCCCAGCCCATAAACACGCTCCTTCAGCGACGGAAGAGGCTGCTTCAGGCGACGGATCAAATATACATCGCCGGCGGGCGATGTATAGGATTCGCCCGCGTCGTCCGATTAGTCCCGTGGTGTGTCGCTGTTGTTAGGCCTAATTCCCGTCAAACCATAATCACATGGCCTATGGCCCATGCCACCCGGTCGGGTTGCAGTGTTTACACTGAAAAATCTAGCTAGCGGTCTCTATCTATCTCTAGTACCTACCGCATGCTCTCTCTCAGCTCTCAAAAAAAAAAAAAAAGCTAGCTAGCGTGCTCTCTCTTTTCATACTTAGCTAGCTGCTGTTCCGGTCAGTGTATCAGTTTGTGAACGCACCAATATAGTTTGCCAGCTCTCTCTACTGCTTAGCTAGCTTGACGCCTCCCAAAAATGTTGCATGCGTTTGTATTTTTTGTTGTTGTGTAAACCCGATTAAAATGTGGAGGTCAGTGTTTAGGCTTTTTTATATTGCATCCGGTGTTGCAATTTGACACAAGCGTTTCGCTTTTTTTGTTGTGTCACCCCGAGTAAAATGATGCAGTTTTTCTGGGTATATGCTACAAAGAGTTTTCTCGCAAGTTACATATGTGTTTTTTATTTGAGCGAGCACGCAAGCGCCCTGGCACGTCATGCCCACCATGGGCGTTCGTGGAAGGAGCTCCGAGGTCAGGGACGATGGTGAAACCGTGGAGGATTTAGTTGGAGATACCGGATCCAATGACGGCGAGGCTCCGACTAGTTGCATTTTCAGCCAGCAAGATCGAGGACGATGAGCTACGTGATAGAGGTGGTTAGTGATTTGTGAATGTTGCATACGGTGTTGCAATTTGCTACATGTGTGCGCTGCTTTTGTTGTGTAAGCATGGGTAAAGTGCTACAATAATTTATGTGTATCGCTACACACAGATTGTTTCAATGTTGCCTACGTATTACTGTAGTGTTGGATGAGTTGGACACAAATGTTGGATGAGTTGGACATAAATGTTGGATCAGTTAGTTTTTGTTGCAAACCACGACTACTTAGCCAACATTTTTTTGTGTTACCAATGAGTATTTGTTGCACAGGTTGTTGATTTTTGCTACATAGACGTGTCCAAAATGTTATAAGAGATTTTTCTACACGTCGTAAGATCTTACATATTAAGAAAAAAATGTGGCGAAACAATTTTACAATATTTGAAAATGCCCGACCATTTCTCTCTAACCAAGGCTCGTCCAAGGCCCATGGTGACAAGGGCCAGTGCATCAACATGTGCGGCCATGAGTCAGACCTATTTTGAAAGCCCATTGTTGAAATGCTAGGCGTAGTCATTGTGCAGGCCCGCTGGAGGACGCACCGCCACCGATGCCAGGTACGTACCGCGAGAGTGAGATGCAGCAGAAGGTATCCCAGATGCCAGGGCATGCAATGCAACAGCAGCCAGGGCATGCAATGCAACAGCAGCTTAGCTGTGGCGACAAGACCAGACGTGAAGGAGCGCCCGGGTCGCAGGAGGAGGTGACCTGAATTATACAGTAGCATTTTTTCCTCGATGGTTGCGTATTCAATTCACTATGGCAGCCGTACGTGCGGACAACACGCCAACGCCCGCGAGAGAGAGTACGTAGTTGACTTGAGGCCGGCCGGCAGCGGCAGGACGTTGAAGAGATGCTCCACAGAGACCCGTGACATGGCCATGCTCGTACCGTACGTACGGCACGTTGATGTTCAATGAATCTCTATGGATGAACGACTTGAGGCCGGGACCGGGAGGCTGCAAAGTACTCAAGTGTGAATATACAACTGTTGGAGGTTTGGACGGGCCAGGGGGACAAGGTGGGCTGGCACGGGTGCGCAGCTATCGCTGCATGCATGGAGACGAGGGCGTGCGTCGCATCGGAGCGGCAGAATCCGCATCAAATCACGGCGACCCGACTGGTCTGCGGCCGGGGATCGATGCCACTGTTTTCTTGATGTGCATGCTAGCTGCGTTGTTCGGATCCTTCTTTGCTCGTGACTACTCCCATCCATACAGTACGTATCCATCCTCTCACCACTATAGCCAGTGTACTGCACGCAGCCGGCGCGGCCTCAACGGCCATGGTAGCCGTTGCGGTTGCGGAAGGGACCGGCCGGCGGCGGCGGCAATGGTTCAGGCGACCACTAGCAACAAAAACAAACCTTGTGACTTATCACTTGAAGCATTCTGAAACTTAAAACTCATCCTAGTGCTACATGCACCACAAGTGCAGTAAAACTGAAGGAGCTATGAAGACTGTGAACGGCATGTAGCTGCCTCTGCCATGAATTAGCTAGGTAGGTAGGCACATTGCATTCAGCGAGAAGTCGAGCGTAAAGCACAGCGCGTACTTGATTCAAAGTGCCCCTAGCTACCATGCATGCATGCATATGTACGTAGCACGGCATATGTACGTAGGTAGTACACGACGACCACTGAGAAAAGTTGGGCGGGTAGAAGCTACCTCTAGCTAGCCACTATACGTACCTATCGTACTCTCACCTGACCTCTTGTACATACACGGGACGAGGCGACAGCGACACAAACACACGCTCTCGACCTCCATCTTGACTACCTTAATTTAGAAGCTTGAATAAAATGGAGAAACTCCATTTAAATCTTGAACTCGTAAAGATCGGGCGGATCGAACTGTGAAGTCGAAATTCCCGTCGTTCGCATCCTGAACTATTAAATCTAGATCTAAACTGGATCTTGGGTTTATTTTTTCGAGAAAAAATATTCTAAATTGCTACTGCCGCTGACTACATTGACCCACATGTCATATTTATCTTATCTCCCGGGAACTCGCCGCGCACCTACTAATCGACGGAGAAAATGGTGGAGAAGCGAGGACCTCGACGACGGGCCGACGCTGAGCAAGGATCGAGGTGAAGGTCATCGAGGGAATCACGGGATGCAGGCATATGAGGTGGAGGTTGCGTGGTAGCCGGCTGACGTTGTATGCATGGAGGAATTGCGCTCGAGGTGGCAGGGCGTTGCCAGCGTGACGTGGAACCAGACCGCGACGCCTGTGGCCCGCAGCGCGCGAGGCAGAAGTAGGCCGGCGCAGGTGGAGGCAAGTTCGCGGCGCGCGGGACAGAGGTAGGGCGGCAACAAGCATGGGTGGAGGTAAGGTCGCGGCACAGAGGTAGGTCGGCAGCCCAGTTGGCTAGAGGCAAGCTCGTGACGCGGAGGTAGGGCGACGGCCGACACGGGTGTAGGCAAGCCTTTCTTTTTTATAGATGGGGGAGAGAGATGGAGGAGCGACGCCAGGACAAGGTTTTTGGGTGCGCCCATTTGGAGATGGTTGCACAGGGCTTCTTCAACCAATACGGCTGGCAGCTTAGCTATAGACTAACATGTTAAAGCATAGGCTTCACATGCTAGTGGCTTTCTTTAGATAGTTGATTCATGTTTCAATCTTATGTAATCCATGAGATGTAATAAGATTGAATGATACTTTGCAATAAGTTAATAAAGCGATCATATGCATCATTTTGATGCAGAGGCTGGGACTACCCCTTTTCGAAAAAGATAGGGGGAGAGAGATGGATTGGGATAGGATATGAATATAACATGTGGACCCGTCTAGTTAGCGAGACAATGGATATTTCCGACCGGGTTGCTCCTTTTCTCGATGTGCCAAACAAGTTCAAAGTTTAATTTAGATCGGGATTTAATAGTTCAAAGTGCGCATGACATGAATGTTGATCTACACACAGTCAGACGACATCTGCAGGGCGCCACGCACTGGTGCAACGCACGTAACCATGTCGATTGCATTTTCTGGATCCGGCCCGTTGTTTCAGCCGGTCAAGCCGTCACACCGTGCAGCAAGGTGAGTGAAACGTACAAGCAAACGTTGCTACTCCCGGTCCTTCCGGAGATACTGCGAGATATACACTGAGTAATGTGCTGCGGCAGATGTTGGAAAAAGCGTGCGGAGCATGTGTACACCGTACACGTACGTACGCCCAAGCATTGAAGCCGGCCGTACAACGAAACGACCTTGTCTTTGTATGACACGATGTTCGTTATACAAAATGTATTTTAAATGCATTTTAAAATGTTAGACATTTCTGGAAAAGTAAATTCTGTATGTACACATCCGGACATTTTAAGTTCGCACACAAAGTTTTATTGAAAAAAGATATTTCTCGTGGGCTATATAAAAGACAAGAAAACTCCAGAAAAGTTATTTTTGGGCACTGAACAATTGTCTTCTTTAAACTGGCCACAAAAAACTGTCTTTTCCACGAAATTTTGTGTGCGAACATGTAATATCCAGACGCACACCCGATATTTTTTCTGAATGTTTTCAAATACTCTTTTGAATAGTGGGTATCTTTAAGTCAATATGGATCTCATAGGTTTGTTTTCAGACAATAAGTTTTACCTCATAGGTTTAGATGCACCCGTTATGAAAAATCACAACTTTTTTACATCAGTAGGGCATATATGCATAACTCAGAGGGTGGTCTACCGACATATGTAGATTGAGGACGTTACAAAAACGTGTAATTTATATTTTTTCTATGATAAAAACTGAACCATGAAGCAATTGAAGAGTCAAATACGTACGTACATGCATGGTGCAGCATCCGTATTCAATAGTGTGTACTACTACTACACTGCACCTGCACTGGGTGACAAGCCCCCGTGATGTGCTCCATCACCGCCACAGGTGGCCCACGCTGCAGTGTGCTTAGTTAATTTTACGCAGGTAGGAGTAGAACCTTTCCTCCGACCTTCTTCCTCTCTCCTGTAACCTAAACAATCCTAGTAGCTAGCCACACACACCTACAGTAAGCTCCCGCACGACCGGAGAAAGTCGCAGAGTCCGTTGCGCTAGGCACTACGTACTCACCGGAGACGGAGACGGAGGGGAGCGGCCGGCGACACGCGCGCGTGAATCCATGCATGCACAACACAGAACAAGCAAAGGGAGGCGCCCTAGTCTCCGGTAGTTTAGCGCATTGAAGGGAGGGCAGGATCGGGCCTGCTCTTTTCTGTGGTGTCACACTCAACCAAGGACCTGTCCCAGCAGGGCACTGTTGTTGGAGAAGACACGGGGAAAGACGCACAACTTTGTCACCGCGCGATGCCGATCGAAGCTGCAATGCCCACCTTGCCCGGGCGGGATGCAATCAATTATGGCCGCATCATTTCTAGCCGCTCTCCGAATGATTGCCTAATCATGCCTAATGCGAAAAGTTTCAAACCGGTCCGGCCTTATCGTCTTCTGCTTCTTCTCCCCGCTAGCTACGTCGCCGACGCCGGCGAATCTGAGAATCTTGCAGAACCATGGATGGAAACAATGAGAAGAAAATAATCATCGCGTACGTAGAAAACTAATATAACGAGTGTAAGTAAATTAACACCGTAGATGTGATGGGGATCACAGATTCATTACATAATGCAAGTAAATTAACTCTGCATGGAGGCTAGCCACCTTGACATTGCTAGAGCATGATGGGTGACGACGCACGACGGAGACAGACGCAAAAGAAATGACATCTACATACACTCCTTCAACCAACCAGGCAACCTTGCAGGTTATTGCAAGTGTAAGCAGTTGAAGGCTTGGAAGTTAACAGCGTGTACCGCGGTCTTAGCTCACCGTCACCGAGTTACCGTGCCGGCGTTGCCAATAAACACTGAATTAATGCCATGGTTAAAGGGATTGATTCAAGTCCGAACCGAGAGCCCGGTGGATCAACATGCTTTGCTTGAGATCGATCTCGACCGGCCTTCCTCGAGCTACTAGAGAACAGACCACTTAATTAGCCGAATTGAACAAAGCATGCATGAGCGCGCGGCGCGGGGAGGGTGTCTAAGCTCTAAACTCTAAAATGCCGCATGGTTAAAGGGAATAAAGCCTGGTCCGACGTCCCCGATAAACGGACGTCTCCGGTTGAAGGGAGAGTCGAGGAGATCGACCGGGGGCACCGAGCCAGACAACATACCCCTTAACCTAATCCAGGCATGCCAGAACAATACGCCTAGCTCACGCCAGCAATATTGTGTTTGGACGCCACGGATGCTTCGGTTTGCGAGGAATGAAGCCTGGTCCGACGCCTCCACCCGCCGGCGACCAGCGAGGATGCGTGCATCGAGCCAGCCAACATACCCCACAAACCACCATGGCCACAACCTAGCTCTAGATAGTTCACCATGGAGGAAGACAGGCTAGATATATAGATCGCTGGAGAGAGGAGCACAAGACATAGGCTTGCAACTTGCAAGGCATGTATGTGAAGAAGAAGGGTACGAGAGTTTCTTGAAGAGGGCATGGAAGAAGGTGGGGATGGCGAGGAGGACGACGGGGCAATTTATGGAGGAATGCCCCATCCGGATCGATGCCGAGTATTAACTGCGTCGCTAGCTAGTACGTCCCCGGCCCGGCCGGCCCTTCTTTATGTTTCTCATCAGCTCCGGCCAGTTGGGCTTCTATTGCGTTTGTGTACTGCTCTCTGCTGGCATCCATCTCTCAATTTCGTGGCTCAGAGCCGAGCGGAAAGGTGACAGAGTCCGGTCCAGTGCCTTGAATTCTCACAGCCACAGGACACAGGAGGATGCATCTTGGACTGCGCATACCAGTATAGCACCACCCTCTTGCTCTGGCTCTATCCCCACGTGTGGAGTGAAATTTGACAAATTTAACCATTTTGACAAACTTTAACCAAAAATAACCCTTTTTTGAAACTATTTTGAAATCTAACCCTTTTTTGTAGCGCCCAACCACGGGGCGCTACACTCTTCTACGTAGCGCCCTTCCGTACGGCGCGACGGTCCTGCCAGCGTGGCACGGCGGGACCCGCACGCGTGATGTGTAGCGCCGTCTAATAAGGAGCTACACACATGTATGTAGCGCCCTGTCTTATGGCGCTACACTTTTGGGATTTTGGTACCCGAGGCAACAGAGAGCATACTGCTCGAAAATTCGCTAAGTCAATGTGTAGCTCCGTGCAGTGGGGCGCTATACATCATATTGTAGCTCCAGGCCGTGTGGCGCTATACCGCTGAAAACTGATAAGTCAATCAGGGCGCGGGCTGCTCATTCATTCCTCCCCACTCAGTTCTCTCTCCCTCTCATTCCTCCCACTGAACCCCCTCACAGATCCCTTCCTCTCAAGCATATCATTGGGGACTTCAAGAGCCAAAGATGTTGTTCCGCCATGCACATATGGGGACTTCAAGAGCCAAAGATGTTGTTCCGCCATGCACATATGGTTCAACGTGAACTCCATATTGTATCCCAATTTGTCTCCCGAACCATATGGTTGCCATGTCACCTACACATAATGGGCACAATTAGGGGTGAATACAAATTAGGGTACGGAGTTTCTATAAATGAACAAGTAGATGATATACCTGCTCGGGTGTTAGCTCGTCGAACTCGTTGGTGTACCGCACGTACTCCTTCTCCGTGTCGCCGTTGAACTCCTGAACCACGTCCCAAACGTACGCCCAAGTAGGATAACGCAACACGTCGCGATGGTCGTTCCAAACCTACCATTGCATCCTTTTTGGCCTTCCAACCGAGAAGCGCTCCCACATCCAAACAGAAAGTAGGAGCAGTGGGAGGAATGAGAGGGAGAGAGAACTGAGTGGGGAGGAATGAATGAGCAGCCCGCGCCCTGATTGACTTATCAGTTTTCAGCGGTATAGCGCCACACGGCCTGGAGCTACAATATGATGTATAGCGCCCCACTGCACGGAGCTACACATTGACTTAGCGAATTTTCGAGCAGTATGCTCTCTGTTGCCTCGGGTACCAAAATCCCAAAAGTGTAGCGCCATAAGACAGGGCGCTACATACATGTGTGTAGCTCCTTATTAGACGGCGCTACACATCACGCGTGCGGGTCCCGCCGTGCCACGCTGGCAGGACCGTCGCGCCGTACGGAAGGGCGCTACGTAGAAGAGTGTAGCGCCCCGTGGTTGGGCGCTACAAAAAAGGGTTAGATTTCAAAATAGTTTCAAAAAAGGGTTATTTTTGGTTAAAGTTTGTCAAAATGGTTAAATTTGTCAAATTTCACAGGTGTGGAATGTCTTTGACAACCCTGTGGATTTGTGGAGACTGAAATCGATCGTTTCGATATGTTGTAACTGAAGCTCGATCCGGAATGTGTGTCCATCTACTGTTACGTTTAGTTTCCTTCAGGTTGTCAAGCTAGCTGTTGGGTTACCTATCACATGATTTTCTCATAAGCTGTGATGCTTTGTGTAGCTTAGAGTGAATTCTTAACTCTGGGTAAACAACATGACAATCACTACAGGAATAATATCATATGCCTACGGCCAAATACCGTCGGCATAGGCACAAATGCCGTCGGCATACAGGCAAAATATGTATGCCGACAGCAAAATATATATGCCGACGGCTTAAGCATAATGCCGTCGGCATACAAAAGCCGTCGGCATATACATCAGTGCCGACGGTTTTCTGTGGCCGTCGGCACACAGACTAACAGACACGGCCGTCTGACGGCGTCGACATATTTGCCGACGGCCCAGCCGTCGGCATACAGCCACCACGTGGCACCTCCTTGTTTACTTCCGTCCACATGTATGCCGAGGGCAAAAGCCGTCGGCATACTTGATAACCAGAAACAAAAAAAATTACAATAAAAGGCTAGCAATATACAGAAAATACTGTCGACCAATACATGAAATACATTAAACACCCATTGCCCAGCACCTCAACCAAATTGCACGTGAGCTAATTACAAATAAGGACACATGATTCAACAACACACAAAGATTTAACATGATTACAAATCTTGGTGCACTACAAGTAATTTCATGCCTGCTGCAATGGAAAATCAGCTTCTCATCTCGAATCAAAACAAATGCCTAGTACTTGCAACAGATAGATAATATTATTGTTCAACCTGACCACCAGAAAACAAACCTGAAAACTTGGGGAACCATCCTATAGAAGTACAGGGAAAAGCAGAATAGGAAAATATATGCCCTGGAGCAATACCCAAATTCCCAAAAATACCTACAGATCAACAAAAGCGAAGGACCAAGGATGATGAAAATAGCAAGAGAGGTCGAGACTTTGTCCAAGTCAGCCAAGCGTCAAAAAGGTCACAACAACGAGGTGCTCCTGCAGAGACCAAATATTTACTGAGTTAGAGAGGATAGGCACACCATACATAGGTTCATAGACATCAGAGTTACTGCACTTAGGTGCTCACAGAGGTGAGCAATTGAAAACTCATATGAGAACATATCCACCGTACTGATGATTGTTACACAATTAGTTGTCCATAAGATAATGATCTATATATAGGATGTACTGACCATGATCAGCATATGATCTATATATAGGATGTACTGACCATGATCAGAGTTCAGAGCAAGAATAGTGGAGGCATTTATGCTATGCGCAACAAGGAACTATCATCCGACAAAGCAGCAGCTAAGCACTACGAAATATCGATAATACAGTAAAGCTTTTACAAAATTTGGCCAATCTCACTAGCTAGTTACTAAAACAAGGAGCAGTCCTATGGAGAAAGCCGTTTTGGCTCCCGGGTGCACATGCACCCGGTAGGTTCAAAAAAAATTCAAAAATTGAAAACTTGTCAAAAAAATCTGAAAAAAATCATGCACGTACCTGACGATGTCGCGCACGACCGTGTTAAATTTCGCACCGAGTCGACATCGTATGCGTCCTGTGCAAAATTGACAAAATTCTGACAGAAAATTCAAAATTTTAGATCTCATTTTCTGTCAGAATTTTGTCATTTTTACACAGGGCGCATGCGATGTCGACTCGGTGCGAAATTTAACACGGTCGTGCGTGACATCGTCAGGTACGTGCATGATTTTTTTCAGATTTTTTTGATAAGTTTTCAATTTTTGAAATTTTTTTGAACCTACCGGGTGCATGTGCACCCGGGAGCCAAATTGAATTCCTGCAGTCCTATGTACATTATATGTAGAGACGGGTAGGAGCCAGAAACCATAGGTCGAAGTCTTGGTCTTCACTAGCTAGTGACTAAAACAAGGAGCAGTCCTTTTGTTTTATTTTACCGATGGACTGAGATGAGCATTATATTTCCACCCAGCTGGAACGTGATGTTCTGGAGTAGCAAGCAGAATGTGCTAACTAACAATCTCTGAACATGCAGTGGGGAAAACTAAGCTGAATCGTAACTAGATTCCCATATTACTGAATCGGAAATCTGAAGATGCATAGCACCAGAATATCTCAGCAGTACTAGTAGGTCGGAGTAAATCGAAGCAGCAGCTCACCTGCTCGTGGATGGACCTGAATCGACAGACAACGGATGGTGGCCGGGATCGACGGCCCAGTCGGAGCCACGAAGGTCGCAGCTCGGGGACGTGGAATACGCCAGCAGCAGCACGGCGCAAGCCCTGCAGCGTGAGAAGTACGACGGCCTCGAACGTAGAACAAGAGCTCGCCACCGGCCGTGGCACCACATAGCAGAGCACGTAGAAGAAGAGCTCCGGCCGAACTACACGCTGCAACCAACATCATGACGGCTGTCGTGCGGAGGAGGAGGTGGTCGAATCCGGAGGGCGGGCGAGCCTACGACCGTGCGGACGGGAGGCCAGGCGACGAGCAGCATCAGCAGCTCCACGGCGCGCGGATCCAAGACGAGCGCCAACAGGCTCCATGGCGCGTCAGTGAGCTGCAAAGGAGAGAGAAGCAGATGAGATTGGAGCGCGCGCGTGCAAACATGTATTGGAGCACGGGGATGGGGAAAGGCTTGACCTTTTTTTGCGTGGCGAGCTCCGGAAGTGCGGTGAGGACCTCCTGCGCATCACCGTCGCCGGAGACCCAGCGCCGCCGGTGGACCTTGAGGGGCTGACCCCCAAGGAGAACTTGAGGTGGCGACGGCCTCCCTCCAGCGCGAGGAGGAGGAGAACGGCCTCCGAGGCTCGCATCGGCGCAGTGGATCTGGTTGTCGGGAGGAGGGGGCGGCGGTGGAAGGACATGCCGGCGAGGTGAGAGCGGCGGCGGCGGCTTCGATCTGGATCGGGAGAGGGAGAAAGAGACCGGGGTCGCGCGAGCCGCCTCGATGTGGATCGGGTGGTGGTCTCGTCCCGTGCGTGCGTGTGTTGTGTGGATGTGTACTGGGGGTTAGGGTTTGGGATCGCATTGGTGTGGTGGGCTGGCTGGGCCGGTTGTGGCCTGGCTAGCCTCTGCAATATCTTTTTTTTTCTGTTTTTGGATTTTACAAAACCTTTAGCAGATTATTATCAGAATATAAAATAGGATTTTTGTTTATTGTAGGCATCATTTTTAGGTACACAATTAGTTATTTAATCAGAGATATATCAAGTTTGTGAAGCAAGTGCAAACAATAGAGTGCAAAATGGCACCCGTTAAATTTTCTAAGTGCAAAAAATGACTTTTTTTGTGAAGCAAGTGCAACAAATATAGTGCAAAATGGCACTCATCAATTATTCACACTAACTAGTCCATATTTTATGAATAAACCCCAAGTACTAGGAATTTTCTCGCTTTCTACCTAATTTCGCCTATTTAAATTACTTTATGCCGATTTTCCGAAAGTAATTCAAATTTGAACTACAACCGTGTGATAGTTTGCTCTGATTTTTCTTCAAAAATCAGTTTAAGGTACACAAGTAGTGATTATATCACAGAACCATCGATAGTTTTAAAAAATCCGACCTCTTTCAATGAATAGACATGGCGGTCATTTTGACCATATTTTAAAAATAATCTAAGAAAGTGAAAATATAGTCAGAAAAAGAAATCCTTTGACATGGAGTCCATTTATGTGTACTAGTTGTTAGGGAAAATTATAAACTTGATTTTTTACAAACTTTGCAAAAAATTACTTCACAAAAAGGTCTATCATCTATAAACATGTTTAGGTTTCAACCCAAATAACCAAGTTATGGTCATTCTCGTGCCATAGTTTGTTATAAAGTACTCATATTTGGCACATAGGTGTATCCATGTAAGGGAAACAATGGTGCCAAACAGAGTTTTCAAATTAATTATAGAAATATCATTTTCTATTTTCTAAGTGCCAAAAATAACTTTTTTGTGAAGCAAGTGCCAAAAATATGGTGCAAAATGGTACCCATCAATTATTCACACAAACTAGTCCATATTTTATGGATAATACCCAAGTATTAGGAATTTTCTCGCTTTCTACCTAATTTCGCCTATTTAAATTACTTTATGCCGATTTTCCGAAAGTAATTCAAATTTGAACTACAACTGTGTGATAGTTTGCTCTGATTTTTCTTCAAAAATCATTTTAAGGTACACAAGTAGTGATTATATCACAGAACCATCGATAGTTTTAATAAATTCGACCTCTTTCAATGAATAGACATGGCAGTCATTTTGACCATATTTTAAAAATAATCTAAGAAAGTGAATATATAATCAAAAAAAGAAATCCTTTGACATGGAGTCCATTTATGTATAGTAGTTGCTAGGAAAAATGATAAACTTGATTTTTTACAAACTTTACAAAAAATTACTTCACAAAAAGGTCTATCATCTATAAACATGTTTAGGTTTCAATCCAAATAACCAAGTTATGGTCATTCTTGTGCCATAGTTTGTTATAAAGTACTCATATTTGGCACATAGGTGTATCCAGGTAAGGGAAACAATGGTGCCAAACAGAGTTTTCAAATTAGTTATAGAAATATCATTTTCTATTTTCTAAGTGCCAAAAATAACTTTTTTTGTGAAGCAAGTGCTAAAAATATGGTGCAAAATGGCACCCATCAATTATTCACACAAACTAGTCAATATTTTATGGATAATACGCAAGTATTAGGAATTTTCTCACTTTCTACCTAATTTCGTCTATTTAAATTACTTTATGCCGATTTTCCGAAAGTAATTCAAATTTGAACTACAACCGTGTGATAGTTTGCTCTGATTTTTCTTCAAAATCATTTTAAGGTACACAAGTAGTGATTATATCACAGAACCATCGATAGTTTTAATAAATTCGACCTCTTTCAATGAATAGACATGGTGGTCATTTTGACCATATTTTAAAAATAATCTAAGAAAGTGAAAATATACTCAAAAAAAGAAATCCTTTGGCATGGAGTCCATTTATGTGTACTAGTTGTTAGGGAAAATGATAAACTTGATGTTTTACAAACTTTGCAAAAATTACTTCACAAAAAGGTCTATCATCTATGAAAAAATCTGTGAGTTTGTATGCCTACGGCTTTGCTGTAGGCATACAAATCACAAATTATTTATGTGGGAAAAAAGTTATATGCCGACGGCCTAAATAAGGTGACCGTTAGGCCGTCGGCATATAGGTGGCGCCGTCAGCTTGGTAACGTCTGCGGACTTGTATGCCGACCGCCAAACATATGCCTACGGCTTTTTTGTAAGGCCGTAGGCATACAAAATTGTTTCCGACGGCCATACATATGCCGACAGCTTTTTAAAAAAGCTGTAGGCATACAAAGTATATGCCGACGTCAAAACATATGCCGACGACTTTTATAAAGCCGTAGGCATACAACCATATATGCCGACGGCACCCCGACAAAATGCCGTCGGCATACATTTAGCCGTAGGCAACTATCCGTTTTCCTGTAGTGAATGGAACCAATGGCATGTTCATTTTTAGGTAGCACAAGTTGAGAATTTTCATTACTGTAAATTTTTAGAGATGTATCACACATCCACATGCAAATATGGTTTTGAAATCTGAATTTTCCAAATCTGAATTTATTTTTAGTTTAAGAAAAAAAATGGGCTCCTTCTAGCCGGCTAAAATACCGCACTCATCTCACATACTTGGTAGGACTCCTAAGATAATATTTGACAACGCTGCCCTACACACCCACTCGAAAAAATGCTAAAATTAAGAACATACATCATCTGCACACATTTTTCTCCCATATAACTCCTTTTTCTAAAAAGAAGGCCTATACTTTTTTGAGAAGTCAAAGTATGTAAACTTTGACCAAGTATTAGAAAATTTCATTAACATTTACTACCTCCGTTCCAATGAATAAGGCCTATATTATTTTTGAAAAGTCAAACAATGTGAAGTTTGACCAAGTTTTTTGAAGAAATTATGAACATGTACAATACAAAATAAACATGGTTAGATGCATCATGAAATATATTTCCGCATGATATCCATATAATATTATAGTTGATGATAATTTTTTCAAAAAGTTTGGTCAAAGTTTACTTAGGTTGACTTTTTCAAAAAAAAATATAAGGCTTATTCATTGGGACAGAGGGAGTACACTACATAATCATTATTGTCAAGTACATCATGAGTACATCTTCATATATATATTTGCATATGATATCTATATAGTTTTTTAGGGGTTGGTAATTTTTCTATAAACTTGGTCAAACTTTACACAGTTTGAATTTTGAACATAGTTATAAGTTTTCTTTTCATAAATGGAGGGAGTATATAACATGATATGGTTATCTCTATCTGCAAAGATATCACGCTTGGTGAAAAATATAAAAAAACATGATCACTAGCCACATATATTTTGTCATTCCATAATTCCATTGCTTGCTCCGGATTAAATACTTAGATTGTCGAGTATAATTAAGTTTATAACCCTTGAAGTGGCGCTTCTAATATTATTCCGTCTGTTTTCAAATATATAGCTTATTTTGACTGGGTAAGATAAATCTTTGCCAAGGATTTACTAGAAATATGTGCTTTGTGTGATAAGATAACTGCATGGTAGTAAGTAATTATTGTCTAAGTCTTTTGTTAGTGTATAGTTTTTGGATTATGGATTAATATATCCAGGATGAAATCAATCATATTATATTTTAAGTTAGAGAATTATGACTATGCGTGAAAATCAATATTCAAAATTAACTTTGACCAAGTATTTGAATAATAATGTGAGTTATGAAACCACACAAGTTATACCATTTGAAAGTTCTTTCGAATGTAAATCTAACGAAATCACTTTTGTATAACATAAATCATGTTTTGTTGGATTAATTCTTGGTCAAATTTATGAATCTACTCCTACGCATTTCGTTGTTCTGTTATCTGCATGCCTACTAGCTTCCCACGGTGCTAGTTTCTCACTTGCACATATTGTAGTGACATCGTGTACCTACAAATGAATGTAGTATACCGGGCATGTTTTGCATATACTATATCACATAAATCATGTTTTGGTCAAATTTATAAATCATGTTTTGTAGTATATAGTACGCATCCATGTTTACCGGGCAAAAATCTTTGCCGCATTTTCATCATTAATCAATGGGAAAACAGTTGAGAAAGGCACAAATGGCACCAAAGGCTAAAGAAATTAAATAAACGGACTACTCTCGCATCATGATTGAATCCAAGAGCTTTGCTCAAGCGATGGACAAGTCGGGGCCTTCCTCTTAATATATACGAAAAGGGTTCCTGACAAGGTAGCAACGTTGCAGAACACCCTTACATTTTGCTCATTCCATAGCTCCCACACGACGAGGATGGCCAATAAAGCCAATTGGGTTGTGTGATAGTTGTCCATCTGATAGTGGGTGGAGGCAAAAATTTCCAAGTTATGATGTCCCAAGCGTCGATACCTAGCCAATCTTGTACAAGGCCCAAAGCGTAAGAAGAAACGAGAACCAAAAAGAGGTGCATGATTGTTCCCGGATCCCTCTTAATAAGTTGGCAGAGACCGTAACTAGACCACTCCCTCATGTGCAAGCGGTCAATGGTCCACACCCTGTTTAGAAGCAAGAACAAAGCAAAAAAAAAAAATGCACTTGGGAGGTGCCTTGGTGGATCCAATTGTTATCCGTGAAGGCCTTTTTAAGATCTACATTCTTCAATTTGGATATCTGGAAAAATGCATCCATCTTTATGGTGTAGAGATTTGGACTTCAGTTAAAATTCTCCATCACGAAATAAACTTACATGCTCATGTTGGTTATAACTTATAAAGTGTAGCTCTTCAGATTGGTTGAGCACATTCAAGAGAATGTTTGGTTGATCTTTTTCTATATCTCTCAACACTAATCTGATTCTAGTCCATTTTGCCTCGTGAAGTGCGCCAGCTCAGTACAATTAAGGTGCTGTGTGGACTGCGGAGCATCTGTGGAAAGCATGTACGTAGTAACCAGAGAGACCTCATAATTACAGCACAAATATACAGTCCGGCCCATCTCTCTGAATCTCTGATCACAGCTAGGTGTTTACTGCCGGTGCAATTCATACCCTGTCCCCAAAACTACAGGTCTTGTACACATACTTCTACAGGTATGTAGCTAGCTAGCTCAAACTTCCATAGAAGGTTTCAGTCTCGATCGAAAAGAACGGAGAATAGGAATGGGACATCCGTGACTTGACACAAGCTCGAGCTACAAGAATCCGAGTGTCCCTAGAGATGGCAAGCTAGCTAGCTTGGCAGCAAAAGCGGTTTGTAATTGCATCACCAAAATGTCGACCACTTTTGAAAAGGAGTTCACCAAGGGTTTTTAGAGTGCTTGCCTGCATTCGTGTCTGGTCGAGACATGCACATGACACTATGGCCTCTAGAGGTATGGGGGTGCAAAGTATAGCTCACACGCACACACATGCACTTGTCCTGAAGAATTCAAAACTCAAAATTTGTCGCTTACAGTTTTTCTTTTGCGTTCTGTCAGTCGAACGACCTGAGCAGCTGGATGTACACCCAGTCCTGAGTTTGTAGTTACTGTATATGCATGTGTAATTTCGTACCAGGACTATATGATACATATATATGCGTACACCACACCAGTATATGTTCCCGGTCAACCTTACAGGATTGACCACCCATAGCTTTGCGACAGAATAGTTTGGCCCCCATGCATGGTAGCCTGACAGAGCTTGTGATGAGCACCATAATTACCTGCTGATTTGGCCAGGGCCCCTACGTAGCTATGGCCCTATGGTTAGCCTGCCTCTCTGGCACGTGCCACATGAGAGCTCTTGGCAGCGGCGACTCGTTGTCAATGCTTCACCTACCTAGCCTCTCATCAAACTTCTTCCTGATCGACTGGCCTCCTCTAAATAGATGGAGTGCCTCATGAGTATTTTGCTACCTTTTTATTTCTGAAGCTAGCAATCTTCTGTGATCTCAGCCATAATCATATGAGCAAGCATTGTCCTTTGTTTGTGCGGCCACAGGAAGGATCGAGGGCTTCGACCAATACATGGGAATGAGTAGCATCGTGGAATAATTTGTTTGGGACAGCAGAACTTATTGGGCAACATAGATGGGTGTATATCATGGGGTCACCAGAACGTATCCTATGAAACAGCTCTGCTCGTGCACCAGCTACACTCATGGCACATGAGCAATTGGGTTGAGAAGAGGGGGGCATGATCAATATACGAAGTAGCCTCCTCGATCCTTTGGAGAAGAAATGTCCTCCAAGTGTTGGCGAATTGGGCAAGCACAACGAGCCGATGACCCAAAACCCGCTCTCTCTCTCGCTCGCCCTCACGCGATCTAGCGTTAACAATATTTCGCTTGTGATTCTCCAAGTCCTCCTGTGCCACTAGCGGTTCCTCTCTGTCTTAGAAAAGAGGATCGGTGATCTCTGCTACTGAAGCTCCAGCATCCGCCGTACCATGTGAAAGCGGCCAAGCACGCTCAAATTTTTCTTTGGTAGTAACTACGGCTCGTTGTCAATGCTTAAATGTAGGGACACCGTCGTTGGAGCTACGATAACACATTAGCTGACCATCCCAAAAGTTCTAGGATCGAGGCATCATCTTTCGTTCTTCATATATGTGGCCATATTTTGTTTCAAAAGGGGAGTGAAACCCCCGGGCACACAAATATCTTTATTAAAAGTTTCATAGTAGTTAAAATAATAGCTCTGGGATCACATAAAGTTGATACATGAGCCATCCATAGAAAAAAAAAACATATAACAACTAGGCATCTTGTAGTCTACTAAGATGATGCCATATAGCTCGGTTGAGAATATCCTGAGCAACCGTCAACATACGGTTGCATTTAGAAGGCGTAAGCTCCCGTTGATCTAGGAGAAGTAACGTCCATTAATCCAAAGTGTGGTCTTATGAATAACCCGCAAAAATTAAAAGATGTAGTCTTGTTAAGACCAATGTTATTTCTGCGATTCCATATTGACCAACATAAAGCTGAATTGGCTATAGAAATTCTAATCTTAATTTTCCTGTTAATTCCATTTAGGCAATCTGTAAACATATTGGTGATATTGGTTGGTGGAGGAAGGTTATAAGTCATATAAACTATTCGCCATATAATGCACGCAAAAGGATGGGAGAGAAATAAATGCTCAATGGAGTCAAAAAATAAAAAATGCACCCTAGTTTTTTAGCCAGATTATCCTTAGTAACATTTTTCTATTGAGAAACCACATGAAAAAATTACCTTGAGTAGGACTTTAAGTTTCCACAAATACTTGCGAAAAAACCTAGTATGTTAGTCGTTGACGTAAGGATAACAACATGGTCCACTTATTGCCCATTATGGACATTCTGAACCGATCTTCAGTGGAGCTTGCGATAGAACATGAGCGACAAAAACATCTTTCTGTTGTACTATGTTGTACAATGTTGCATGTTGTTATGCTAGAGACGTATCACCTAACCTGATATCTTCCCAGAATTTGGAGTTCAGTCCATTGATGATTTTGTTTTAAAGCCTCTGATTAAAAACTCCTCTTTTACTCGGATAAGTTCTTTTCGGAATGAATAGTTTGTAGGTTTGGCATGTGCTTATGACAAAAATTTATTATGAAAATATTTGCTATGTGGCAACTCTTTCCACACTCATTCGTTAAGTGATTTAAACAACTATTTTCTAAATAAAAACTTGTTTTAATCACTACTATGGCACCACTGGTAAATGTTCCTGTGACATGCCACTAGTAGCAGATATATTACTGACATGTGTCTATGGTGGCATGCCACTAACGTAATTTTTTTAAACAAAATCTGATGTTGTTATCTACTCCCTCCATTTTTTAATATAAGATGTTTTAGGTGGTACACATGTTGTCTATATGCACACTAAAATGAGTGAACATGCACACAAAAATGTGTCTACTTACATTTGTGTGCATGTGCATGTGGACAAAAGCTAAAACATCTTACATTAAAAAACGGAGGGAGTATTATATACTAAAAGCAATATACGGGTGTCTAATAAAGCCACCACGTTAAGCCACATCATCTAAATTAATTTTAGTAGTTAGATCTAAAATATGTGGTTAGGATTCAATGAAATATTAGTAGTGAGGCAACATATTTGACACGATAAAACATTGTCCGTTTAAAAAACCAGGTGGGCCTAACTACCTTGGTTGGCACGATGACAGAAAAAAAAACGCACCTCCACGTACGAACCATTTGAAGCGTGATGGATAGAAGAAAAAAGAAAAAACTTTCCAAACGTGGTGGCAAAGGGTAGGAGTTGCAAAAAATATACAAACCATAAAAAACAAGTAACTTGTGTTGATACATTAAATCTAAGCCATTCAATATTTGAACAACGGTTCAGATTGCTCCAATATTTGACAACTCAACGCATCTTTTCGTTTCGTGATAATTACCGGATTTGCCACCGCTAAAAACAAAACGTTCCGTCTTGCGTGAGTCCACGCGCAGCACCACCGGCCGCTAGCAAGGTTGCCGCGCCTCCCAGCTCTCTCTGCCGCCGTCGACCTCGCGTGGTCCGCTTCTGCCCCGCCTCCTCCCTAGCTCTTCCCGCCGGGCGACGAGGCCACCCTGTGCGCGATCTCCGACCAGCTCGGCTGTCTCCTCCAGAGCCGCCCGTCCGCTGCCCCTGCACACGCGGGCACACGGCCGTTCGTCGCTGCTCGGCCACCGTCTACTCCGACTCGCAGTGCCGCCTCCTGGCACTGGCCGGTGTGCGTCCTGCAGCTTCTTCGATCCGATGCTCCACGGCCTCCTGGTCTTCCAAGGATGTGGCTCCCCGGTGGTATGGTGTTGTTGGTACTTGGTGCTGCTGCTGATAGCTCGTGCATGCGGCCTCGACCTCTTCGGTGCTAACAGTGGTCATGTGATGCGGTGATGTTACCTATTGCTAAGCATGGCTGGTTCTGTACTGCTGTGGAGTTATAAATCTAACTTAGTCATAGCCCAAGTTCAGAACAAATTCAACTTGGCAGATTGACAGCTACAGCTAAGCAATACGTATGCTTATGATTAATTCTGCTGCAGTGCGAGCATTGGTGAATTGTATACACTGAGTGTGAATGTTCAGATATTTTCTACTTCATCACACTACTTGATCCAGTTGTATTAGCAAATAGTAATGGTTGTACATGCATCTTCCATTCTTTCTTGCTTCGAAACAATGATTTAGTAGCGTTTGGCAGAGACATATAAATATTCCCTTGAATCAATCGCTACGTTTTCCTTGATCAGAGCCTCCACAGACCAATAGATGGAGGCAGAGGCCAAGAAGCTCTACTTCGACACCGTCCAGCCGGCGTCGGAGGAGTTCGCCGAGCGGTGGTCCACCATCGAGAGCGGCATCGCCGTCATTCCAGAAGACGGTGAGGAGGAAGCCGCCGCGCCACCGCCCCAAGAGCCGACGCGGCGGTCAAGGAGAAGGAGGAGGAGGAGGAGGTGCAGCAGGCCAGCGCGTTCAACGTCGAGGCCGTGGTGGCGTCGTACGACTGGGACACGTTCTACACCGGCCTTTAGGTTTAGATTTTTAGTTCGAATTTCCGGCATATTTTGCAAGAAATATGAAAGATTAATGAAACTATCGTCGTTTTTAAATCTATAAAATTTGTCTATTGGGAGCGGCCGGTAGGGCGAGCCGCTTCCAATAGCGTGACAACGTGTGCTGGCGCGCCCAATAACATGTATCTGGCACACTTGTCGCACGCTCTATTGTGCGCGTCGGTGGAGATGCTCTTACATAAGCATCGTTCTCTTTAGAATATAAATCCTAAACCAATAAAATAGTGTAAAAGAAATAATAAATGTAGACCTTGATATGTTCTTTCTTACTTGTAATTTATCCATTTAATTTTGAAGACGTGCGTTGCACGTACATGCCAACTAGTATGTAAAACGTTACAACACATATTTGTGCATACACGCAATGTACTGTACGTGCTAGCATGGTGCAGGCACAATTCACGTAAACTTTTTAAAAAAGGCTGATCGGACGTTAGCTGTGTATTTGATCCAACTTAGACTCCTTAATTTGATCGACCATGGAAAGCAAGGCTGGGCGTACCGTTTGTGTCGAAACAAAAAAGGCTTGTCATATTGTGTAAAGTAGCTTCTCCAAATTAAAATCGCTCCGTCGCTAAAAAAGAGAGGAATCTGAACATGGTCGTACACGTAAAAAAAGAAGAAAAACTACTTCCCTAGCTAGACCGTGATGGTACATGTAGCAGCTATATGTGTAATGTGCGTGTGCATGAATGGAGTACATTAGTTTCTTTCTAAGCACCGAGTGTGATATCGACATAGAAATACGGGTACACTGGCTGAAAAAACGTTGGTACACATAGGTACCGGTGCATCTGATAAAAAGGTAATTTTAAAAAATGAAAATCCTGAAACTTTCCATCAGGCAAACATATTAAGTGATGTGCCAGTATAAAAATATTCACTAGAGAATAAGTTTAATTAAACTCTGGCTCCAAGATTTGCCCAACAATACACTATATACAGTTATACACGCTATATTGTCATATATTTGTATTTTTTTTGTCATTATTTATATGAGAATCATTTCCTGACCAAATATTTTGTACGAATAAAAGACTGAATCATTTTTAGCGCAAAAAAAGATTAGGATTTTTTTACCTTTATTGAATTTTTCATTTTTTTTTACATATATCAGATGCGCTAATACCAGAGAGTCATTAGTCCACACACTAGTAGAAACATGACCATCCATCCGGAGCTTTGGTCCCGGCCGAATTATAACCCGGGATCAATGCACCATTGATCCCGGGTCGAGCCGTCGTGGCGCCCGTGGGCATTGATCCCGGGTCGGTTGGGACCTTTCATCCCGGTTCGTGACACGAACCGGGATGAAAGGGTCTTCACATGCGCCCACATGCGTCGCCGCGCTGGGCCCCTCTGGCAGGGGACCTTTGGTCCCGGTTCGTGTTACAAACCGGGATCAAAGGGTCTCCCTGCTATATATCATCTTCTTCCACCCGAGCTAGCTCGAGTTCATCACCATTTCTCCTCCATTTTCCTCTCTCCCACTCAAATTAATCCCCATTTTTTTGCACCATTTGAGAGGATTGAAGGCACCCCATCTATTCAAAGGTTAGCAACATCGTTCTTTCCTCCGGCGTTGCAACTTTAGCTCATTTCGTTGCTAGTTTAGCTCATTTCAATTTTGTAATGCTAGCAAGGTGTTTGATGAAATGCCCAAGCTAGAAAGTGTATTTGCGAGCTCAAATTAATTTATTATTTGTGGATTTTAGTGTTGTCCCCGTCCTCACCGCCGTCGATAGCCCGCGTCGTCCCGTCACCGGCACCACTTTGGTGAGCCTCTTTTTTATCTTTTATTTTTAAAACCTATATATATACTTGTATGATTTAAATGCATATTTATTTCTTGTATAATTAATTTCTTTGTTTTTTATATGTATAGTGTCATGGTTTTGATATCCGTCCCCGTCGGCCCTCGTCCGATCTATGATTCGGATGTGGTATATTTTCATAACTATTTGTTTCGTTTCGTGTTTATCACACTCATGCCCGACCAACTTGACGTAGAGATATTTTTATTTAGGAGGTAGTTGAACCGGAAATTCCAGTCGACCCTATTGTCGAGTATTTTAAAAAGGAAAACGACGATTTGAAAGCAAAATTGAAGATAAGCGAAGATCTTTGTCTCCAATACCTAGAAGAGAAGAGTGTATTGGACTTGAAGATTGCCGACATCGATGATGCTTACGGGGTCGTCGTCGCTGCTCACGAGATGAAGATGGAGGCAATGCGCTTGAAGCTTAAAAAGATTAGAAAATATGCCATTAGTCGAGAGGCTTGGTATCATTATGCTGTTGGTTCAATAGTTACCTTAGTTGCGATTTTGATCGCATTTGTTGTTGGATTTAAATTCTTTAGATAGTTGTATGTTAGGTTCAATTAATGTATGTTTCATTAGAACAATGTATTACATTTGGGCACTACTCTACTTTGGTTTTAATGTGATGAACTTGTATTAATTAATTTGGTCAGTACTATATATTTATGATGTAGTGTAATGGTTTTTGATATATTTATATAATGCAGATGAGCCGGCAATGGATGTACAGTGACCGACGCGGTCTCGACTTTATCAATGGCATGCATAGTTTTCTCCGTGTGGCTAATGATAACAAGCCGTCGAGTGGTTATATTCTTTGTCCATGTAGAGTCTGCAAGAATAAGCGGGATTACTCTACGTCAAGAACCATTCACGTCCACCTGTTGGAGGAGGGTTTCATGGATGGTTATTATTGTTGGACCAAGCACGGAGAAAGAGGGGTTATGATGGAAGAAAATGAAGAAGAAGAGGATAATGACACCTATCCTACGTTCACTGCAGACGGTGATACTCCAATGGGGGAAGACGAAGCTGAAGAAGAGCCCAATGATGATGAGCCCAATGATGATTTTGGCCGGGCCATTCTTGATGCACGGATAAACAGCGGAAGTGAAAACGAGAGGTCGAAGTTGGATAGCATGTTAGAGGATCACAAAAAATTGTTGTACCAAAATTGCGAAGATGGCCAGAAGAAGCTTGGTACCACGCTGGAATTGCTGCAATGGAAGGCAGAGAATGGTACAACTGACAGAGGATTTGAGAATTTGCTGAAAATAATAAAGAAGATGCTTCCAAGGGATAACGTACTGCCCCCCAGTACGTACGAAGCAAAGAAGATTGTGTGCCCTCTAGGATTAGAGGTGCAGAAGATACATGCATGCATCAATGATTGCATCCTCTATCGCGGTGAGAAGTACGAGCATTTGAATGCGTGCCCGATATGCGGTGCGTTGCGGTACAAGATAAGGCGAGATGACCCTGGTGATGTTGACGGCGATCCGTGCCCCAGGAAGAGGGTTCCTGCCAAGGTGATGTGGTATGCTCCTATAATACCACGGTTGAAACGTTTGTTCCAAAACAAAGAGCATGCAAAGTTGTTACGATGGCACAAAGAAGACCGTAAGAAAGACATGATGCTGAGACACCCCGCTGATGGGTCGCAGTGGCGAAAAATCGACAGGACCTTCAAGACGTTTGCAGATGACGCTAGGAACATAAGATTTGGTCTAAGTACAGATGGCTTTAATCCTTTCGGGGAACAAAGCTCCAGTCATAGCACCTGGCCTGTGACTCTATGTATGTATAACCTTCCTCCTTGGTTGTGCATGAAGCGGAAGTTTATTATGATGCCGGTGCTCATCCAAGGTCCGAAGCAACCCGGCAACGACATTGATGTGTACCTAAGGCCATTGATTGAAGAACTTTTAGAGTTGTGGAGTGACGAAGGGGTACGTGTGTGGGATGAGCACAAACAAGAGGCATTTGACCTACGAGCGTTGTTGTTTGTAACCATCAATGATTGGCCTGCTCTTAGTAACATTTCAGGACAGTCAAACAAGGGATACAATGCTTGCACGCACTGTCTAGATAAGACTGAAAGTATATATGTAGGCAACAAGAATGTGTACCCAGGTCATCGTCGATTTCTTCCACCTGAGCATCCCGTAAGAAAGAAAGGCAAGCATTTCAAATGTGAGGTTGATGACCGGACGAAGCCTACCTGCCCTGATGGTGATGCTATATATGAGATGGTCAAGGATTTAGAAGTAATCTTTGGAAAGGGTCCTGGCAGTCTATCTGTTCCGAAAGACGCCAACAAGCGCGTACCCTTGTGGAAAAAGAAATCCATATTTTGGGAGTTACCCTATTGGAAAATCCTAGAGGTTCGCTCTGCAATCGACGTGATGCACGTGACGAAAAATCTTTGCGTGAACCTGCTAAGCTTCTTGGGTGTGTATGGGAAGACGAAAGATACACCGGGTGCACGACTGAACCATCAACATATGCACGAGAAGACGAAAGACGACCAACTTAATCCAGAGAAGTATCAAGGTCCTGCCAGCTACGCTCTTACCAACAAGAGAAGGAGATCTTTTTTGAAGTCCTGAACAGTATCAAGGTCCCGTCTGGCTTCTCGTCGAATGTGAAGGGAATAATTAACATGGCAGAGAAAAAGTTCCAAAACCTGAAGTCTCATGACTGCCATGTGATTATGACACAATTACTACCGGTTGCATTGAGGGGGCTTCTACCGGAAAATGTTCGACTACCCATTGTGAAGCTATGTTCATTCCTCAATGCAATTTCTCAGAAGGTGATCAATCCATTGACTCTAGGAACTTTACAGAAGGATGTTGTTCAGTGTCTTGTCAGCTTCGAGTTGGTGTTCCCACCATCCTTCTTCAATATTATGACGCACCTCATAGTTCACCTAGTCGAAGAGATTCAAGTTCTCGGTCCTGTATTTCTACACAACATGTTCCCCTTCGAGAGGTTCATGGGAGTCTTAAAGAAATACGTTCATAACCGTGCTAGGCCTGAAGGAAGCATCTCCAAGGGTTATGGAACAGAGGAGGTCATTGAGTTTTGTGTTGACTTTATTCCTGACGTTAACCCGGTCGGTGTTCCTCAATCGCGCCATGAGGGGAGATTGCGTGGAAAAGGAACACTAGGAAAGAAACAAATATTTTCTGACTGGGATTCTTTCAATCGAGCACACTACACAGTTCTACATAATTCGAGCTTGGTGGCTCCGTATATCGAGGAACACAAGAATACTTTACGCTCATTAATGGCTGAAGAATGCATTGAAAAAGAACACTTGAAGACTTTCTGCGGGTGGTTGCACACACGTCTCATTAATGACAACACTGTCGAAGAACAGCTAAACTTGTTGGCCAGAGGACCATCTTCGACTATATTGGCTTTTCAAGGGTACGAGATAAATGGGAATACATTTTACACGGCCGACCAAGATAAAAAGAGCACCAACCAAAACAGTGGTGTCCGCTTTGATGCATCAAACAACAATGGGACAAAGGACACATATTATGGGTACATAGAGCAGATATGGGAACTTGACTACGGACCTTCTTTCAAGGTACCTTTGTTCCGGTGCAAATGGTACAACCTGGATGGTGGGGTAAACGTAGACCCGCAGTACGGAATGACTACAGTGGATCTCAAGAATTTTGGGTATGACAACGAACCATTCGTACTAGCCAAAGACGTGGCTCAGATTTTCTATGTGAATGACATGTCTTCCAGACCAAAAAAAAGAAAAGATAAGCAAGCGAAGACATCATATGATGAGCCAAAGCGTCACATAGTTCTTTCAGGGAAAAGAACTATCGTGGGAGTGGAGGACAAGACAGACATGTCAGAAGATTACAACAATTTTGAAGAAATCCGGCCCTTCGCAGTGAAAATTGACCCAAGTCTCGCGTTAAATGGAGAAGCTTGTCCATGGCTACGGCGCAAACAGAAGAAAGTGACGGGTAGAAAGTTGAAGAAGATTGTGTAATGAGGAGGATGACGACGACGATCCGTATGCATCCTTACAGTCCGTTTTATGAAAAGTGTGAGTGATGTGTAATAATGTAACTGTGTGAGTGAAACGATCCGTATGCTTCTTCAGTCCCGGTCGGTTAGAAACCTTTATGTGATGTATAGTAATGTATTAAAGCATTAAAGTCGTCGTGAGCAGCAAATCGACCTTCGATCCACAGCGGCAAGACGTCTCTGATGATCTACGACCGTCCCAAAAAGTGTTGGGAATCCAGCAGGTAGGCTAAATCCAGCCATTGGATTCGGTGGCGAAGGTAGAGGCTCGTTGTGTGCCGTTCGCTGCAGGGACGCCGCTATTTATAGGCGATTAGAAAGTGTACCTGTGGATGAGGTGGGAGTGGTGGTGGTGGTGGGGAGTGCAGATCCAACAGCTCACAATCCCTCAAAAGAAACACACCCCTGATCCAACGGCTCACAAGCGCTTGAAAGAAACACACGATCCGTGTGCTTCTTTAGTCCCGGTTGGTGTTACCAACCGGGACTAAAGAACACCAACCGGGACTAAAGAAGCACACGGATCGTGTGTTTCTTTCAAGCGCTTGTGAGCCGTTGGATCAGGGTGTGTTTCTTTTGAGGGATTGTGAGCTGTTGGATCTGCAGTATCACGACCACTTCGTGATCCACATGACCCGGTTGGTGTTACCAACCGGGACTAAAGAAGCACACGTACCCTATATATAGCCCCCCTCCTCAGACAGGTTACTCACACACAAAACATTCCAGCGTCACTCGGAGAGGCATCTTTGGGCAACCAGCGGCAAGACGTCTCTGATGACCTGCGACCGTTCCAAACGGTTGCAGATCATCAGAGATGTGTTGCCGGACGGTTGTAGATCATCAGAGACGTCTTGCCGCTGCTTGGATCGAAGTGGTGCTCAAACACAAAACATTCCAGCGTCACTCGGAGAGGCATCTTTGGGCAACCAGTGGCAAGACGTCTCTGATGACCTGCGACCGTTCCAAACGGTTGCAGATCATCAGAGACGTCTTGCCGGACGGTTGTAGATCATCAGAGATGTCTTGCCGCTGCTTGGATCGAAGTGGCGCTCAAACCTAGGACAAGGGTGCCGCGTCGTCGAAGGGGAAGGGTGTTGCGTCGTCGAAAGGCAGGAGTGATGCGGGAGGCTGCGTCGATGGTAGATGAATTTTATTTTTCTAATTTGCAGAGGTTTCGCCGGAGAAGGTAGGCACTATAAGATTTTATATTTTATGGCTCCACCAGGTGCCGCCGAACCTCCACCTGTCTGGTAACACCAACCGGGACTAAAGGCGGGCTTCGCGGTCACGACTCGTGTCAGTCACACGTGTCCGCCAGCGGTAACCGTCGCTTTATAAAAGGGGATTGCAGAATAATTCAAAGCAGGGAACAGTATTGTCCTCACTTTACAAAAACATCATCGATCAAATATTCAAAAGTATCACGCATACATCTTTATTTAATCCATAATACATCACGAATAATATAACTAACTTTTGCCGGGTCCTAAGCCGCGAGGTGCTGAGCGGCCGGCGGCTTGCACCCAAAGATAAGGAACCATCACTGGGGCAATACTCACATGAGGAGGATCCCTATGAAGTGTATACCACATATTGTCATGCACCGCTTGCGTATCCAACCTAACCAGGTAACGACGGACGTGCTCGTCCTCCTCTCTGATACGGTGACGCACCTCCACCTCGGGGGCCGGCGGCCTCTGCACCGAGGCTGGCCCACGCGACGGCCACCAAACAAGATCCGGGTCGACGACGTCACCCGGATTCCTCACCAAACTACGCGTCCCGGAAGACACCTCCCAGTGCCAGCCCGGCGGAGCCCAGTCCCGGACACTGCCCGGTTCCAACAAATGGGTGGTCGTCATCGATTCCCGCCGAGATCTGAAAAAATGAGCGGGGAATTTGATCAAACAACTAAGGTGCGTGCAACCTAGGTAGGGGAGGGAGAGGGCAGCACCTTGGCATGGGGACGGAGGGGAGGTCCACGGTGGTGTGGAGGATATATCGCGGCGCCGGCGGAGGCCACGGGCGTGGAGGAGGGCGTCGAGCGGCGCAGACAAGGGCGGCGGCGGCGCGGATTAGGGGAGAGAGCAGGGGCAGGCTCTCAGGTCTCCCGGCCCCTGGCCTTTATATAAGGAGGAAAGATAAACCTTATCCCAGCCCCCACAACCCCACCTTATCCCGGCCCCTGGCCTTTATATAAGGAGGAAAGATAAACCTTATCTCAGTCAAAAATCAAATTTATCACGAAAGCAATTAAATCAATAGATATAAAAGAAAAAGAAAACACAAATAGAAACAAGAAAAAAAAAGGCCTTTCATATATATTGGACCATTTAAGTTAAATTTTAAAAAGAAACTAAAATAACAATTCAAAAACATGTAAAAGAAAAACAAAACTACAAAAGCAATTAAATTAATAGATGTAAAAGAAAACAGAAATAGAAATAAGAAAAGGAAACAAGAAAAAAAAGAAAAACACCATTCATCCCGGTTGGTAACACCAACCGGGACCAAAGGCCTGCTGGGCTTCGCGCGCAATTTTTCGCGGCCCAGACAGACCTTTGGTCCCGGTTGGTAACACCAACCGGGATGAAAGGGTCATCCATCCCGGTTCGTGGCTGGAACCGGGATGAAAGGTCTTTTAGGCTCAATATGTGGTGGTTCCGCTGCAAAATTTTCACAAGTCCCCAATTTTCTCCTCTCTGGCTCCCGCTGCCGCCGCCATCGCCCGTCGCCGTGCCGCCGTGGTGCTGCCCCGCGCCGTCCACCGTCCGCCGTGGGGCCGCGCCGCCGCCCGTACGTGGAGCCGCCCCTGTGCAGCGCAGTGCCGTGGAGCGGCCGCGCCGTCCGTCCACCGCTGCGCCGTCCGCCCGTGGAGCAGCGCCGCCGCCCGTGGAGTTGCTCCGGCCGGCGTTGCCGTCTCGCCGCCCCCGACACCGCTGTCGCCCTCGCTGGTCTCCCCTGCCCGAGGTGCTGCTCGATCCACCACGCCGACGCGCTCCACCACCACCGTCGGCAAGGTGAGAGGTTTTTTTTTTCATAATTTTGTAGATTAGTTATAGTTATTTTCATAATTTTGTAAATTAGCAAATATAGGTTTGTAAATTAGCAAATTTAGGTTTGTAAATTAGCAAATTTTAGTGCCTATGTTTGTTATTCTAATTTTGTGTTAGTTAGTGATAAATTGTTAGTGTAGTTAGAGTTAGGATAAATTTTGATATTTGCATAGTACTAGAAGTTTGGATCACACATTTTGTTAGGTACATTTTCTAATTTTTTATATTTGCATAGTACAATTGTTAGGTTAGTGTTAAAATTTAGGGTTATGCTAATGATAACATTGTATTAATTTTGCATAGTACAATTAACTTAGATTAATTTTGTTCTAATTAAGTTCACGTGGAGAACAAAATTGATATGAATTTTGCTATGAATTTTGGATCCAAATCATTGATCTAAGTTATAGTAAAATTTGCCATCTTGTTCATCTTGTAAATCAATTTGCCATCTTGTAAATTTGCCATCTTGTAAAATTGATTAAAATTGATATGAATTTTGCTATGAATTTTGCTATGAATTAAGTTCATTTTGTAACTATAACCAAAATGAATTATATAGTTAAAATTGCCATCTTGTTCATCTTGTAAATCAATTGTAGGCTTTCTTCTTTTGCAAATTTTAGATGTAATTGAGCCATGGATTTGAGTGTCATTTAATTTTACATATGGATATTCATATTCTTGTTACAAAATTGATTGCAGGCACATTAATTGAGCCATGGATCCAAATTGTCCGGACGACTTCGGCATAGACGAGGAGCGTGGAGAGCCATTGGATCCACTTTTTACGGGCCTCGGCGTTAGAGACGAGGATCGTGAAGAGCGAATGTGTATGATTATAGCAGGACGTGCAGCCGCGCCTGTCGGTGAAGAAGACGTTGTGGCAAATTTAGAGGAATTCAGCTCCCAATTTCTCAATGACTCCGGTGAGGGAGCAGAAATTTGTGTAGAGAAGGAAGTGGTAGTAACAAACTCAGGCGAGGTATATATTAATTAAGCCTCTGTTGATCGATGACATAGCTTAATTATTTGATCCTGCGGTTATTAACGAATCTTTTTTTTCTTTTAGCCCTCTGGAACAAGCAAATCATCTGCATCTAGAGTGTCGAAAGGGTCGAAAGGGTCGAAAGGGTCGAAAGGGTCGAAAGGGTCGAAAGCCATGAAGCCTCGAGGCCCGTCGAAGCCGATGAAGGAGGGTCAAAGGGTAGTGATCGACATAGTTGATGCTACTGGCCAACCAATGCAACCCTTAGAGTGCCGCCGCAAATTTATAAACCAATGCGGAGTTTTAGTTAGGGACATGGTACCGATCACATGTCAAGAATGGCATCCGCGGAAGGACGGGAGCAACACTTGGACTTATGTCGACGACCAAACAAAAGATTTGTTTTGGGAGAAGCTCTTGACAAAGGTCACCCTGCCTCCAGAAGTGACAGAAAACGAGAAGTGGATGGAGAAAGTCAAGGAGTGGACTCTTGGCAAGGCTGCCGAACAGTTCCGAACCCACAAGAAAACTATATGGAAAGATTATTGTGAAGAGAAGGAAAAAGATCCTGAATACACTCCAGTATTCACCGGAGCACAAGTGAAGCTAAACGACCAGTGGCCCTTATTTAAAGAGCAAAGAGAATCGGAGGCCGCTGTGGCCCGATCGGAAAGAAACAAGTTAAATGCTGCGAAGAAGGAATATCACCACACTTTGGGGGCAGGTGGCTACAAGGCTGCCGTGCCTAAGTGGGAAGCATTTGAAGCAAAACTGCTTGATGAGGGGAAGATTCCACAGACAGCGGGCTGGCCCGATAGGTCCAAATTTTGGTTGTTCGCGCATGGCGCTGGGTTGGACCCTGACACAGGGAAGATTGTTGCTCAGGGAAAATGGGAGGCAAAGATTAGGTTTATAACCACAGAACTTGAGAAAGCAATAGAGCAAGTTCGAAATGGAACCTACAAGGTCGACAGAGAGAAAGACGAGCTGTCACTCGCACTCGGGAATCCTGAAAAAGTTGGACGAGTACGAGGTTATGGATACGGAGTTACTTGGGCACAAGGTTTTCCGGCAGACGCTCACACTTATAGAAGCCGTCAGAGAAAGAAAAAGGAGGAGAGCGACCGGTTATCGGCATTGGAACGCAAGGTGCATCAGCTGTTGCAAAGTCAGCAAAGGGAATCTCGTGTGCAGCTAGAAAGTCCAGAAGTCGAAGCCGCCCTATCTAATCAGCAAAAAAGCAGCGTGGGTTCCACGCAGATGGAACATTCTGAACTTGAAGCGCCGCCGACTCGATACCCCGTGGATGATATCACGGAGAAGACAGAATGCGAGCTACATATGGCAATGGGCAACTTGTCCTTCAAGGTGGCGGTCGGCTATGCTTTACTGAATGAACCTGGACCAAGGTACCATCTCGGCGGGATTCCAGCTGGCTATGCTATTGTCGGGGTGGATGACGTTGTGCCGTTATATGCTAATCTAAATCTTGACATTCCTGGAGGTGACGGCGAGAGGACACTAGGAGATGCCAAGAAGTCCATCATTCTGTGGCCAAAGAAATACATCTTGTTTCCAAATTTGCCGCCGCCAAGGCCACCGACTCCTCCAAGTAGCAACCCCCCACCTCAAGATCCACCCTCCCCACGTCATGATCCATCCCCCCCACCTCAAGATCCTCCCTCCCCACGTCATGATCCATCCCCTGCACCACCACCTCAAGATCCATCCCCCCCACCTCAAGATGCATCCTCGCCACCTCGTGACGACTGTCGGGAGCCCAGCCCGAGTCAAGAGAGAGTGCGCTCTGTTTCGCGGAAACTAAAGATCCCGTCGAAATATACAGAGAGGTGTGCTTTAAACTTCCCGCCAGAAACTCGAGAGGAACGTGAGTTGCGAAAGCCTCTTCCAAAGAGATCCTACGACTTGACTCCAGAGGAACTCGAGGAGTCGGTGCGAGCTGATGTGAAAAAACAATTGGCACCGAAACGGCACATGCGAAAGGAGGTAATAGCACCGGGAAAAGTGGCACAATTTCTGAAAAATCTATCGACTGGGCCGGCACGGCCGCCTATTCTGCGAGACGACTATGATCGTACCATTGAAAAGTTAATTAGAGAACGGAATTTGCAGGAGAATGAGGCATGTCGCCAAAAGAGGGAGCAGCAGCAGATGGCAGCTAAAAAGGCCCAGCAGGAGAAGGAGGCTGCATTTCGCCAAAAGAGGGAAGCTAATAAGAAATCCGGGAAACAAGTGGCCCAGCTCGGAGAACAGGCAAACCAGTCGGTCCCCGCGTTCAAAGTGGTGTCCGATAAGGAAATACAGCAAGACACAATTCTCATAGAAAACCCCAAAGAGTATATGTATGCATGGACATATGCCTACGGGAAGCCCTTGGTCAGACCTGAGATGGTCAAATCTCTGCCGACACAATTGCGACGTTTGCATGAGTGGTACGAGGGAGCCGTAAAGGGGCACCATGAGTATTTCCACGTTTCATATAAGAAAGACCATTATTTAGAGGATAACGCGATGTATGTGCCGTTTGACGAAATATTTCAGTTATTCAATCAAGACTCCCTCGACAAAGCCATCATCAGCTGCTATTGTTTGTAAGTGATTTATTTTATGCAATTTAATTAAGTCTCTATCTCAGCTCGTTCGTTGCCAATTATCTAACTTTATTCTTTTGTACGCTATTATATATGCAGAATGAAGATCGTCGAATGCAGAGACAACGGAATCTATAGTTTAGGGTTCATGGACCCATATTGGATTCATGAAGTAACCGTAAGGAACCATCCCGAGGACACCGAGCATTACATGCTCCAATATCTAGTGAAACACCATACATGTGAAGATATACTTCTTCCTTACAACTTCAAGTGAGTGTTACCGTACCTTCTACACATTCTACTTTGCTTACTCGATGTTTAGTGTAACTCATGGACATATAAATGTGTGAAGGAACCATTGGATTCTGGTAGACATTAGACCTGAACAAGCATGCGTTCAAGTCCTGGACTCGTTAAGGAAAGATATGGACGATTATATCAACTTGCAAGCAATGTTTCAGAGGTAACTTCAGTCATTATCGCTCTATATATCGATCTCTTTCGTTCGTTCAAGTCCTTTGATTTTTTCTTTTGCCGGCCAGGGTTTGGGAAAAGTTCATTACCGAGGTTCGTGGGACTTGGAAACCGCACCTGTTTTGGTATGAAACCAAGGTAAGTAGTAGTACTATATATATATGTCCGCGCAACTTTTAAATTCTAGTTTCAGCACCATTATCATGCTTGATTGTTATTTTGATTAAATTCTATTATTTGTAAAGTGGTGTCTGAGGCAGGCACAAGGGAATAATTTATGTGGATATTATGTTTGCGAGTACATACGATCTTTTGTTCATCAGCGGGATAGAAAGCTCAGAACAACAGAGGTCTGTATACACTCTCGGCAATTACTTCATTACCATATTTGTGTTCATTTCCATTTTCACATTTTCTGATGATTTCACATTTTCTTATTGATTTAGATGGAACGAGAGAAGGACAAGCTCATACCAACGAAGCGCCTTATAGCAATTCAAGAGGAATTGGCGGGATTTTTGAACAAGGAGGTCCTGAAGAAATCCGGAGAATTTTTTCACCCTAGAAATTATTTTCTGCCTCCAATGTAATTTTGACGTGATCTCGACGTGAGAAACGTGATGTCGGTGTGTGACTTAATTATATATGTATCAAAACGTATGTGTGTGACTTATATGTATGCATCACGCGCGTGACATCGATCGATGTGTCAACTTTATATATGTGTGTGACTTTGTATGCGCGACGTGATCTTAATTAATAGGAAATAATTAAATGGAAAACAAAAAATCGAAAACCCTAAAAAATAAGCAAATAAAATACAAAAGATGCAAACCCTTTGGTCCCGGTTCGTGTCACGAACCGGGACCAAAGCTCCCCCCTCTGCGCGCCCAGCCGCGCCCACGTGGAGGCCCATCTATCCCGGGTCGTGGACACCCGGGATAAAAGCCACCCCCCCTCTAGTCCCGACCATTTAATCCCGGTTGTAAACCCGGGATCAAAGGCCCTCTGGACCCGGGATAGATGGTCTTGTTTCTACTAGTGACATCCGTACACTGCCACCATATACACTCTCACATGTAGTTTTCTAATGACTAGAGTTGTGGAACCTCAATATTGGCAAATACACCACTATCAACGACAATGTCGTATGCGTTCAAAAGATAATCTGCTTTAGCGAGACATGCATGGTAAGTTTCAACATTGACGAAGCTACCACTAAGCTATCAATGGGAACATCATCTTCCATTTAAAATATACAGTCTCTTAAAGAGTATATGAATAGTCTGAAGATCAACTCATGAAAAACTTTCTTTGCACGATTGCACATCTTAGTGTCATGAGAGAAATTTTGAAAGTTATGCATCAACATAAGAAACAAACAATCTTCACGAATTTCAGTTTAAGTAGAAAAACATGGGCCCTGATTGTCTATTTTGTTAATTTTAAGCATCTAAACCATATGGGCACATCACATTGATTAAATAGCGAACAACAAAAATAAACAGGTTTTTCTCAAATTAATTATTCTATGATAAAATCATAGTGAAACTTGAAAAACAGCTAGATACCAGAAATTCCTACAAAACCGACAGGCTTCCGGTTGTCGATCCGTTGAATCTTTTTTTATCTTATTTGTAGACCCTAACTAATACTCCCTCCGTTCCAAATTAATTGACTTGGGTTTGTCTAAATACGGATGTATCTATACTTGTTTAGTGTCTAGATACATTCGTTACTAGATAAATGCAAGTCAAGTAATTTGGAACGGAGGGAGTACATAATTACATATTCATAAGTATCACCACCAATACATGCATTATCTAGAGAAAACAAAGCACTAATATTAAAAAAAAGTACAAGCCACAAAGTAGGGGTTTGATAGGATGCATACACTAGAATCGACATCGATCACAAAAAATACGACGACGGCGCGTACAAAGTGACAAAAGGGATGAAGAGAAGTTCTTATGAGAGGCTAGAGAACTAGGGTTAATATAGGTCTAACCTGGAAGCCTAATGAATCTCACGGTTTTCATATTTTCCTTATCATCGAGGGTGTTGACATGTTAATTAGAGATACAAACCCCAGCCATCCAAGTACACATTTGTGCTCTAAGACATCTACATTTTAGATTCTTAATTCAAAACATAAAAGAGTATATGAATGATGAATCTTGAGTACTATGTTATGTTTGTATACCATAAATGATTTTTCTAAACAATTATATGTATACAAAATCAACCAATCGGTAATCACAATTGTAATGGAATGTATCACAACTGACAGATATTAATTACTGCACCCAAGGAAAATAAGTTCGATAAAAGATCACGGAAACATCAGCTAGACGTTGACCTATCTACTCTTATTGTTATTTCAGCCATAACAGAAAGACATATTACATAACTCTATATATAATGCCAACATTAACCTCACCTATTGATCAATATGTTATTATGCTTACTAATTTAATATGAAGCACAAATGTCAAATATATGTGTTAATAAAAATGACACAATAATCTGTGATTCGAAAATTAAAGATATTGCCGGCATATGTGATATATTATTTAACATATCATTTATGTTGGCGTTGGAGCCATACTATTTCTTCTCACATAATGTGACATCCATAAAATACAATTTATTTCCCAGAAACATTCAACATGCTAAAGTCAACTCTTATTGTTATTTCCAAAACATGAAGACATTTGTAACTATATATGTTACTAATATTAACCTCGCCTGCTACAACATATAAATACAGTTATGTTTAATAATCTAATATCACACACAAATAACACATATATGTGTTTAGCGAAATGACGTAATAATCCTTGACCTGGAAATTACTGTGGATTAGAGATACTTACATATGTCATATCTAAATTTTTGGTAGTGGTGGTAGAGCCGTATGAGTTCATAAGACATAATATCATATCAAATCAAAATACAATAAAATTCCCTGGAGCTTTTTATACTAAAGACGATGCCCTCGCATTTGCGAGGGCCACCTTGCTTGTTGAATTTAACAACAATATGATGTAGCAAAACCTAACCGGAAATCTATTAACACCATATCGAAAACTATATCTCACTCGTTCACAAATAACAAAAATACTAAGGATATTAAGAAATAAATAGCACACCTCCGAACTACTATATGATGTCAATGACAAACATCATGCATGTTCAGATTTCTGCGGGTAGTTGTCCCCGCAGTAATTAGCACATGATAGACGGCCATCCGTCAGACGCAACAGTACGGACTTCGAAAGCTTAAAGGCGTAGATCAGCCAAGCCTTCATCAGGGATTGCGATAGAGTAATCCACTTTTAAAGGTAATTTCTAAGAAGAAATTATGTCAGAAGACTATCACACGTTATGTACGCAACAAAAAAAGGATAAATAATATGTTTGACAAGATTGGTCTCTGTCAAACGGGTGACAAAGGGCACCCTGATGAAGGTATTGGCTAGCGGTACGATATCTAATAGGTGTTTTTTCGAGAAAGATACAATTTCTCTCATGGTAAAGCTGTTATGTGCTATGAGCTGCTTCCACCTACACACCTATAAGTGGGTCCTTGTCCGTCCTTTCTCCAGGTCAATGTCATGTGTGCCCAACCGCCTTAATTAAAGCACACACTCTCCTGCTATTTTATTAAATAAGAACCATGCATTGCATGAGAGAATTGTACACAAAAATAAAATAAATACATGTAGAAAGCACAACAAGAAAGAAAAAATGGTTGCAACGTAGTATGAAAAAAATATAGTAAATTCCCACTGAATCATCGAATTCCTCACACGGATAGACAAATAATAATGAGCCCGTCGGCAAGCTAGATTCACACTCACTCATGCATACTCGGCATGGCGCCATATCCTGTAACAATTCATTTACACAACTTAATCAATTCATCTAAGAACCAATTCATTTACATAATTTAACCCAATTATCTAACAATTCATCGACACAATTTAATCAATTAATCTAACAATTTAACCAATACATTCAAACAACTACCTATACAATCATGTACGCAACAAAATTCATCTACACAATTTAACCACTCTATACGGCATAATTCACTGGCCCTGGTAGCGGAGCGCGAGCGTCACGGCAGCGAGAGGTGACTTCAACCATAGGGGAGGCGGTCGGGCCGATGAGAAGGAAGGGCCAAGCCGGAGATGTGTACCTTGGGTACAATCATGATGGTTTGGGCGAGCTCCGACAGCAGCGACTAGGAGCGAGGGGGTGGGCACTGACAGAATTGACGAGGGGCAGCTTGGCGCATTCTCGTCGCGAGAGAGGGGTGGGGAATTTTTTGCTGGGTCGCGCTAGAAGGTACTAGTGGGTGTAATATTACGATATTGATACTAGTGACGTGCACATAATGTAACACACCACTAATGATATACGCCGGGTCAGACCACCTGGGCCCACATACTGGGGCTTGTCCCTTCTATTATCACTTTAATTCATAGATTGTGCTGAACTGCTGATCATTAGGTTTACATATAATATTTCATTTTGTAAGTCTTTAATTTACTTTTATCTTCATCGTTCAACTAGAAAAACTGCAAATCTAATATTTTTTACTCTTTTTAGTATTTAAGAAAGGTTAACATAAACATTGGTAAGCTAGTAAAAAAATAGTTCATAAGTATAAATCAGTCTCCATATGAACGAAATTTTCGAAATAACTTCCTATTGGAAGAGTTTTCCGTAATGTATAGAGTACCCTAATCAACCTAAAATGCAAAGAGCTTGACTCGCAACCAAAGATTTGCTTATACAACTATTGTTTATATTTTGTCTTTGCAAAACATAAAATTTCGCTCTTATGGAAATTCATATTTAGTTCAGCAAGTTGCAGAAAGATACACAATATCACTTTTATGTTGAGTGCTTTCTCTAAGGATTGGGTCATCAATGTAGTAAAGTATTAGTGCACCTCCTTGTACTAAATGTAGGATGACCTGCACAAGCCACTAGTAGGAAAAACCTTACTAGTGGCGCACCAAATATGGCTACCAGTGGCGCACGGTGGTGCACCACTAAACTTACGCCACTGGTAACAGGCTATCTGTGGCGCACGGGCTCGTGCGCCACAGATAACACCACTTACTTGTGGCGCACTAGCCAGTGCGCCACAGATAGCTTGCACCGTGCGCCACAGGTAATTTCCTTTTGGGCCTCCGGAATCAGCTACCAGTGGCGCGCATCTTAAGTGGGGCGCCACTAATAAGTGGATACCAGTGGCGCACAAACGGTAATGTGCGCCACTGCTAATAATTTGTGAGTTTAAAAAAAATACTAGTGGCGGGCATATTAGATGGTGCGCCACTAGTATCTATTTAGGGATTAAAAAATATAATCAAAATATATTTAATCCGAAAAATAATTTGTTTCACAGCATGTATTCAAATATAGAATAAACCACAAAACTCGAATACATGCACATAATTTGATATTCTCATACATCTCTAGTAACATCACAATGACAACAAGGTTCTGATGTAGTGCGACCTAGGCACACAACACCAACATCACCAAATGGCCCAATGACTAGATCAAGAGTCAAGGCTCTCTATGATAAGGTGACCTCACTCCTATCTATGTGCGATCTCGACACTCCTTTGAATGGTTTGCTACTTCATTCTGATACCTTGTGTGTGCTTAGCTATGGTGGAACTGAAGACCCCTATGAAGATCTCCAAGGAAGTGATGAAGATGGCCAAGAGGCGACGCAAAATGATGGACAAGATGACCCAGGGAAGACCCAAGAAGATGGTCGAGGAGAAGAAGAAGAAGTGGATGAAACTGCCAAGCCGGCTCCCAGGCCGGCCTGCACCCAGAGGCAGCCGGCCTCCAGGCCGGTCTGGCCGGCTCCCAGGCCGGCTACCCAGCCGACGCGACCGGCCTCCAGGCCGGCCTAACCGGCCCAGAAACCGGCTCCCCTGCTGCCTGTGTGCATGACGGGCCCTTGTGCCTTGTACCTCCCTCCTTTTCCCCACTTCGTGACTTAGACTATAAATAGACCCTTCCCCTCCAGATCTAGGGTTAGACAATGATTTGGGATTAGAGTAGAGCCTTGCTCCTTCTTCTCAAAGTGTCTCTTTCCTCCTATGGAGATGAATCAAGGCCTCCCCTTGTGGAGATGAACCAAGGCCTCCTCTTGAGGAGAAGATCCCTGCGTGGATACCAACGATTCCGCTTGTAGTTGCGATTACTTGCCAATCTTTCATCCTAGGGTGATTCTATTGGGCTGGTTGGATTGATAAATTGGACAAACAATCCTAGGAGTAAGGTGTGCTTGGGAGAGGAGAATTGGGGGCTGCCCTAGGGGATTTGTTACCAATTGAATCTTGCTGAGTTGCTACTTGCTAGTTATCTTTGATTTGAGAGTTTTCCCCTCTTGTGTTCTTGAGTTCATCCCGTGTTCTTCGTGTTCATCGTTCCCTCCGCACAAATCCGTGAAAATCGGGACCAACCTACATCATATGGTATCAGAGCTCTAGGATGACACGGATTTGTTTTGTGTTACCACCAAAATCCACCAAATTTTTCTTCGTTTTTGAGAAATTCGAAAATTTCCACCAAAAATAGCCATTTTGGGATTCGAGCCGATCTGTCGATTCGTTGCGTTTTTGGTAGTTTTTGTCCATGGATCTGTTTCTTTAGGACCCCCTCCACCTTTGTTTGCGTTCCCTAGACTTAATTTTGCCAATTTCCCCAAGAAATCGAGGATTTATCGTCGTTTTTTCCGCCCAAAATCGAGCAGTTTTCGAACTGCAGACTGGCCGGCCTCCAGCTCGGACAAACCGGCCCAGAAATCGGCCACCCTGCTGAGCCGGCCGGTTGTAACAGCCCAAAGTTGAGAAACTAAAAACCTGAGTAAAATTTTCGCTTTTGTGTTCATTGCATCATGGCATCCTTGCATCAATGTGTACAAATTGGAACCTTTAACTTTGGTTAGCGAATTGTTGTTGTTGCTAGGGAATTGTTGTAGTTTGGCACCACCTAAAAATAAAATGCCAAACTTGCTCTAACAACTTTCAAAACAATGAAGACACTCATAATTGCAAAACAAAATACCTTGTCCTCTTATAATTGTCAAGGAAGTTCCAAGAGTTCCAAAATGATATTTTGCCCTTCTCTAAAAATATTAAAGGAGCAACATTTTGAAATTTAGCAAAATGCCATATCCAACCTCTCTAAACAAAAGTGGTTCAAAACATTTTATTTGGAGGCGCCAATTTTTGTGCAGCTTCCACATGAGATGAAAAGGCCACACAAATTATTTCATAATTTTTGAAAGTGTTTAAGTGCTCCAATTAAATCACTGAATCTGCTGGGTTTAAAAGGTTTTATAAATTAATTGAAGAGAGGACCTATCCGTGACGGAAGAGATCTTCCAGGGGGGGTTTCGCAATTTTGCGTCTTCTTCCCTGTAGCCATGCCGCAGTGGCGACAAGGCCGTGCCGCACGACGCGCATCACCGGGCCCCCCCCCCCTCTGCTCTCCCATGCGAGGAGCACGCCACCACGAGCTGCACCTGCTCCTCTCTCTCCCCGGGTATTTTCCCCGCTTCCTCCTCTCTCTCCATTTCTCCCCACGAGCTCCATGGTCGCCGAGCTCCGCCGCCGCCTCGCCGTCGACTGAGAGCACCCCGCCCAAATCGAGGACCACCATTCGCTCCGCCTCGACGTCCTCTACTGCTCCGCCGAAGGAATCGAAGAGGGAAGCTGCGAATCGACCACGCTGCCACATTCTTCTCCGACCACCGCCGCGGCTTCGCCGGACGAATTCGTCGCCGTCCGTCCCCCTACGTCGCCGCCGAGCACATCCTCGCGTACAGGGTGAGCCTGCCGTCTCCCTGGACCTCATCTCCCTCTCGCTCTCCCCGTAGTTCGCCGTCGCCCGTCATTTGCCGTGCGTCGGATGTTCAGCTTCGTTCCCGACCGGATAGTCCGCTTCGGTTCAGTTCGTCAGATCCCGCGTATACACCACAAAAGAAACCCGACCTGCTTACTAACAACAACACAACACTAGCCCAGTGGCAGAAGCCACTCCGCATCACCGCGCGAGCCACGGGTTTGAATCCCCTACGCCGCACCCTTTTTCCTTTTTTTCTGTTCTTCGGAGAGACACGACCGGATATTCCGATTCAACACCAATCGGATAATCCGAAATTATTCAGTACTCAAACTTTGCCTTCCCCGGATATTCCGATCCCAAATGTACCGGATAATCCGAAATTTATCAGTGCGCCTGGAAAAATAATAAAAGGCAGGAAATTTATGGAAACTTCTAAAAATCAATAACTTCTGAATTGTTCATCCAAATTTGCAATTGAGGTATCAAAATGTTCAGTAAGACGAACCCTAACATTTTACATCATATTCATGCATGTTGGAACTAAATAATTCTTGAACAATTTCGAAAACTTGCTAAAGCTATAGAAGTTTTGAAAATTCATATCAAACTCAATTTTTATCGGAAAAATGCAAACAAGGTACCAAAATTATTAGAGAATTAAGGCCTATCCAATGGTACCAGTGCCATGCTTCTTTGAAGCTTAGTTTGGTACTGTATATGGAGGGTTAAAATTGCCTCCTTGTTTAAATTGTGAAGGTTCGATCCCAAATTTGCTAAAAACAATATGGTACCCCTTTTAAATTGTTAAGTGGACCCTAAGGGTGACTTAAATGCATTAAAATGTCATACCATCATTTTTGTATGCATTGCACCATTGCCATGTGTTGATTGTTATTTCTGCTTTCTGGTGTTGTTTGCTCTCCGGTAGATCACGAGTTCGGAGTTGAGCAACATTACCCCGCCGAGCAGTTTGACTACTCCGCTGAACAAGGCAAGCGTAATCCCCCCTCTGAGCATGTCTTATCCTATTTTCCGCAAATATTTTCCCCACTATAATATTGCATGCGGTTCCAAATGTCAATTTATTGGATTAGAGTATCCTATAGGTGCATTAAGTTTCCGATGCCAATACCTGTTCCCTTCCTATTAACCATAGGTTTGTATTGTTGGCCTGAGCTACTTAATTATGCTATGTTGATGCTTAGCCATGCTTAGTAAATGCTTAGCTGTACGATGGATGGTTCATGTTGGAAACAGGTGATGAATTGTCCAGATGATGGTGGAGAAATTGTGGTGACAGGTAATAAAATGCTTAAAGGTGGGGATGAGAGGCCACTGTGGTTGTGGTGCTTTGTCTCGTTCTCGCCGCCTAGGTGCGAGTTCTATACCTCTTGAACCAAGACTGAGCGTGCAACCATGCGTGAGGCCTATGCAATTGTAGGAACCCTCATAGACTAAATAACTCGGGCGGGACTAGCCAGGGTCCTCTAGTTCGGGCTTCCATTTGCGCGTGCGTGATGATGGTGGGATGAACTGAGATGAGGATAGTGGTGTTTAGGAAAATGAGTGGACACGGGGCAGTGTGTTGGATCGCTGCTCCGTCCTCACTGATGATCCTGGGTTAGTCCTTAACGAGGGAGAAGTCGACACCGCTCCCACCCAGCCGGCTTTCCAAGGAAGAGAGCTAATGATCAGGTAATGGGCCGGACGGTACGCGTGGTAAACATTGTACACCCCTGCAGGGTAAATCTTTTCGAAAGCCGTGTCTGCGGTTATGGACGACTTGGGAAGTGAAGGTAAGATCATAGAATAACTTTAACGGAATGATTAAAAACTGGGTACTAAAGGTACCACTCAAGATTGAAAGGTCGACTTCCTCGAGGGTGATTCGAGGAGGTGCCTTTGTAGAACAGGTACAATGATGATGATGTTGGTGATGATGAGTAAGGTGATTCGAAAGAAAAGAGTTACTTCTTACCCCTTTTAAAAATACTCTGAATAGTCGATGCCTTTGAGTTATGTTTTTCATAAATAAAATCAGCTTTATGCAAAACAGCCATAAAACCTTGGAGCCTCATCGAGCTAAAGCTCTATATATAATCTTGCGAGTTCGTCGAACTCAACGTCGTTTGTTTTGTTTCAGAGGAGGACTTCACCGACCTCGAAGGTGGGTTCTTTGTGGACGTCGACGAGTAGTCTGGGGTTCCCAGGTGGCAGCTTGGGACATCCCGGAACAGCTGGCGCTGGATGTTTATTTGTAGGCCTCTTAGGCCATAATCTGGATCTTGTTGTTTAGAACAACTTAATTTGCTTCCTCTTGTTGTAATGTTGGGTCTGTGACCTCTGGTTGTCATTTGCTATCTTTCTCTATTATAAGAGTTGAACTATATGATTTGTGTCGTAGAGTCTGTGATGTGCCAGTTGTTCCACAAGTCTTGATCTCTCTATTATGCTTTGATAGTGTGTCTGGTGGTATCGGATAACCGGGGACACAGTATCACTGTATAGCAGTCGGGTCAGGGCGCTACAAGTTGGTATCAGAGCAGGACTGCCTGTAGGAAACCCTTCTACTGGTCGACGTTGAGTCTAGTGTTTGTGAAAATATTTTTAACCTAAAAATGAGTTGTGAAAACCATCTTAGGATTCTTTTTACTCCTTATATGGTTACCCTCTAATCTCAGAGCAACCTTACCTCTATTTGATTTAAAAGGGTTTCGTTATCTCATCTGGTGTTTCAAAAATTAGGTGACACGTTGGGTGGGCCGTTCCTAAATCTGTTAACCTGTTACTCCAGCTCCCGAGTTACAAATAGGCGTTGGAGTAGGAACCACGAGATCTTAAAGGTTGGGATCCATCTCTAGTTATGTATCAGGTTGTCTGATTCAGAGTCTCCAACTCCTTTTGCCGGACTGATGCAACTCCAATTCTTCAAGACCACGATTAAAACCCAGAGAATGGAGGAGCCCAAGGTCTTGAACCGAAGGTCCCGGATTGTGCTGTGATTCTGGCATGATGAATTGTGTGGGTTGTTACCCATGTGATTGTTATGCTACTTATGATTCTCGGTACATGAAGCTGACCTTTAACCCAAGTCCTTTATGTGGTCTGTGTGGTAAATGGTTGAACCTTAATTTACGACACCTCGGATGACTCTGTAACTTTAACTCTGCCATAGCTGGAGATTCTGTCTTGGAATCATCGGGGTTACGACCAGGATTCCCTAGCGAGTCTCCCAACTATGTTCGTGACTCTGCTGCATCTCTCCTTTTGGGGCATGGTTATCACAATTGAGTAATAACCGGTGCATCTTCAACATCTTAGGATTTCTCCTGAGTATGTTCCTTACTCTAATCTGCTTTCCGACCTTTGTCTGTCTGTTGACAGTAAAGTTTTATCGTGCGTTGGTATGTTCCGATGCAAGTCACTCTCTCGATCCGTCAAGACTTTCCACTTCGTCTCGATAGAAGAAACAACTCTAGTACCTTGTCCACTTCCCGTACCTGGTCAAAGAATTGTAATCTTCAGAATGAGGGCCGCGTTCAGCTTTTGTTCTGCTCCACCTTAGAGTGTCACACTCTTTTATATCAAGGGGTCGTGCTGAGTGTCATGATCCTCTTGATTAAGTGATGCTCTTACTCCTCGTTACTCTCCGTGTTCCGAGTGACTTGTTACTCGAGAAGGATAAGTCGTGAGCAATGAGGTGGCTATCGGATATTCTTAGCAGTTCTTACTATCCGGAAATCCAGGGATATCCATTGCCCTCCTTAGCATGATTGGTTAGCAAATCAATAAGCTGAGTCTGACAGTGCTACCAAGTCAGTTGTCTCTGATGCACTCACTCGGTCAAAGAGCTAGGTTCGTGCCGAAGTTCCCAAGACCACCTCGTTGTGCCTTGAAAGGCATGATCCTCTCTTGAACTCAAGATCCACCGGTATGTCGTGATATCCTATATGTGGATCGTGATATTCTGGGGGTCTTTCCAGAAGTATCGCCAGGTTGTCACCTGACCGTGATGTTGAGCTTATGAGTAAGCTGGTTCTCCGAACAACTCCTTTCTCCAAGAAAATCATGATGGATGTCCTGAATTATTCGGTTGAGCTTAAACAACTTGGAGAGTAAAAGATAAAAGCTCTATCCGATATAGTTCCTTCTCAATGGGATGTCTAGTCTGCCCGTGTTGAAGCGAGGTGGTATCCCCTTTGTGGATATGCTATCCTACAAATTTTTGATTTGAATTGGCCTATCGTTAAATCAAACTCAGGCTAGCCTACTGAATGTGTTAGTCTGACCAATACTCATGCCCTGTTCTGGTGAAATATGAGTCTACCGACTTGGAGTAACTGAATAAGTTTGTTGTTGAGCCCATCAACTACCTTCTTATCTTCTCCTTGTTTGAGGAGATTCATATTGGATATTGGGCGTTAGCATTGGAAAAATTGTTGGAACTAACTTTGTGTCTTCACAAGGTATGTGTTCTGAAGTTAGAAGTGACTTTCCCTGGTTCACGTGCAATTGCTGAAAGATGTCGCAGTGGATCTGAGTGAATTGTCTGGTTTCCTCCGAATCATTTCAACTCGATCGTGCACGTATAGAATATTCTCGGAATGGTATGTTGTTACCTCTTTTCCTTGAGAAGTTCATCTATGCATCCAAGCCACTGATTGAATTGTTCCAGAAAGAGAGGAAGTCTATGAACTTCTTTTGTCTTCCTTGGTGTTTCCCCAGCCAACACTCAGTGGTGTATTGTCACGAGTAATTCAAGTAGGGCAGCTGTCTCCTGACAAGCTGTTAATGCGCGAGTTCCCCAATCTAGTCCCTCCTTTGGAGTTTGATCTTGTAGTCCAACTCTTGGGGTCCTAGCAATTGTAACCCGTTGGTATGCTTTGCAATTCCTACATATGGAGTTCGAAGTATCTCTACACCTGACCAGATCTAAATCTACATCAGGAACGATAGTTGGTGATCGTCGAGAAGCTTGTTCCCGATGTCTAGGGAAATCAAGAAGTGTTCCCAATACTAACGTTTGCGGAGTTTCTGAAGTTCTCTCGATCTAGCTTTTCGATCCTTCTCCAGTGATCTGAAATGCTCCTCCATGAGGAAAGTTCTACTCAAGCCGACTAGTACAAGTTATCTCTTCATCTGTTGGAAGCTTGTTTCGACACTCTCCCCCAGAAATTTTGGGCCTTGTGCAAAGTTCATATTCTGAATCTTTGGGAAACAGTTGTCTACCAACTGGAAACTCTTATCAATCTCCCATCAAATGCTCGTGTCTCCTAACTGTCAAATCACGGGATGCTTGAAATCCCCTTTCGAAGATTCTACTAGGAGGTACTCGGTCGTGGTATCTTCACCAAGATCCATCCTCCCGGTGAGGTTTCCTTCTTTCTGATGGTGTACGTTGGTAGTGACCCCGAAGTGAAGCCGATGAAGATCTCCATGATGCTTTCGGTCAACCTCTTCAAGAAAGAAGCCAACTGGAGCGAGAAGATCGTGTAGTACCGTTGTAACCCTTTTCCCTCTTTCCTACTCTAAGAATCTCGGGACGAGATTCCTGTAAGGAGGGTAGAGTTGTAACAGCCCAAAGTTGAGAAACTAAAAACCTGAGTAAAATTTTCGCTTTTGTGTTCATTGCATCATGGCATCCTTGCATCAATGTGTACAAATTGGAACCTTTAACTTTGGTTAGGGAATTGTTGCTAGGGAATTGTTGTTGTTGCTAGGGAATTGTTGTGGTTTGGCACCACCTAAAAATAAAATGCCAAACTTGCTCTTACAACTTTCAAAACAATGAAGACACTCATAATTGCAAAACAAAATACCTTGTCCTCTTATAATTGTCAAGGAAGTTCCAAGAGTTCCAAAATGATATTTTGCCCTTCTCTAAAAATATTAAAGGAGCAACATTTTGAAATTTAGCAAAATGCCATATCCAACCTCTCTAAACAAAAGTGGTTCAAAACATTTTATTTGGAGGCGCCAATTTTTGTGGAGCTTCCACATGAGATGAAAAGGCCACACAAATTATTTCATAATTTTTGAAAGTGTTTGAGTGCTCCAATTAAATCACTGAAACTGCTGGGTTTAAAAGGTTTTATAAATTAATTGAAGAGAGGACCTATCCGTGACGGAAGAGAACTTCCAGGGGGGTTTTCGCAATTTTGCGTCTTCTTCCCTGTAGCCATGCCGCAGTGGCGACATGGCCGTGCCGCACGACGCGCATCACCGGGCCCCCCCCCCCCTCTGCTCTCCCATGCGAGGAGCACGCCACCACGAGCTGCACCTGCTCCTCTCTCTCCCCGGGTATTTGCCCCGCTTCCTCCTCTCTCCATTTCTCCCCACGAGCTCCATGGTCGCCGAGCTCTGCCGCCGCCTCGCCATCGACTGAGAGCACCCCGCCCAAATCGAGGACCACCATTCGCTCCGCCTCGACGTCCTCTACTGCTACGCCGAAGGAATCGAAGAGGGAAGATGCGAATCGACCACGCCGCCACGTTCTTCTCCGACCACCGCCGCGGCTTCGCCGGACGAATTCATCGCCGTCCGTCCCCCTACGTCGCCGCCGAGCACATCCTCGCGTACAGGGTGAGCCTGCCGTCTCTCTGGACCTCATCTCCCTCTCGCTCTCACCGTAGTTCGCCATCGCCCGTCATTTGCCGTGCGTCGGATGTTCAGCTTCGTTCCCGCCCGGATAGTCCGCTTGCGTTCAGTTCGTCAGATCCGGCGTATACACCACAAAAGAAACCCGACCTGCTTACTAACAACAACACAGCACTAGCCCAGTGGCAGAAGCCACTCCGCATCACCGCGCGAGCCACGGGTTCGAATCCCCTACGCCGCACCCTTTTTCCTTTTTTTCTGTTCTTCGGAGAGACACGACCGGATATTCCGATTCAACACCAATCGGATAATCCGAAATTATTCAGTACTCAAACTTTGCCTTCCCCGGATATTCCGATCCCAAATGTACCGGATAATCCGAAATTTATCAGTGCGCCTGGAAAAATAATAAAAGGCAGGAAATTTATGGAAACTTCTAAAAATCAATAACTTCTGAATTGTTCATCCAAATTTGCAATTGAGGTATCAAAATGTTCAGTAAGACGAACCCTAACATTTTACATCATATTCATGCATGTTGGAACTAAATAATTCTTGAAAAATTTCGAAAACTTGCTAAAGCTATAGAAGTTTTGAAAATTCATATCAAACTCAATTTTTATCGGAAAAATGCAAACAAGGTACCAAAATTCTTAGAGAATTAAGGCCTATCCAATGGTACCAGTGCCATGCTTCTTTGAAGCTTAGTTTGGTACTGTATATGGAGGGTTAAAAATGCCTCCTTGTTTAAATTGTGAAGGTTCGATCCCAAATTTGCTAAAAACAATATGGTACCCCTTTTAAATTGTTAAGTGGACCCTAAGGGTGACTTAAATGCATTAAAATGTCATACCATCATTTTTGTATGCATTGTACCATTGCCATGTGTTGATTGTTATTTCTGCTTTCCGGTGTTGTTTGCTCTCCGGTAGATCACGAGTTCGGAGTTGGGCAACATTACCCCGCCGAGCAGTTTGACTACTCCGCTGAACAAGGCAAGCGTAATCCCCCCTCTGAGCATGTCTTATCCTATTTTCCGCAAATATTTTCCCCACTATAATATTGCATGCGGTTACAAATATCAATTTATTGGATTAGAGTATCCTATAGTTGCATTAAGTTTCCGATGCCAATACCTGTTCCCTTCCTATTAACCATAGGTTTGTATTGTTGGCCTGAGCTACTTAATTATGCTATGTTGATGCTTAGCCATGCTTAGTAAATGCTTAGCTGTACGATGGATGGTTCATGTTGGAAACAGGTGATGAATTGTCCAGATGATGGTGGAGAAATTGTGGTGACAGGTAATAAAATGCTTAAAGGTGGGGATGAGAGGCCACTGTGGTTGTGGTGCTTTGTCTCGTTCTCGCCGCCTAGGTGCGAGTTCTATACCTCTTGAACCAAGATTGAGCGTGCAACCATGCGTGAGGCCTATGCAATTGCAGGAACCCTCATAGACTAAATAACTCGGGCGGGACTAGCCAGGGTCCTCTAGTTCGGGCTTCCATTTGCGCGTGCGTCATGATGGTGGGATGAACTGAGATGAGGATGGTGGTGTTTAGGAAAATGAGTGGCCACGGGGCAGTGTGTTGGATCGCTGCTCCGTCCTCACTGATGATCCTGGGTTAGTCCTTAACGAGGGAGAAGTCGACACCGCTCCCACCCAGCCGGCTTTCCAAGGAAGAGAGCTAATGATCAGGTAATGGGCCGGACGGTACGCGTGGTAAACATTGTACACCCCTGCAAGGTAAATCTTTTCGAAAAGCCGTGTCCGCGGTTATGGACGACTTGGGAAGTGAAGGTAAGATCATAGAATAACTTTAACGGAATGATTAAAAACTGGGTACTAAAGGTACCACTCAAGATTGAAAGGTCGACTTCCTCGAGGGTGATTCGAGGAGGTGCCTTTGTAGAACAGGTACAATGATGATGATGTTGGTGATGATGAGTAAGGTGATTCAAAAGAAAAGAGTTACTTCTTACCCCTTTTAAAAATACTCTGAATAGTCGATACCTTTGAGTTATGTTTTTCATAAATAAAATCAGCTTTATGCAAAACAGCCATAAAACCTTGGAGCCTCATCGAGCTAAAGCTCTATATATAATCTTGCGAGTTCGTCGAACTCAACGTCGTTTGTTTTGTTTCAGAGGAGGACTTCACCGACCTCGAAGGTGGGTTCTTTGTGGACGTCGACGAGTAGTCTGGGGTTCCCAGGTGGCAGCTTGGGACATCCCGGAACAGCTGGCGCTGGATGTTTATTTGTAGGCCTCTTAGGCCATAATCTGGATCTTGTTGTTTAGAACAACTTAATTTGCTTCCGCTTGTTGTAATGTTGGGTCTGTGACCTCTGGTTGTCATTTGCTATCTTTTTCTATTATAAGAGTTGAACTATATGATTTGTGTCGTAGAGTCTGTGATGTGCCAGTTGTTCCACAAGTCTTGACCTCTCTATTATGCTTTGATAGTGTGTCTGGTGGTATCGGATAACCGGGGACACAGTATCACTGTATAGCAGTCGGGTCGGGGCGCTACAGCCGGCTCCCAGCCCGGCCAAAACCGGCTCCCAAGCCGGCTACACAGAAAAAGCTGATTTTCTCCCCTTTTTCCTCGGTTCGTTTTGGCATTTCTCCTTTGTTGTTTGAGTCCTTTTCCGGTGTGTGCAACGTCTACAACATCGACAAGCTTCCGCAACGCATCATAAACGCCAAGCGACGACGCCACCAAGGACTCGACATTTCCCCGTCATTGTAATCCGTTGTGAGTCCTTCTTCCTTTCGTGTACCTTGACCTATCGGACTAGCTCTTTGATATTGCGGGGCATTGCACTTGTTTGAGTGTTTGTCTTAAACTATTGGCGAGTGTGTTTCGTTAGAGATCTTGGCACTAGCAAAAGAGAAGGAATCATCGTCAAAAAGGCAAAAATCAAAAAAAATAGAAGAGAAAAGAAAAGAACATGAGTAGTGCCAAGTATCATCTCTTGTAGCTTGCGACAAAGCTTATACCGCCAAAGTGAGTGAATGTGTAACACTTGTGCAAATCCGTTGCCCATCAAAAAGCAATTGAGCTAGCGTCCCTCTTGTGTTGGGTGACATTTGAGCACGTAGTCTTCGTTAGGTTGTCTATCTTCGTGTGCTCGCCCTTTGGTCGCCCAACCCCATCATTCGCTTTTGTGTGTGTTTCTTCATCATTTGTGGTTGGAGTTTCTTTGGTAATTTGATCATTATGGATTTTCTCTACCTTTGACAATATACTTGTCATCGGATTTGCTTGTTTCGTTTGCCACTTCATACCTTCCTATCCTCATAAGTGTGTGTGTTGGGTGTTAGAACCGGATTCTCTCCTCTCAAGCTACATTATACTTGGGACATAGTTTGTCTTGGTTTTTCCTTACCACATATCTCACTTGATCTTGAGAAAATGTTTAGGGGAAGTACAAACGGAAGCTCAAGCTCGGACGATGAAATCCATGGTGGAGTTCGCGGTGATCATGGCTATGTCACACAAACGGAGTTTGTTGGTCTTCGACACTTTCTTCGTGATAACCTAGGACGCTACGAGCGCCGTCTTCAAGCTCAAGAGAACAACTTCAACGACCGCATGCATGCTCAAGAAGCAAATATGGAGCGGATGACCGAATCTATCAACAACCTTGTACGACAACGAGCTTCTTCACACTCAAGCCGTACAAGAAGCACCTCAAGGTCGACACAAGCACGTCATGGACGTCATGAACCTCGACAAGAACGTCAAAAGGACCCAAGGCGCGACGCCCATGAACGAACTCCTCCTAACGTTGAACAACCACATGATCTTCACGCGAACAATGCCAATGCGCATCAAGAACAACCTCGCCAAAATGTTGAACATCGCGAGCGCATACCATCACCACCACCGCAACAACGTGATCGTCATGACCCATTGGCTAATGACAATGGCGTCCCGGGTGCAAATGATTTTCATGAGCAAGGACGTCATCCCCGTCATCCTCCAAGGCCACGCCATCAAAATCACGACAATGCGAACAATGACGAACAACCCGTTCATCAACAAGAGCTACCTCCTCAACATGACCCTCGGCCTCGTCAAGAACTTCCACATGATCGTCACCAACACCAACGCTCTGAGTCAAGTGATAGCGAGTCAAGCCAACACAATGGTGATGGACTCAATTGAAGGAGACGTGGACGTGCATTCCCACGTGGTGGCCATCGTGACGACTATGATGACTTGACCAACGTCCGCTTTGACATACCCAAGTTCTACGGCACAAGTGATCCGGAAGCTTACTTCTCATGGGTACTCAAGGTTGACAAGATCTTCCGTGTGCAACACTTCTCCGACAACAAGAAGGTTGCCTTAGCCTCGATGGAGTTTGAAGAGTATGCCCTCTTGTGGTGGGAACAACTACAAGATGCACGCGTCGCTAACCACCAACAACCAATTGACACTTGGGTTGAAATGAAAGAAACAATGTACAAGCGCTTCGTGCCAAGCCATTACACTAGAGACTTATACAAGAAGTTGCAAGAGTTGAAGCAAGGGTTGAAGTCGGTTGACGAGTACTACAAGGAGATGGAAATCTCCATGATGAGAGCCAATGTCAACGAGTACAAAGAGCAATCCATGGCTCGTTTCATGAATGGCCTCAACTATCCAATCAAGAAAATCGTGGAGTTCCAACCATATGCCTCTTTGGTAGAGCTAGTACGTCAAGCTTCCAAGGCCGAGCGCCACGTGCTTGAAGAGCTCAAATACCTCAAGACAAAGGCATTCTTCGCCAACAAGCCTTCTTCGTCAACGCCTACACCTTCACAAGCTCTTCCGCAAGCGAACACACGAGGTCCTCCAAGAGTCTCTACATCGACACCTCAAGCGTCTCAACCTTTCAAGAAAGTACCTCCCTCTACCAAGGCGCCTCAAGGTTCTTCGCCCGGCACAAGACTCTTGCAATGCTACAAGTGCGGCGGACAAGGGCACAAATCTTTTGAGTGCACCAACAAGAAGGTCATGATCATCAATGACATGGGAGAGTATGAATCTATGAGTGAAGATGAGTACAATGCTTTGAACAAGGTCGCCACAATGCAAAGCGCTCAAGAAGAAGTGATGTCTACGCACACTTCTATTCTTGTAGACAGTGTTGGGCCTCCAAGAGCAGAGGTTTGTAGAACAGCAGCAAGTTTCCCTTAAGTGAATCACCCAAGGTTTATCGAACTCAGGGAGGTAGAGGTCAAAGATATCCCTCTCAAGCAACCCTGCAATTAATATACAAGAAGTCTCTTGTGTCCCCAACACACCCAATACACTTGTCAGATGTATAGGTGCACTAGTTCGGCGAAGAGATAGTGAAATACAAGTAATATGGATGATTATAAGTGGCAATTGCAATCTGGAATAAAAATACACTTGTCAGATGTATAGGTGCACTAGTTCTCCCACACAAGGATTGCTAGGATCCGAATTTATTCAGGAAACAACAAACGAAAATAAAAGCACACAGAGGCTCCAAGTAAAGCGCATAAGATGTGAAAGAATTAAAATATAGTTTCACTAGAGATGACCTGATAAGTTGTTGATGAAGAAGGGGATGCCTTGGGCATCCCCAAGCTTAGACGCTTGAGTCTTCTTGAATATGCAGGGATGAACCACGGGGGCATCCCCAAGCTTAGGCTTTTCACTCTTCTTGATCATATATATCATCCTTCTCTCTTGATCCTTGAAAACTTCCTTCACACCAAACTCGAAATAGTTCTCATTAGAGGGTTAGTGCATAATCAAAAATTCTCATATTCTGTGATGACACAATCATTATTAAAGCCTCTGGACATTAGCTACAGCCACTGATGCTTTGTGGAGCAAAGAAATCCACTCAACATAGTAAAAGAGAGAATGCAAAACAAAAGGCAGAATCTGTCAAAAACAGAACAGTCTGGAATGACGAATTTTTTCGAGGCACTTAAGTTGCTCAGATGGAACAGGTCCAGTTTAATGAAAGTTGCGTACATATCTGAGGAAGATGCGTGATTTTTTCAGAATTTTTCGATTTTTTCCAGGGAGAAAGCTCAAATTCGTGACAGCTAAAAATCTGTCTCTGCGCAGAAATCCAAATCTGCATCAACTTTCAATAAAGACTTTACTTGGCACAACAATGCAATAAAATAAAGATACAAAGAGTTGCTACAGAAGTAACAAGCACCTTGACTCAAAAAAAAAGAAAAATAACAGAAATAAAAAATGGGTTGTCTCCCATAAGCGCTTTTCTTTAAAGCCTTTTAGCTAGGCATAGTGATTTTTATGATGCTCACATATAGATGAGAGTTGAAACATAAAAAGAGCATCAAGAAGAATATATAAAACATGTTTAAATCTAACACTCTTTCTATGCATAGGAGTCTTGTAAGAAAACAAGTCAATGAAGAACAAAGTGACTAGCATAGAAATGCAAAACAAGTGTAACTTCAAAAATTTCAACATAAAGAGAGAAGACTTAATATTATTGTGATATATGAAATCGTGTCTCCCTCTCTCATAAGGACCAGTAGGTCTTAAAGTACCCAGCAAATAAAAGCAAATCAAGAGAAAGCTCAAAACATTCATCATAAAGAGAAGAAATTTAGTAACATGAAGATTTCTATAACCATACTTTCCTCTCTCAAAATAATTTTCAGCGGCATCATGAATAAACTCAACAATATAGCTATCACATAGAGCATTCTTATCATGATCCATATGCATAATAGTATCATCACTCTCCACATAAGCATGAACATTATCATTAGTAATAGTGAGAGTAAAAGTATCACATCCATCATTGCAATCATCAAAATTGGAGGCATAGAATAATCATAATGAATTTTATCCTCAATAGTAGATGGACTGAAAATATCATATTCATCATTGTAAACATCATATATAGGAGGCATATCATAATCAACATAAACTATATCCTCAATAGTAGGTGGACTGAAAATATCACAATGATTATAATTATCATATATTGGAGGCAAAGTATCATCAAAGCAAATTTCCTCCTTAAAGCTTGGGGGACTAAAAATATCATATTCATCACAACTAGCTTCCCCAAGCTTAGACTTTTCCATAGCATTAGCAATAATGGTGTTCAAAGAATTTATAGTAATACCATTGCTACCATCATGCAAACAAGCCTCCATAGGTTTTTTAATTTTCTCTTCAAAAGCATCATGTCCTAATTCAATATAAAGTTCATAAAGATCTCTAATTTTTTTGTTGTTTTCCATTAAGCCTAACTAGTGAAAATAAAAACAAGAAACAAAAAGAAATAATTGCAGAATCTAAAGGAAATAACTTCGAGCACTCACACACTAGCAACATACTAGAAAATAGCTTAGTAGCCAGAGGATGTGAATACCTTTTACCTTACCTCCCCGGCAACGGCGCCAGAAAATAGCTTGATGTCTACGCACGCTTCTATTCTTGTAGACAGTGTTGGGCCTCCAAGAGCAGAGGTTTGTAGAACAGCAGCAAGTTTCCCTTAAGTGAATCACCCAAGGTTTATCGAACTCAGGGAGGTAGAGGTCAAAGATATCCCTCTCAAGCAACCCTGCAATTAAGATACAAGAAGTCTCTTGTGTCCCCAACACACCCAATACACTTGTCAGATGTATAGGTGCACTAGTTCGGCGAAGAGATAGTGAAATACAAGTAATATGGATGATTATAAGTAGTAATTGCAATCTGAATAAAATGGCAGCAAGCAAACATGTAGCAGAACTTGATGTAAACGGTGTTTCAATGCTTAGAAACAAGGCCTAGGGATCATACTTTCACTAGTGGACACTCTCAACAATGATCTCATAACTGAATAAATAAAAGCTACTCTTAAACACTCTCTTGTTGGATAACAAACACCATTCATTGTGTAGGGCTACAAAAGCACACCTCAAGCCGGAGTAAACAAGCGCCACAACGTCATAAAGGAGTCACACACGGTGCACACACTGTCACCTTTACACCGTGGAGAGTACCGGAGTTCATATTAAAGTAACCTATAGAGTGCATAATAGATAAAGAGTAACATCTACATATTCAACTAGATTAGCACAACTGAACACAAGTAAATACTGCTCGGGATTATTCTCCTTCTTGATGAAGCAAGAGTACTATGCGTAGGGCTGCAAGAGCACACCTCAAAGTCTGAGTAAACAAACACCACAATTCCCAAGAATAAGCCATGATAAATGTCTAAATTATTCATAGAGTCACACAAGTACCCACACTGTCACCTTGATACCGTGTTGTCACAATGACTCCAGAAACTAGACAAAATCACTTGAGTAGCATAAACATTATTAATGTATTCAGCGATACTAGCAATACACACGATCACATAAAGATCACACCATGGGAGAGAGAGATGAACCACATAGCTACCGGTAGAGCCCTCAGCCTCGGGGGAGAACTACTCCCTCCTCATCATGGGAGTCAGCAGCGGCGATGAAGATGGCGATGGAGTTGATGGAGATGGCTCCGGGGGCAATTCCCCGTCCCGGCAGCGTGCCGGAACAGAGACTTCTGTCCCCCGAAACTTGTCGTCGATGGCGGCGGCGCTGCGGAACTCTTCTGGAAATGACTTGGTTCTTTAGGGTTTACGCCTCGGGGGGAATAAATAGGCGAAGGGGCAACGTCGGTGGAGCCCGAGGTGGGCCTCCTCACCAGCTGGCGTGGCAGAAGGGGGGGCCGCGCCGCCAGGTGGTTTGGCCACCTCGTGGCTCCCCTTCGTCTCTCCTTGAAGTGTACGTGTTGGAAAAATAGGGACTTGGCCTTTTGTTTCGTGCAATTCCGAGAATATTCGCAGAAGTAGTTTTCTGGAATCAAAAACATCAGAAAACAGGGAACTGGCACTTCGGTATTTGTTAATAGGTTAGTCCCAGAAAATGCATAAAAGTGATATGAAGTGTATATAAAACATGTAGCAATTGGTAGAATATAGGCATGGAACATCAGAAATTATGGATACGTTGGAGACGTATCAAGAAGAAAGTGAGATATATTGTGATGGTGACAACAACCCTTCCTTGGTTGTGGCAAGAGCTCTAACCACCAATGTTCAAGTGGAAGAAGACCAAAGATGCAACTTGTTTCAAACTAGAGCGGGAATCAATGGAAAGTCCATCAAGGTCATCATACATGGTGGAAGTTGCCACAACTTAGCGAGCAAGGAACTTTGTGATAAGCTCAACTTGAAGTTCAAGAAGCACCCACATCCTTACCACGTGCAATGGTTGAGTGATACCGGAGCCGTCAAGATTCAACACATGGTGCAAGTGTCCTTCAAGATTGGAGCCTATGAAGATTCCGTGGATTGTGATGTTGTGCCTATGACCGTTTGTCACTTACTTCCTGGTCGTCCTTGGCAATTTGATAAGGGTGCTATGCATGATGGAAGGACAAATTACTATAGCTTCAAGAACAACGACAAGACCTTCGTCCTTCGTTCCATGACACCAAGTCAAGTCATCGCCGACAACGCCAAGACTATTGCAAGGGCACAACAAGATCTTTCGTCAAGTGAGATGAGTGGTGAGCGAGAGACCCACCATAAAGTGAGTGAGAGCCAAAAACCAAATGAGGGTGACACTTCAAAGAGACTTCCCACAAAACTTACACTATTTGCCACCAAGAGAGAGATGAGGGAGTTGAGAGAGAACCCATCCACCCTCCACTATGTGCTCATATGCAAGGGTGAAGTTTCTATGACTAACACTTTCACAAACCTTCCTCCTTCTTTGTTGTCTTTTTTGAAGGACTTTGAAGATGTTTTCCCTCAAGAAGTGCCACCGGGACTACCTCCTCTACGCGGAATCGAGCACCGCATCGACCTTGTTCTCGGTGCACCGCTACCAAACCGCGCTCCTTACCGCACCAACCCCGAGGAGACAAAGGAGATCGAGCGCCAAATACAAGAACTTCTTGACATGGGACATATCCGCGAGAGCTTGAGTCCGTGTGTCGTGCCCGTCATCTTGGTACCCAAGCACGACAACACTCTTCGCCTTTGCATGGATTGTCGCCCCATCAACGCCATAACCGTTCGGTATCGCCATCCTATCCCTCGACTTGATGATATGCTTAATGAGCTTTGTGGTTCCGCTATATTCTCCAAAATTGATCTTAAAAGTGGATATCACCAAATAAGAATGTGTGAAGCTGATGAATGGAAGACCGCATTTAAAACAAACCTTGGTCTTTATGAATGGCTTGTCATGCCATTTGGTCTTTCCAATGCACCTTCTACTTTAATGCTTCTCATGAATCATGTTTTGCGTCCTTTCATTGGGAAATTTGTTGTGGTATACTTTGACGACATCCTTATCTATAACAAATCTTTGGAAGAGCACACTTCTCATGTTGCTCAAGTTTTGTTGGTTCTTCGCAATGAAAAACTTTATGCAAATCTTTCTAAGTGCACTTTTGCCACCAACAAACTTGGTTCCTTGGGTTTTGTTGTTTCTTCGAATGGAGTCGAAGTTGATGAAGCAAAGTGATAACCCCAAGAGCAGGGGATCACTGTAGCACCTCTCAATGTGGAAGTAGGGTATCGATCCGCAGGAGCAAGAAGGAAAAGTTATCTATTCCCTACAACTAAAGTGTCACAAGTTTTAGTTGATTATGCACTAAACAAGTTTAAGGAACGAGATGGTTGATTTAATGGATGGAAGTTTAATGGAACAAAACAAGAATGTAAAAGTGTCCCAATCCTCTTCAATGCAAGAGGACAAGACAAAGGTTTTCTCTTATAGGAACAATGGACATGGGTTCATGGGTTCACTTAATCCTCTCTCTCTCATCTACGGTGATTATCGTGTTATAGTTAAAGTACACACAATTGTCATGTTTTAATGTTAGCTTTTATGACGGCTATATGTCCTAAAACACATAGTTGAAAAAAGTACTCATTTGTGTTGCTAGGTCACCCTCGTAAGGCTAGCGTGGTTGCTCTCACTCCCACATCATACTCTTCCTTTTTACCCCCAGATAAAGGATGTTGGGCTGTATTTCACATGTCACTCAATACATATGCCGTTGTCACATCGGCCATCCCGTACCTACATACATCATACTTCATAGTGGACAATATTCTAAACACTAGTGCAATGATTCATATTTCGTGTGCATGACCACATCTCTCTCATCTATTCACACTTGGTGGTGTCAATCACCTCATGACAAGGATAAACAAGGCATTATGCATAAATCAAACCATCACATGTATGATAGAATATCTCCAAAGTATGACAAATCATAAAAGCTCCAACACAACGGTAAATGTATAACAAATCATCTCATACCACAATATTCACCATAAGAATTACATAGATAGATCCATACTTATGCAAAGCACATCATATGGACTCCAACAATGATCATACATAGAGAGATTAGATCAAGTTACCACCACAAACCCAAAGTCCAGGGGGTGGACTACTCCCCCTTCATCATGGAGACGGTGGAGAAGTCGTTGGAGAAGATGGAGAGGTTGATGAAGAGGTGCAGCCCGGAGTGGAGGCGGCGACACGCAGCAGCCCACGGTGGCGGCGGCGGCCCTTGGGGGCGACGGCGGCTGCCCTTGGTGATGAGGATGGTGTGGAGGAGGTTCTCCTCCCCCAGACGGCTGCCTGGGAGGAGGAAAATTCGTGGTCTTGGCTGCCTCTCACGACCTAGGGTTTCCTTCTTTATATAGACTCTCGGATTTCCGTCACCCCTTTTAGGCTTCCACCAAAACGGGCCTACAGGCCGCGTCCGAACTCCGATTGGGCTGATCTCGGGCTTAAAATCTTCGTATGGAAAATTGTGACAACTTTCTCTTTAATTTGATTTCGATTGGACGCCATCTTCGAGGGTCAAACTGACAATCTCCGTAAAAACTTCTCAGACAGATTTCAGGAAAGTCCCAATTTGACTCCAACAAGGTTTCCTTTTGTATTTTTGATAATTCCTACACAACAAATAGGAAAACAAGAAGATTTTGCACTTTGCCAACTATTAGTAGGTTATTCTAATAAATGTCATAATATGATATAAAGTGTATATAAAACATGTGCCAATTGACATAAAACATGCATGAAACATCAAAAATTATAGATACGTTTGGGACGTATCACAAAGATAGAAGCAATTCGGACTTGGCCTTTTCCGATGTCACTTGAGGAGTTGAGACATTTTCTTGGTTTTGCCGGATTTTACCGCCGTTTCATCAAGGATTTTTCCACAATTGCTTGCCCCCTCCATGAACTTACAAAGAAAAATGTACCTTTCATTTGGGGCAATGCACAAGATTTTGCTTTCAATGAGCTCAAGCGGTTATTAACCGAAGCACCACTCCTTGCCCTTCCGGATTTCTCTAAGACATTTGAGATTGAATGCGATGCAAGTGGATTGGGCATTGGTGGAGTACTTATGCAAAATGGTAGACCCATCGCATACCATAGTGAGAAACTAGATGGAGCTCGCTTGAATTACCCCATTTATGACAAAAAGTTATTTTCTTTGGTTCGTGTTTTGGATGTGTGGCAACATTACCTTCGTCCTAAGGAATTTGTCATTCATTCCGACCATGAATCCTTGAAATATTTGGAAAGTCAAACAAATTTGAACAAAAGACATGCTAAGTGGGTTGAGTTCATTGAGTCTTTTACCTTTGTAATCAAATACAAGAAAGGTAAAGACAATGTGGTCGCGGATGCTCGATCCCGCAAGGCCAACCTACTTACACGTCTTGACATTAGTGTCTTGGGTTTGGAAGAGATAAAGGAGTTGTATGCTACCGATGCTTTCTTTGGAGACATTTTTGCTCAATGTTCGTAGCACAAAGGAATTGGTGATTTCTAATTGCACCAAGGCTTCTTGTTTAAGGCTAACAAACTATGCATACCCGAGTCTTCGCTTCGTTTGGTCCTTTTGAAGGAATCGCATGGAGGCGTCTTAATGGGACACTTTGGACGTGATAAGACCTTTGCAATGCTCTCCACAAACTACTATTGGCCAAGGATGTACCGGGATGTGGACCGCTTGGTGCGACGATGTTCAACATGTCTCAAAGCTAAGTCTACTCTAAACTCTCATGGATTATACACACCTTTGCCAATTCTACATCACCCATTGTCCGACATTGCTATGGATTTTGTCTTAGGACTTCCGCGCACTAAAACAAACAAAGATTCCATCTTTGTCATCATTGATCAATTCTCTAAAATGGCACACTTTATACCATGCAACAAGACCGACGATGCTTCACACATTGCTACTTTGTTTTTCAGGGAAATCGTCCGTCTTCATGGAGTGCCCAAGACCATTGTGTCGGATCGTGACGTCAAGTTCGTGAGCTATTTTTGGAAGACTTTGATGGCCAAGATGAGAATCAAGCAACTATTCTCCACCGCATACCACCCTCAAACCGATGGCCAAACCGAAGTGGTAAACCGAAGCTTATCCACACTCCTTCGTGTGTTGATCAAGACTAACTTGAAGAATTGGGAAGAGTGCATCCCACACGCCGAGTTCGCCTACAATCGAGCACTACATCGCGCAACAAAGAGAACACCCTTCGAGGTCGTCTATGGCTCCAACCCCTACACCGCGCTAGACATGCTACCACTTCCACTCCGAGAACAAGTCAACATGGACTTTGACAAGCGTGGCGCTTACATGAAGAAACTACATGAAGACACAAGGGCCACGCATGAGAACCACAACGAAGACCATGCTACGAAGATGAACAAGAACAAGCGCCCCATGATCTTTGAAGAAGGAGACCTTGTTTGCCTACACCTACGCAAAGACCGCTTCCCCGATGAGAGAAAGTCTAAGCTCGCGCCAAGAGGAGATGACCCTTTCAAGGTTCTCAAGCGCATCAACGACAATGCATACAAGATCGACATACCAAAGTCCAAGTACGGCGTTCATGACACCTTCAACGTCGCCGACATCTCGCCTTACCTTGGAAACCCAACTGATGATGAGGACGAAGAGTCGAGGACGACTCTTTTCCAGGGGGGGGGGGGGGGGGGAGATGATGTAGTGCAACCTAGGCACACAACACCAACATCACCAAATGGCCCAATGACTAGATCAAGAGTCAAGGCTCTCCATGATAATGTGACCTCACTCCTATCTATGTGCGATCTCGACACTCCTTTGAATGGTTTGCTACTTCATTCTGATACCTTGTGTGTGCTCAGCTATGGTGGAACTGAAGACCCCTATGAAGATCTCCAAGGAAGTGATGAAGATGGCCAAGAGGCGACGCAAGATGATGGACAAGATGACCCAGGGAAGACCCAAGAAGATGGTCGAGGAGAAGAAGAAGTGGATGAAACTGCCAAGCCGGCTCCCAGGCCGGCCTGGCCGGCTCCCATGCCGGCCTGCACCCAGAGGCAGCCGGCCTCCAGGCCGGTCTGGCCGGCTCCCAGGCCGGCTACCCAGCCGACGCGACCGGCCTCCAGGCCGGCCTAACCGGCCCAGAAACCGGCTCCCCTGCTGCCTGTGTGCATGACGGGCCCTTGTGCCTTGTACCTCCCTCCTTTTCCCCAATTCGTGACTTAGACTATAAATAGATCCTTCCCCTCCAGATCTAGGGTTAGACAATGATTTGGGATTAGAGTAGAGCCTTGCTCCTTCTTCTCAAAGTGTCTCTTTCCTCCTATGGAGATGAATCAAGGCCTCCCCTTGTGGAGATGAACCAAGGCCTCCTCTTGAGGAGAAGATCCCTGCGTAGATACCAAGGCTTCCGCTTATAGTTGCGATTACTTGCCAATCTTTCATCCTAGGGTGATTCTATTGGGTTGGTTGGATTGACCAACTGGACAAACAATCCTAAGAGTAAGGTGTGATTGGGAGAGGAGAATTGGGGGCTGCCCTAGGGGATTTGTTACCAATTGAATCTTGCTGAGTTGCTACTTGCTAGTTATCTTCGATTTGAGAGTTTTCCCCTCTTGTGTTCTTGAGTTCATCCCGTGTTCTTCGTGTTCATCGTTCCCTCCGCACAAATCCATGAAAATCGGGACCAACCTACATCAGGTTCGGCCGACGCAGCCCCGTGTCGGTGTCGATGTCGTCATCACCGCCACAACCACTTGTCGATGTCATCGTCGCCGCCGCAGCCTCATGTCGGTGTCGGTGTCGGTGTCGATGTCAAAGCTACAATATTTGCTGCACTCGAAATAGGTCTGAGTTGAGTATCATTTAGAATAAACATGGTGTTACAATTTCAGTAGTACTATGAAGTAGGAACAGAGTCCAAGAGAATGATAGAACATGCAGCTTATTAGTAACAAATGCTCACTAAAAGACTACAGCAGAAAATAAAAATGATCTATGAGCTGGTGATATAACATATTAAGTTACTGACCTATATGCAAGCATGGTGATATAACAAATACATGAGCAGCAGTCAGCCGAGCAAGCACAAATGCATGAGTCTAGGTAGTAGCAGTGACATGACATGTCATTCTTTTTACTCGCATTGCAACATTCAATATAAATAGTCAGGCACAAAAGCAAAATACCAGTATAATGGGATGCACGGTTGCTAGCTACTTCCCCTTGCAAGCTAGCTGTAACATTTTTAAGTGACTAACTCATTAATTGAAAACACATAATGGAACCATTGTGTGCATGCCTAACAGAGATAACTAGAGTAGGTATAATGGAATGTAGCGTACCTGCACTTAGAAATTGGCAAGGTACCTGCGTATAGTGCAAACCCCTGGATCGATTCATTTGCACACACAGTCTAAGATGAAATATCACAACATTGTATCAATTATTACACGTGGATCCAGTACTTAGGAAAATATCCTTTACAAATTGCATAGCACGAGGCTAGCTTTGAAAGAGTAAAGCAGCGGAAAATTTATTCTTCATGGAGTCCTCATCCTTTGCATGTGCCACAGGCGAAAACATGTTGGTTGCAGACTCGAAACCCTTAACAAAAACTCACTCGTCGTCAGAACAATCTGCAACAAATAAAATTTTGCAACAGGGTGGGTCAGATACCATTAAAAATGGATCTGGCAAGTGACACTATGTGGACACTTAATGGAATAACTCTATAGCCTATATGCATATTTGGCTGGTGGAGTTCAAGGCAGTTTTGCGTGAAAGCCAATTTTGCCTAACACTTTGTAAAACATTTTCTTCAAATGTTTGAGACAATATGGCATGAAATCCATAGTATCGTCTACCCTTGTTCACCCATCAAAATTTTACTTAGAGAAATAAGATGTTGGGAGCCTCCTTTGACATCCTTGATCAGCTGCTTGAATTGTCCGTAACCGGGACACGGCTAAGTACTTAGTTTTAACTCTGCAGAGGTTGTGCACTTTCACCATTAGACCCAACAAACCCAAACTATCCTCAAGCACTCAATTTGTGCTAAGGAAAAGGAGAGAGTTGAGACGAGACTTTTCAGAAGCATTTTCCCATCCCATACTGACTTGACGCACTCCCATTCTAACCATTCTACCACCACCTGTCAAGTCGGGACGAGTCCACGCAACTTAATCCATCTAGCCAGAGCCCATATGACTAATGGCTGCACGGTAAGCAACTTCACTTAGAGAAACATTGGTCCCTTTAATACCCTGGGTGGCAATCCACAAGTGAATAAACACTCAACTCTGACAGCCATGCAAGCCCAAATCCACCCAGGTGGTAAATTAACTTAGTAGAATTTAAGCTTTCAATAAAACACTTTTGCATAGCATCAATATTTCTACTAAGTTATCAATAGGATTCTAGACACAACTAGTGTAAAGGAGATAGTAGTTTTAGCATAGCAATACTATCCTACACATGCATATAAGAAATACACTAAGTCATGCATAGAAAAATACTTAGGAAATTTATGGGGGTGTGCCACTTGCCTTGGCAAACAGGAATGCAGTGGTAGCAGTTGCAACCACCTTCGTCTCTCTCCGGAATTTCTAACAAGTCAAATAAATCACAAATAAACACACAATCATAAATGCAACACTTAGAAAAATATGATATGCATGAGATGCAGGATGACACAATAATTATGGTATGAAAGATATGCAAACAAAATAAGGGAAAGACATAAATAACAATATCCCATTTAGCTAAGGCAAGGTCCAGGTTGAGCCTAAAGTAAACTTGATAAAACAACTTGAAAAGTTGTAAGGTTATTCTAAGTTTTCACAACTTTGGTCTTCAAATAATCTTCAACTCCTTTGTAGCTTCATTGATCTTCAATGGTCTTCAATTAGCACTCTAGGAACTTAGTCTTAAACACAAAGGACTTGGTCTATGTCCAAAGCGAAAGACAAATTATGAAGGAGGAAAAAGATAGAAAGAAATATGTAGTAGTTGGTCTTCCAAGAATCATCTTCAGTCTTCCTTGTCGCTTGCTCCTTGGTGTGTTGACTTCATTGAAATTTGTAGACTTGATGGTTCTGCAGACTTGATGGTGTTGGCAGCATCCAGGTTGGTCTTGAATATAACTTAGTCACCATGAAGTCTAAGGAAGAAAAGAGATAAAGGAAAGAAAGACTTAGAAAATTGTAGGTGGTTGTTCTTCATGAACTTCTTCTTGATTTTCTTCTAAGTACTTTTACTTCTTGGAGATGCTTCTGGAGTCTTGTTTTCTTGGCTAAGTCCTTCATTGGTCTTCTAACTTCATGTTAAATTCTCCAAGAATAACAATGCAATCTTCATTGGTCCTTCATTGTTTCCACTAATTTCTAACTTAGTGGTTTTTTGGCTATAAGGGTTAAAAGGGCTAATCATGCATCCTCAAAATTTCTAAGGAGGAATATCATGTATAATGTTCAACATAATACTAAGGACTTAACATGCATGCCATGCTTATGAAAATGCTCTAAGAAAATGCAAGCAAGTAAGATGGTCCAAATATAGCGAAGGACCGAGGTCAAACAATAAGTCAAAATAATTTCTAAGTAGGAGTTCATAAAATAAAGTGTTGGTATTTTTCTAAGGAAAAATACTTTAAAACAATAGTTGATAAAATTTCTAAGGACAACACTTGTCAAAAATAACACTTACGAAAATATTCTAAAACAACTAAGTTTTCAAGATGCTAAATTTTTCTAAGGAAAAGATTTAGCACTTTTAAGGTGTTGAAATTTTCTAAGGAAATTTCTAAGGAAAAGTGTTGTCAAATAATTATCAAATATTTCTAAGGAAAATAATTACTTTGTTTGGAGAGGCAAAATATTTCTAAGTACTTTTTATCAACTAAAGTCATCAAAATATGACAAAGTCATGTTTCAGTCGAAATATAAGAAGAAAATAATTCTTAATACATTTTATTAATTAAATAACACCTAAAAAGCATTTAATCACTATTTACTAAAAAATTCATTGAAAATAATTTTACAAAAATAATAGAGTATTCCTACAGCCAATACTTAGGCATACAAAACTATGGCAAAAGAGTTTGCTCAAAAATCTATTTTTAAATTCAAAATATAGCCAAAATACTATTTAAACAACTTTTTAGAATTTATCTAAATTAATTTCGACAAAACCTCAAAATAAATATACCTAAAGTTTCTACACGTCCTAAGGTTTCCAAAATATATTTTTCATATAATTTGGATAAACGAGTAGAAATTAATAAGAGATTGAAAACACAGGGACTAATCTGTGATGCGCAGGGGCTAAAACGTAAAGAAAACAAAAGAATCTTCGCGCTGAGGTCCCTGGGCCACGTGGCGTCCTCTTGTTGGTGCGGAGCAGCGCTGACTGTGTTGCTGACTTGGCTGCGACGTGGCGCTCCGTGATTCGCCGATACCGGTTCGAAACGGGATCTAATCCTACGCGTTGATTTTAGATCGGACGACTCTGAGTCCGTTGACCAGGAACGAGCGGCGGGCCGGCCGGAGAAGCTCCGGTGACGGTGGTTCCATTGCCGGACATTCGCCGGAGAGTGAAACAGAGAGATAGGGAGGAGTGGGGCATACCACGGGGTGCAGGCGGGCGCGGCGGAGCTGATGACGTGGTCTCAGTTGAAGGAGGAGCTGTGTGTCGTCGATGATCGCCCGCCGAAGCTGCTTCCGCGGACGTGCTCCAAGTCGATGAAGCTCCCGTCGATCTGGAGCTCGTAAAATCCCAAAGAAAAATATTAGGAGGTGCGCCGGGATGTGAGGAAGAGATGGAGAGAAACGAGAGGTGCTGAGGGGGTCTAGGCTCACCGGAAAACACGATGGACGGCGGCGGCAATGGCGGCACGGCGGGGTTCAATACGGGCAGCCTGGGGGCTTACGCGCTAGGGTTTCTTGGGGGTTTTGGAGTGCGGGGTTGGGGGATTATATAGGCAGAGGAGGCACGGGAAGATTGCAGCAAAATCGCAACGAAACGAGCTGGATTAGATTTCGATTCGGAGTCCCTGACTTGCACGAGAGGTTGAAGGCGGTGATGTCACCGCTTGCGTCGCGCGTGGGACCCGCATGTCAGCGAGAGGGAGCACGCGGCTGGGCTGTGGGCTGCTAGGCGCTGCGCGTGCGCGGTAGTTAGTAGTTGGGCTTGGCCCATTTAGCTAGGCTTCGCATTTTTTTCCAGAAAACGTTTTTCTTTTCTGTTTTATTCAAAATCAAATAACTTTTGAATTTTAAATCCAAAACAATTCAAACCACTTTCAATAATTTTGTAAAAACAAACTCTTTGATTTGCAGCCTTTAAATATCATTTTCCAAAACATTTTATTATCTAAATTTTCTGAAATGTGTTTAAATGAATATTGGACACTTAATGTCATTTGAAATCTATAGGGTTTTATAAATTTCTTTTGAACTTAAATTTTAAAACCAAAGCAAAATATGAGTAATATGATTTATATCCCTCAATAAAATAATCTTATAAAAACTCAAACAGTTTTAAAAAGTGTTTGATAAATCAAAATGAATTCAGAACTCATTGTAAAATCCAAATACTTATTTTGTTTCAAAAGCAAAACTATAAAACAAGGAAATAGAGGATAGGTGAGTAATAGAATAAAACTCAATGCATACAAATAATTCACAACCAAACACACTTTTCAAATAGAACATTATGACACTTAATGCAAAAAATAAAATAGGTTTTAAAGCAAATCAAATGTGGCTTGAATAAAACTTAAATACCACAAGATAAACATTTGCAAATATTTATATTTCAATAGATACAAACAAAACACAAGCAAACATTAAAAGATCACACATAAAAGTCAAAAGAAAATTGGAGCATAAATGCTCTACTAATATATTTTCTTAAATATGTTTTTAAGTGGAAATTTATTTCCCACTTTTTGAAATAACCAAATGCAAACAATGCTATATGATGATGAATGTATGCATGAATTTTCTTTTCAAAGCAAAATACCTAATAGTTTTCGAAAGTTTTAAAACTTGGGATGTTACATGGAACCATCATGATTTCCAGAAGCTATTGGGCAGTGGGCATGACAAGCTGTAGCAAATAAGCATACGCTGCTAATTAGTAGTAGATGCTAGCTAGTCATGTAGCAAATAAGCATACACTGCTAATTAGTAGCAAATAAGCATACACTGCTAATTAGTAAACAATGCACAACTGAGGTTGCTGAACTGTGGTGACCTCATTTAAATTATAACATATGAGCCTCATTTTATTATAGCACAAAATGTCAACATAAAGATATCATTACCGAATACTAAATATCAGTTTTCTACATCATAATCTTAGGTGAAAAAACATGTGTACAATTGGCTTGAAATTGTACATAAATATATTATATTACCATGCTTGAAACAAAAAACAACATATAAGGAAACTAAAATCCAGATCTGGTTTAGACCATAGAAAAAATCTCTACATGTCATTAACAAATTCATCTATACCTGTGAGCATTATCTAGTGGAATAATTTTGTTCTTATCACAATCAAATACTAGAACCATATACCAAAAGCAAGTGTCCAGTTAGTTTGATTACATCAATGAGCTCATTGTACATATTTGATTACATCTACGGTAAGCACGTTTTCTTTATGGCCGGGTCTGCTTCTCAACATCAATAAGCTAGCAGCTTGGTTACCACGCACGAAAATAAGATACTGTTTATAAATAAACACAAGTTTTTTTTGTATATTGTGTCCATGCCTTTTGGTGGTGTCTGGTGTGTTGGCCCCATGATCTAATTGCGAATTAATATGGTGCTCATTGTGCTCGAGCAGGTCATGAGGCTATTACTGAAAGTCAAGTGTCCAATGTTTGTTCTGAACAAAACTGGTACTTTATGTGGAAGGTTTTTCTTGTACTACTTATTTCTATCTGCAGTTTGGTCAAGTGTTGATAGTTGGATACCTGGATCTGCTCTATCTTGCTGGCGTGCAAACTTCCTTCCGAAGTATGTATTCTTTTATGTTGGCAGGAAACTAGGAAAGAGGTAGCATCATGCGAAATTTTAAACATTTCTTAGCATTGTAGAAGCTTCTTCATCTCTGTATATGTTTCATAAAAAATGGGTGTTGCAAGTATTTTTTTTTACAACGAAATGGGTGCTGTAAGTAATTTATGGCTACTTGCATTTGTTATGCCTTGCATTTTTTATTTGCTTTGCATGATGAAGCTTCAGTTTGACAAAAGACATGGAGCTCTATATCATCAAGGTAAGTAACTAAACTTCTTTAATTCACTACTCTGTGTGCCAAGAATCCTGATTTCTTTGACTGTGGCAAAGATTATTTGCTGATAGATCATCATAATTGATTCTACACTCCAAGGCCCCTGCTATAGTTCCACAGATTGATGAATTTACCTCTGTATTTGGAGCTGCGGACGATCTTGGCGTGACGGCCCGGTCGACGACGCTGTCGTCCACGGCCAGGTCATGCATCCTCTCCTGCACCTGGACGAACTCGATGGGCACCACCATCACCGGCACCACCTTCATGTCGCCGCCGGCCTTGGGGGGAGGCCACCTACTGCGCCAGCGGCAGGGTCATGACCACTGCAGCCGGGGTCGGAGCAGCCGCGCTACCTCTTGTGGACGGGAGCGCGAGATGCGTCTTTGGCGAGGGACGCCACCGGGCGGCGCCTCGTCCTCGTCCCTCCAGGCTCCAGCGACGGGGCCGAGCCCGACCACCACCTGCGTTGCCCCGCCGCGGACACCCGCCGGCTCCCGGGCACGCCGCCGCCCCTCTGCGCGGCGCGACCCGAGCCGCTCTGGCTCGCGCTCACCTTCTCCGTGCCGCCGCCAGATCTCCCATCCCCGGCCGTGGGTCGGCGTCCAAGGGAGGCAACGGGACGGCGGCTCGACGCCATGGCGTCGAGAGAGGGATAGGAGGGGTGGAGCTACGGCGGTAAGGAGGAGGGGTGGAGCAGAGGCGGCGGTGGGGTAGAGGGAGGGGATCGGCACAAGGTGGGGAGAGAGAGTGCGGGTTAGCAGAGAGAGTTTTTTTTCTTTTTTTCTTTGACGTGAGCGGAAGGGATAAGGCCGACGGGTGCACACGTGTTAACTACAAAATCTGCCCAGAAATACCTGTGGCGCACGGGGCAGTGGTGCGCCACAGGTATTCTCTCTCCTGTTTTTTCCTGTGGCGCACCACAGAACGGTGCGCCACAGGTAATCTCTCTCCTCATTTTTTACCAGTGGCGCACAGGCTTGTCTGTGCGCCACTGATATTCTCTCTCCTCCCCCAGGAAATTTTCAAATTTTGGTGAAACTTACCAGTGGCGCATGAAATTTCCTGTGCGCCACTGGTAAAAATTTACCAGTGGCCCACCAAAATTTCGTGCGCCACTGGTATGTTCTGCCAAATCCCCAAAACGAGGAGAGAGAATAGCAGTGGCGCACGGGCAAGCTAGTGTGCCACTTATAGCATTTCACCTATAAGCTTTTTCCTACTAGTGAGCGCGTGCACGTTTGCGCACACACACATGCACACAGACACAGACACGCACACGCACGCGCACACACGCAGCCGCATGCATGCACATGCCCGGTCTCACACCTCTTTATCCTCTACCTCATACACACAGACGAGCACACACGTGCGTGCGCGCGCACACACTCGCATATCTCACCCCTTTAACCGGGCGTCGTCTCTGCCTGCCCTAGGCGTGAAAAGGACATTTGTGTTGCTCCCTTCTTGAAGGCGCCGCCTAGGTTGCTCATGGAATCCATTTTCTGATAGATAGATAGAGTTGAAGCTGACTGCCAGTCAGAGCGTGGTACACCGTGGTTGGAACTTCTTTGGCCACGCCTTCGTCTGGTCTGGTTGGGTCCTTTCGTCAGCTCACCAACCATTTCGGCACTATGAGTGTGTTGTACGTTGATCCGTGCCATCCTGGAGTCACGGTCATTAGTCCGAGGTCTCCATCTTCTTGCATGAAGCGGACTTGGGGCCATGTGTCGATCCTCCTTGCGATTCATGGTGACTCACGGTGCAATGAGAACCTTCTTCGCCAGTCATTGTATGTTGGCGCTGTAAGCCGTGTGGTGTGTCGAGTTTGTATCCGGTGTTATAGTCATTCTTGGCGATGTACCTGATGTCTTGGTAATTCTACTAACACACCTTATAGGGTGTGAAGAAAGCATAATAACCGGTTGAAGACCGCTTTGATCGAAAATTGACATCCTTGTTAGGGAAGATGCTCTCATATGGAGACTGTCTTGGTCTAATTAATTATATGCTGACTACTTTGTTCATGTTCTTGTTACCCTTTTTGAGATCCCAAAATGGATAAGAAAGAGATTTTATTTTAGGTAACACTTTTTTGGCATAGTGATAACCTAATAAAAATATAGATTAAACAAAATGGAATATTACTTGTCGACTAAAAGATCAGGGGGTTTGGGGATTGAATTAATTTATGTAAAAAGTAAGTGTTTACTCAGTAAGTGTGTGTGTTTAAACTAATTAACGTAGATGGTGTGTTGAAGGACCTGCTAAGTATTTGCATAACAAAACCTCTTTCTCAAGTACAAGTTAAACCCGTTGATTCTGCATTTTGGAAGGGATTAATGGGAATGAAAGGATGATTTCTTTAGTTGGGGTTCTTTCGTCATTGGTGGCGGAAGAACTCGTTTTTGGGATGACCCGTTGCTACTACTTTATCATATCAATACACGTCTCTGTATAACCTTGTGTGTCATACGGACATTTTTATCCCAACATGGATGGCAGCATAATTTGCGGATCGGCCCTCCACCACCATAGGCGTGTTTACAATTTCTTATTATGATATGTAATTCGCATTTTTATGTTTCGAACTACAGACTTGTTTCGGCTATGTGCATCTTGGTTATGCAGAGGCTGAGTGTAATACTTAAACCTTTTAAGTAATAAAGCTCCCTTTATCTAAAAAAAATAACCTTGTGTGTCATATAAATGTTTTTGTTGAGGGCGTTGTATCACCTCTCCAACTGAATATTTAATTCAGAAGATTTTGAGGAGATAGGTGGACAGCTCGGCTGTATTTAGTTCAGAGAGTAGTGGAGGTTCATCTTATTGTTGAGCTAGATATTTGTTTTTGGCATCTAACTTACTCGAGGCTGGTCACGGTTAAATCTTCATACGCATATTTAATGAATGGTCATACTCCTTTTTTACGAAAATAAATACCTGTGTGGTCCTTCAACTTCATACGTAAGTGTTGTAGAACACCAAAAATAATCTGTTTGAAAGGCGATGGCGGGTGTACTAAATGCGCTCTTTTGTGATTCGTACGAGTCTATAGAGAAATTGTTTGTTTCTTGTCTTTTTGCTCGTTTTGTTTCGAAAGTTGTTCATTTTGCTTTCAACATATCACTACCTTCCAATGTAATTGGAAACTAGCTTAGAGATGTTGATAAGAAGCTTAAGTCACACACATAGATTGAAGCTTGTGCGCTTCTTTGGGTAATTTGGAATTGTTGTAATGGCATTGTTTTTAACAAATGTGGAAATGATAATTTTTTGCAGGTTATGTACAGAACTACATATTGGATTCATATATGGTCATTCCTCCTACCTGTAAACTAGCGGGGCTTTTGGTTACAAGATACACTCGGTTAATGGCGTCCGTCAGACTATATTCAACCTGGGTGGATGGAGACACTCTGTTAGACTACAAATGAATAGAGGCTTATTCTTTTTTCTGCTTGGTGATTCATGTGTCTACTTTGTATTACCCATAAGTTGTAAACTGGATATTTGATACTTTGCAATAAATCCGCTGTGTGTATCATTTCGATGCATAGCCCAGGGCTACGCTCCCAATTCAGGAAACAAAAACCCCTTGCATTGTGTAAAAGAACAACACAACGTCCCCATCAGTAATACAGTACTACTTCTTAGAGAGCACTGGCAATAATGTCTAGCCTACATGCTTGCTCTGATGTCCTTTGTTGTCGGAAGATTATGTTTGATCTCACTTGTGTATAATGTCTCCTATATATAACTATTGTAACCTCTTACCTCTATCAAAACTGAATACTTGAGGGCATACCCCCGCAAAGAAAAAGGAATACTTGAGTGCATAGAGATCATAGATTAACCTGCGAGCTGGCATTTGTTATGGTTATGGCTACTGGCTAATAACCCGAGATTTTTCTACATAGGATGATTTAATTGGAAATTCGGAATGAGAAGCACCAGGAAATAGTCTACTATAACCAAATTTCGGGTAGAAATTTTGAATCACGGAATCCATGCTTTCGGAGCTGCTCATCTTCAACAAGAGGCAGCTGCTGGAAGAAGATCTGACCAGGCTGGCAGATCTGAACATGGAGGCCTGGATGAGGCGCCTTTCCCCATTGTGCCTAAAGAAGTAAAGATCCACCGAGCGTGCATCTGCCTGTTCCATTATATGCTATATCCTAAATACTGTCATAGGTCTTGTTTGTTGTTGCATATTGTATTTTTGCCTCGTTTTAGATTGCTGGATTTTTAATTTGCGGGTAAAACCGATATATATTAAGCAGGCTTGGTCAACCTTAGTCCATGTTTGCATGCCTGTAGCTCTGCTTCTAGAGAACAAGCACAATGATTCAAATAGGCGCATGCCATGGGAATGATCTGGCCGTTTTCATCGCAGATAGACACATGCGTCACAGCCGTGCTATCTTCAGCTTGCACCACGGAATATCAGGTGGCTTCTTAGGGCAGATTCTGGTAGGCGTGATCACCTCTCGTAATCAATCGGTACTTTCTTTAAATAACAGCTTCAACTCCACAAATATTTGATATTCTTCAAAGTTCTCGTATAATTGTGAAGGAGTTGAGGTGTAGGGGTGTCGGCCTTGTCCATTTGGGCGGTTAGGCCGCTGGCTTGTGTGGTGCGTGCCTCGGGCCCGGCGTGGTGTCGTATTGATTGTATCGGTTTTCGGCAAGTTTTTCCTTGTAAACTGGCCAACTCATTTCTTCTATATCAATGGAACGCAAGCCTCTAACCCGATCTCAAAAACAATGGCGAAGGAATCCAATTGAGCTCTGAACAGGTGGCAAGGGTTTATCATGGGTAATTTCATTCCTTGCAAACCAAACTCGCCATGACACCAGCAATGCTACAACGACTCTGCTACAAACGCCCCCAACGTTGCTGCGAGGAGAGGTGTGTTGCAAACTTGCAATAAGAAGTGCCACCGTTTCCTGCAAGGTGGGGGCTCACCAACACACAAGAGTTCATGTCACACAACGTGGAGGGGAACGAGGTAGAGAGGCAAGATCAGAGGGTTCATCCAATCAAGCACAGCGATGTGGAGCTGCCAGGTTTTATGGGTCGGCCAATGGCTAGCAATGTCCCAATATAGTTCTGCACTGCAAATTTGTGCGCATGTCCAACATGATGCTTGCACATCGCACGGTATGCAAATAAGCTATTCCACACAAAAGTAAACACGAGAAATTGCAAGTCTTGCAGCCTTTTGAGTAGTAAACACACAAGAAATTGCAGAAGTTTTCCAGCCTTGTTCAGACATTACAGTACCATTTAGGAGCTTAACTTGGTAAATTCACAAGTTCAGACCCAAAATGAATGCATCCCGCACTAAGTGATAAAATTCTATAAAACAATACCGACAATTAATTGTAAGCTCACTGAGTTCAAGAAAACACGTGATAATAAGCAGGTACATCTTCGCTCTTCGGTCTTCACAGGCCATTTCTTCATCCTCCTATAAAATGGCAGCAATGAGAGAACAAGTTAAGCACATTTTTTTGAATATTTAAATGAGTTTCCAGCAATGTCACAACTCACATATTCCTCAATTTTACAAAAGGGCCTCCACAAGTCAATAGAGATATAGAACTGGGGCTGACGGACATTTAAAAGTTACCTGATGGCGATTTTCTATCCCAGTTCTGTTACAACAAATCTTGATTGCACAGTGGTTCCAAATCACAACCACAACACTACTTTTCTCAGCACGGTCAACACATATATGAAATTATCCAAACCAAAACATGCAGTACCACAACTAATCTTGGACATGACAGAGCAAACACAACAAAGGAAAACAAAAATAGCAGACCAGTTTCAAACACCAAATATTTAGACTCCACATAGATTTAGTCACCCCAGAATAACGTCAAGTTTTAGGAGATTCGGCGAGTTAACTATGGAGAAGTTCACTGGCAACTGGCAAGTGCCTCCTATTCGTCTCACAAGCAGGTCGCCAGATATCATGCTCAATTCACGTGGGAATCACACAAAAACTTTACAGATGCTTAACTAATACTCCCTCCGTTCCTTATTATAAGGTGTACGTATAGTTTTTCCTGAAAAGTCACTTGACTATCTTTGACCAAGATTTTAGAAAATATTATTAGTAATTCCAATATCAAATTAGTAACATTAGATCCATCATGAAATATGTTTTTCATATTTTATTTTCTTAGTATTTCAAATATTGATAGTTTTTTCTAAAATCCTGGTCAAAGTTAGTCAAGTTTGACTTTTTAGGAAAAAATATACACCTTATAACAAGGAACGGAGGGAGTAACAAATTGGAAGGAGATTGGGATTCGAACCTCGATATTGTTATCCTATGTTATTTGGAATTTAGGAGGCTCCTGAGCGAATCGTAGGACGTTTGCGGTAGAATTCCTCCATAAAATCTTCATCGTCAAGGTACTTAAGAAAATAAAACATATAAGAAATAATTAGACAAATGGTTAAAATCAAGTTACTACGAAACAATTCTTTACCACACAATTTATTTGCATTACATCATAGCACTTTCTTATCCTATCCTCTTCAGCTTTTATCCTTTTATCATCCTCCTCAGCTTTTCTCATTTTTGCATCATCATCCTCTTCCTGTAGCTAATGAAAGAACACATAATTAACATGGACTAAGCAAAGAATGCAACTGTGGAAGAATGAAGATAGACCACAGGTAAATAACACTAAAGATACTAGAACGCTAGCCAGTATATAGATCACCATACACTGTTCGTTAAGTCATGCCATAGCTTCTCGTTCCAGGGACCAAAACCAAGTGGGAAGCCAATATTCATGTGGCCACCTTTGTATAAATGAGCAAGGGGGTGCTTCATATCAGTAGTTCCATTGTTTATACAACCATGGCATAAACCTTCATCAAAAAGAAGACAGGGGGATGATTTAAGTGTCAGATAAAGACGAGAATAGCTGAATAAGTGGCAAAAGATATAATTGCAACATGTACAAATGGCTCTGCGTGAACCAACTCAATCGCAAGATTATTACAAACATGAACCAACTCAATCGCAAGATTACAAACATAAATCTAGGTATGGTAGAAGATGGCTGGGTTGGCAAACAACAGTAAACCAGCAGCACGTTCGCACCCTCCGTTCGGAAAAGGATGTCACAAAAATGGTCTATCTATAGTTCATTTTTGTGACATCCTTTTCCGAACGGAGGGATTATTAGATAAAATGGTCTACCTATAGTTCATTTTTGTGACATCCTTTTCCGAACGGAGGGATTATTATCTAATAATCCCTCCGTTCGGAAAAGGATGTCACAAAAATGAACTATAGATAGACCATTTTTGTGACATCCTTTTCCGAACGGAGGGAGTAGCTAATTTCATACAGTATTCCAAAAATTGCTTAATTGGAGATTAGAGTGTAAAGTACCCTTGCCGGCACGGTTAACCCTGCAGTAACGGCTGAGAAAATATCCTGGCGTACGGTTCTGATCTCGTGTGACTTCAGCGAAGAATAGATTGCCACTGTCCTCGTCATCAGCAACTCCTTTAGTCTTCACAGTAATATTGAGATGATAGTACCATTCCTGGAAACCTTCACGGATTGTTTGCCAATGCACAATATCTTTGATTTCATCCGCACGATCCTAGAATAAGCATGGATCGGATCAGTAATGTTGCATGCACTTAGATAGAAGAGTTATGCATGGAGAGAGAATGAACCTCATCGTCGTTACGCTTGTCCAGTAAAGCTTCAACAAGCCTGCGCACATCCTCCTGTTTCCTCTTGGCTAGTTCCAACGTTGTGCAGACCTTCCTGGTACCATCCGGCCAATAAAGAAATCTATGTATAACACGCTCCTTGTGTGTAAGTTCCTTGGGCCTAATTTGGGATCAGAGCATATGATTAATAGATGGTGCGTTCATTTTGAGAGCGAGATCAGAACATTACATGCCACTGCCTGTGCCACGTGCATGGGCATCGACAGCACTTTGAACTTCATCAAGGGTCCGGAGTGGCCCACTCAGATTAGGATATGTGTGAAAAGCTCCCGAACGATCCACTCTCACGTAAATCGGTGTAGGCAAATCGGCATCCCTCCAGGCCACAACATGGTTGGTGTCCCAAGAAGGCTTTGGAACCCTGAAGTAGGCAGGCTCAGTCAATAAGTACTAGAAGATCGATTGTATGTTATGTTAGAAGATATATAGATACTAACATGGGATGTCAACTAGATGGAGAAACAGAAAACGAATGAGCTTTTGTGTCATACTCTTTGGTGTCAGCCAGGTAAGAAGATGGCTTCTCGTCGTCACCAGGTAAATCTCTGAAAAGGAAATAGTAAGCTAGATGAGTACATACGAACATTTTTTTTGTATATGCATGTCAGGAGATTGAAGTTGAACATGGTGGTGGCACGGCCAAGCTGGACGGAGATTTGCAATCCAAGGGCCTCGAAGCCCAACAGAAACGCAAATGTATATCTACGTTTAGATCATAAGTAAGAAGAGGCGACCAAACGAGAGGTAGGGCATATATACACAAGTGCAGAGAATTTGCCTCCGACATGACCCAACCTGAAGCGAAACAAGCAAGGCTGATGCTGAAGAGTGGTATAACAAAATTTAAAATCTTAGGAGACGAAAATATATCATGGCTGCTTCGATAGGAAAACTTGACGTCAATAAATAGTTCAGGAATCGCTAGGTGTAATTTGCAACCTTTGCCGCGAGAAAAGGACTGAAAATTAGCTACGAGCCATGCACAAAACAATTCAATTTCGACTAATCGGGGACAGAAAGTGACGAGGGGCTGAGAAAGATCTTACGGGGAGGAGAAAATTGCAAAAAACCACCACAATTGATGGTTACGCTGCAAAAGACCACCGGTTTTCAACAAATTCGCAAATCGCCACCACTATTGAATGACATCGTTGCAAAAATCACCGTTTTTCCTGTGACCACGTTTTAGCCGAATTGACGCTGTTTATGACAGGTCTGGCCCACTGGCAGACCTGACGTGGCGAGTGTAAATTTTGCGAAAAAATCCTCCATAATTATTTCTCTTTTTTCTTTTCTTTTTTTCCTCCACTGGCAGGCTAGCCGATGAGAGCGTTGACCCAATCGGATATGGCCAGTACGTGGGACGCGGGGCGGCAGCAGCAGACGCCGGCCATAGGAAAAAACGGTGGTTTTTGCAACGCTGTCATTCAAAAGTGGTGGCGATTTGCGAATTTGTTGAAAGTCGGTGGTTTTTTGCAGCGTAACCACCAATTGTGGTGGTTTTTTGCAATTTTCTCTATGGGGAGGGTGGCCTCCTCTCCTTTGGCTGCTCTCTCCCCCGCTTTGCCTTCCAATTTGCCTTATTATTTTTTATGGGGACTAACGTGGAGGAAGACGGTGAGGTAGGACAGTGGGTTGTCTTGCGAGCTCGCGTGGGAGAAGACCGTGAGGTAGGCCTGGGAGGAAGACGGTGAGGTGAACATGGAACTGACTGTCAACGAGGAAGACGGTGATTAGGGTTCCTCGGCGGAAGGGGTAGTGGGTGGGACATACCGTGTAGGCGGCTGCATGTCGGATCTTGAGGGTGTTCTCGCCGATTTTTCATTGCCGATCGACTAGTCTCGGCCTCCCTGTGTGCGATTGCGATTACAAAAATCGCAGATCACGCCGGTAAGCATATATCTTTCTCCGTCTCCTGTTCAGCCCGGTCGGAATACAAATTCCTTCGGACCCTGTCTTTATCGTATATATATATATAGGAAGCTGCATCCTTTGTACGACACGATGTAGGGTTAAGGAAATTTCGTTTGGGACTCTCCATGTCTTGTGCCAGTCTTCTCTAAGATTTATCGATTTTTTTTTGGACTTTCTCATTCATTTTTTATCAAATTTAAAATAAATTTGAATTCAGTTTAATCTTGATAACAATATAATCCAAAAACTTCGGTAAAATTATATTTTGGTACCCACCAAATTTACCGAAATTTGGGAAATTTCATGAGATTTCGTTGAAATTTCACTCCCTAGTCTGCACTATTGAGTTTTTGTTTCATCGACGCCGTTTTCTATATCTCTGTAGTAATTACAATTTCTAGCTTATTTTCTCAGCTATATTTTCAAACCCTTAAGCGATTTGCTTGGTAGGATGTGCCGGTTGTTTATGTGTATGAGGTACAGTTGGAGTCTACTGCCCAAAAGAAGGGGTTGGGGAAGTTTCTAATGCAATTGATTGAACTTGTAGCTCGCAAGGTGATCTATCTTCTTAAGCACCTGTAGTTTATTATTCTATTCTTCTAAATATTATGTTAAGACATAGGATGTCATGGCAGCTCTTCTGGTTTATGAATGTTTCTTTTTGTCCGATTGCAATTATGATGACATCTTGGCTAGTATGATCATAGAATTCATCCAGAATGCATATGTATATGCAGAGCCAAATGGGAGCCGTGATGCTGACAGTTCAAAAGTCTAATACGGAGGCTATGGCTTTCTACAATAAGTTGAGGTACAGTGGTAAATTTGAGTTTTTGTGCTAATGGCTTTATTTTTTGTGCACCAAATGGGTGTATCTTCTGGTTGTTGGTTAATTTTATGGTTTCTACCTCAGTTCTGTTGGAACATTGGAATTTAATTATTTTTTCTTGCAGATATGTAATATCCAGTACCTCACCATCACGAGTGGATCTGATGGTATTACTTTACCCAGAAACTAGTCTCGACAAGAACAAGATATATGTATGTTGACCCCTTCAGTTTTCGCAGATCGGGATTGGTAAAAGCTATGAGATTTTGTGCAAGACATTTGAAGCTGAAGCTAAGTGCAAATTGGAGGTGCGTAGCATGTTCGATATTGCATAAACTCTACTGATTCTGATGATCTGTGTCATTGATGTTATCGGTACTCACTAGATTAAATACGAATTGACTATGTTGCTCCTCTTTTGCCTTGCACTACAGGTTCAATTACTTAGTACTATCTACTATAAGCCTTTAACATATGAATGCGTAGTGTAGTAGGACTCCGTCTGATCTGCTACTGATCAAATTCGTGAGATATTCAGTAGATGCTCTTCTATGGTTGTACTGCATATTGATCTCTTATCCCGGCTAATGAATGTGCATTATGGCGGAATGTGCAGGAAGGCAAGTAGGCAACTAGTGTCTGGTGGGAGTGCAATACGGCTGTGGTTCTATCTATGATTGCGTGACAAGCTCTGGTGGGATGGCGGCGGCCCTGGTTACTGTGATTTACTCGAATGGGATGTTTGGTTTCATTTCTTTGAGTGACAAATGTTCCGAGTTCCATGCTCTGAAAACTCTGACCGTATCTGCCTACCATAAGCTATGGTGGCAATAATTTGGGTTAGGTTTTTGTTTTTGGCAAATATTTGGTTAGGTTGTGCTTTTAGTATTCTTTGCCTCCCTGTTTAACTTGTGGAGCCAAACTTGACCAAAACCAGCATGATTTGGGCAGAAACTTACCATTTGTCAGAACCTATTGGGCGCACGATCCCTCGACCCCCGTGTTGTCAACACGTAATACACAATTCTAATAATCAATGGTTAGAAATTATAATAACCACGTGTAATATGTGCTGACTCTAATGCTTCGGGATGTAGATCTCTAGCGTAGAATGGAAGAAACCTTACTATAAAACATCACTAACAATCTATGTAAAATAATAAAATGATATTCCACATTCCAAAAATGTATGACCACGGCGATACAATTGGAACGAAGATACAGAATAGAAATAACCTAATAATAAATAATCAAGTCATTCATCGTTGGTTAACATAAGGATGATCCACCCGTTGGTGGGTGTGACATCGAACTGTACAGGAGTATATTACAGTGTTGCACCAATAAGCAGTAACGACGATCACAGTGGTACAATATGAAAGTTTTTACAAACAGTACGAAGTCGTTTAACGACACTAACTCAAAACTATTACAGTCCAAAAGAAATACCACACTACCACTGCTACAAAATTACGAAATAACATGAGCAGCAGCATCAGATCATTGCAATCCCTTTACGATCCTGAACTTCTTGGGCGGCTGCAAAAAAAATCCAATAAATAATGCACGTGTGCCCGATAAGTAGGCTGAACAGCACTAAAGCAACTTTATCACGGTTGTTTGCACCGTACCGGATGATTTATTGCTCTTCTTATTTAAGCGAGAAGATGACATGGAGCGGGTTCAAACATATACGAACAAATCGCTGTCTCCTCGCCAAAAAATGAAATAAAAGAAATGAGGTTGTCTACGTGAGCAGTGCAAGGCTAGCTAAAATCAGACGAGTTTCAATCAGAATATACATCTCCATATAGTTACCGTAACGTAGTATCGCTGAGTTTTTTTTCTTTTTTGCATTGCCGTTCAAACCCACATAGATGTCTTGGAGTAGGAAGCATCAGGAACCGAGACATTGCAATTTTCTTTGTCCAAGCGGGGTACTGCCACAAAGATCGATTCATCTTCGGGTATTAATGTTGGAATTTTAAAAGGACACGACTTCACAACGACCGTTCTATGGTTAGCACTAAGTATAGAACGTTTCCGACAGCTACCATCTACGCACGTGCGTGTGTCAGCGTGTGTGCGTGAGGGAGCGAAGGAACTTTCACGACAACGCCTGGCTCCTGCCCAGAGTGAGGGACTCGCTCCGTGCATGCAGTGTAAACCACTGCATAGTGCATGAATAGATTACGTACAAAATTGCTTCATTAAATGTAGAAATCCGAAAATTTAAAAACTTTTGTATCTCAAACCATTTATCCGATTTAGAATCCGTTTTCACAATTGGACTAGTCGCGATGAGATCTTCAAAACAAGATCCCATATTGATATATTTCGACGACTTTTTTCCGGCCCCAAAAGTTACCCACCAGTAACACATGAATTATCCAACATATATTATGTTAGTTACCCACCCAATTTTATCAATTAGTTTCACGTTAAAACTAAATCTCACATTTCGTTCTTCTTTTCGATTTTTTCGAGCTTAGAAACTTTAGCGCCTAGTTTCATAAATGATTTACCATTTCGGCATGGTAATGGACAAGTAGGTAACTATATATTTAAACATCTAGACACCTCCATAAGTATTAGAGTGATACTATATCCATTAGATTCTAAAACAGATGGATAACTCCATAGAAACCGAGTTGGTAATTATTGACTAGACAACAGGGTAACTATGTCGACTTTTGATGATAGCCAAACTATAAACAGCTGGGTAACTCCGTAAGTAAGGGATGGATAATTATTAGCTATAGGGTAGGGTAAGTAAATTGACTTCATGGTGATAACTATATGGTGAACACCTGGGTAACTTCATGAAGTACTGTGTTGAAACTATTAGCTAGAGTAGCTACAGAGCAGGGTAAGTACATTGACTTAGTTGTGATAGTATACTCTAAACACATTATTGGGTAGATAACTATTATCTAGAGACTAGGATAACTAAATTAATTGTATGGGGATAACTATATCATGGACGCATGGATAACTTTAACAATATTGTGTGGGTAACTATTACCTAAAGTGTAGGTATTAACTAGAGAGAGTAGGATAACTGCATCGATATCGTGGGGATAACTATATCGTGAACCCATGGTAACCTCATAAATACTGGGTGCGTAACTATTACCTGCCTAAAACTCTTTTGGGTAACAAAATCAATTTAGTGATCATAACTAAATCATAAACACATGAATAACTTCATAAGTACTAGGTGGATAAACATTACCTAAAGAGTCAGGTAACTATATGGTGATAATAATTATATTGTGAACATATGGGTAACTACATCAATATCGGGTGGGTAACTATTATCTAGAGATATCTAGAGAGTAGGATAAATATATCGATCCATTCTGCGCCACGACCTCCTCCACGACGCCGGCGGCTGATTGCCCTGCCTGCCTCCGCCTCGCGCGCCACCGCACGCCTCCGGCTGGGACTACCAAGGCCCCCGACCCAGCCATGGAGCTGCTGCACGCCGGCAACCACGACGCCAGCCACGGAGAAGATGGCGCTGGTGGCGGGGAGATCTGGCAACCTCCTTCCCTGCGCCAACTTACGCGACGCCGGCGGCAGCGCCTGGGATCCATCTCCTCCGATCGGGCTCTTAGACCGGCCTCCAGACGCGAACCCTAGCGTCGGCGAGTACGCCGTCGACAGCACGCGCAGCATGCTCAGCTCAAGGTACCCCCAATCTGAAGCCTCCTCCTCCTCCTCTCGCCCTCTCTCTCAAAATCGATTCTTTGATGGAGGAAAGGGAGCGGACAGAGTAGGTAGTTCCCATTCGTCTTGTGCATCGGCCTCTTTCCACCTAGCTAGGATCGATGGATCTCACTGTTAGTCTAGCTGCAGCGTCATTTCATTTGCTGCAAACGACAACTAAGAGACACTATGCATGACTTGTGTAGCTGCTTTTGTTTGTTCCGTTTCGTTCCTGATGATGATTGCTCCTAGCCAAATGACCACAAGGCTAAATACATACCCTTGCTTTTACAGTAGCAACTAGCAAGGATGCTGGATGCACATGTCACGGTTTCAGTGTTCCCCTATTATTAATTAAAGGATATATGTAAGCACAATCCAACTGAATCTTGTTTGTATGCTAAGTTTGCATCAGTTGTTTAAGTATTCGTTTAGTTTCATCGATTGAGCTGAGTCCGTGACAAGTTTCACATCCATGTGCAGTGGCTTGTGTGGTTGTCATGGAGATGCAGGCCGAGGCTGATCGCAAGAAGCACGCGCCGAGTCTGAAGGTACCCAGTGAAAACTACTTCTGTTGGAAACTGAAACTCTTTGTATAAATATGATGTAAGTTACACATTGGATTGAATCCTGCTACGTGATGCTGACAAGTGCTATGCTCTGTTTTTATCTGTCAGGTGCTATGATCAATGAGGCAAATCGAGCAAAGGGTATGTGACACATAAGTTGTAGAGAAGACAGCCAATCATGGCCACCCTTGAATTTCAGCACTAATATTATTCAGCTTATAGATTACATACTTTAAGACTTGAAATGTCCCAATTCAGAAACTGACAATCTTTTTCACTCTAGTATTTCTTGGTTGAACATATTGTGATTGTATTCTCTGTATATAAAAGCGTTGACTCTTATGCCTTATTCCTTCCTGTATTTTGAACATGGACATCAGGTGCCGCTGAAGCAATCCTTGGTGACAGTAGCCTGCTCGTGGAGCGATGATCGCGCCCCTCCATATGGATGGAGACGTTGTCCTTGGTGACGGCGGCCTGCTTGGGGAGCAGAGCAGGCTGGACATGGCGCTCTCGTGCAGCATGGTCCGGGTCGTCGGGGACATTGCCATCAATAAATCTATCTAGTCACCCGTCGCCGCGCTAACGAAGGAAGAAGTAATACTCATTAGTAACATGTTGTAATTCGGATCACACAATTTGCAAGTTCTTATGTCAGTGTTATCTGTGCAAATATTATGTCATATTGGGTATTGTGAGCATACAATTGGTACAACATCTTATTGTGCTATTTGAAATTTGTGGAATTTATATTTTTTTTAATACCGAAATTCCTACCAGTGACGAGCGATACAGTGGGCGTGTCACTAGTATACACATAACGGGCAATCTGCCCGTCACTAGTAACTGTATTACCAGTGACATCATATTAGTGACGGGCACCTTGCCCGTCACTGATGAACAAAAACAACCCGTCACTAGTAAGGGTTTCTGCAGTAGTGTTACCCGACTATCTTGATAATAGTCACGCACCCAATAGTGAAGGAGTTAGCCATGTGTTCATGTAATAGTCATCGCCACGAAAGGGAGACACTATGCATGACTTCTGCCCCCTTTTACAAAAATATACTAGTGACGGTCACTTTTATTAGCCCGTCACTACTATTTCGTACTAGTGACAGGCTTATTCTTGCCCGTCGCTGGTACACTTACTAGTGACGGTCACCGTTTTGCCCGTCACTGATCACTAGGAGGCTATAAGCAATTCTGCAGTAGTGTAATTGTATATATCGATCTCATGGTGGTAATTAACTATATAGTGAACACATGGGTAATTCCATCAATATTGTGTGGGTAACTATTATCTAAAGAACAAGGTAACTACATCGATTTTGTGGCAATTACTATGCCATTACCAGGCGGTAACTCCATCAGTACTGGGTGTGTAACTATTACTTAGAGAGTAGGGTAATAATCATTACAACCGTGGTAACTCCAAGGTTATAAAAAGCGCGCTTAAGCGCACGCTTAAGCTCGCTTAGGCGCTGAACGGAGCAAAACGCCTAGCGCTTAAACGTGCGGTTAATTGCGCTAAGCGCTTTAATCCTTTAGAAAAGAGAAAAACGGAGACTAAACGCTCAATTAGTGCCCAGCGCTTTATAGAACCTTGGGTAACTCCATATATATGTACTATATTGGTAACTATTTCTTTGACCGCTTAGTAACTCTACCGGTAGAACTTAGGTAACTTTATAGTTGTAATTTGCACGGTTCAAGATATCGGCCGATATTTGATAAACCGGCCAATTAATCGATTACCGGTGTCTGAGCGATAAGATAAATCTGCCAGTACTTTGTATGCTCAGCATTGTCGTGGATGACGATGACGGGCTATATCAACATGTGTTTTCTCCTTCAACTCTCCATACCAAGACTAAGGACAATTTCGTGGTGATAATTATACCGTATTGCCGGAGACCTAAATGTATGCATGGCAGTAAGGGGGTGTCCCGAGTTAGGTTGTGACTTCCTTCGTGTGACATCTTTGATATGGGGTTGGGACGCTTCTTCACGACCTTGATACTCGGCTCAATCTTCACCGGGACTCGCGCGTGGACTAAGGTTGTGTCATATGTCTGGATTGTCGTTGTTGTGACGCGCTTCGAAGGGGGCGGCGAGGGGTGCGGCGGGGGTCGAGTACGCTTGCCGAGGGTGGCACTTGATATGGGCAATGCACTCGACGATGGGTGACGACTAGTGTTGATGTAGACGCCGGCCGAGGGGCGTAGTGGATGGCCTATGTCGAGTGTCGAGGTGGTCCGACAAGGTTTGGCGTACTGTGCAGAGGTTCATCTAGGACCATAGATGGCTAGTGTAGGTCCGGGCAGCCCCTGCAAGGTCCCTAGAGTGCAACGACACACTTTCGAGCGTCGGTGTAGAGGCGGGGTGAGGTGGTTGTAGAATTCTTGATGTGGTCGGAGGGCTAGACAACGAACGACAACCTTGTTGAGACAGGGCTAGACAACGAACGACAACCTTGTTGAGACCGGCGACATTACACTCAGGCGAGAGCCCGCCAAGGGACTTGTCCAACTTGGGGTGGCGGCCGCCCTAGCGAGGGTTTGCCGGGCTACCCACCCGACTTAGGGTGGACGCTGCCAAGGGATACGAGAACGACACAATATCAATCGGACAGCACCTCTGCGCGGCAACACGGATGGGTCGAGCTAGCGTCGTGGACGGCACAACCAAACTTATACTCGTACGGAATACATGTATCGAGCTAGCAAGCTACTCCGTAGCTAGCAGCCTAGCAGCGTGATGGATGTATAGTACCTACACTAGTGCTGACTAATGATGGCGTAGGGAATTAGTCTGCTGCTACTGATCGATACATGCTGGTCAGCTGGTGCCTGGTGGCATCTCGGCTCCGGTGTGCTGCTCAGCCAAGCGAAGGTAGCAGTAAAACTCGTGCAGGCACTCAGCTGGGACCACTCACATGCAAAAGGTATGACGCGGTGAGGCGACCGAGGCGCGTTTTTTTTTTTTTTTTTTGAGATTTCCAAGACTTAGTACATCTGTAGTATACCGAGGCGCGTTTCGGAATCTATCGGTAGTTCGGTACAGAGCAGTCCACCTTTGCTACGCATGGACGGTGATCGGGCGCCTGCCACGTTTGGCTAACTGGCGACCGTTCTGAACATAGATTTTCCCTTTTAAAATTGATGAACCGAGAAGTTGTGTGCCTGTGTGGCCTTCTTTCTTTCATACTCCCTCCGTCCAACAATAACTGTCTCAAGTTTGTTAAAAAGTGGATGTATCCATACATGTTTCATGTCTAGATACATCTACTTTTTTGGCAAACTTGAGACAGTTATTATTGGACGGAGGGAGTATTATATCGGATCATTTTCTCTCTCAGACTGCCATGGTTGTGGGTTAATGTAATCAGTGGAGATAATATAATGGACTAAATGTCGTTTAAAAAAATTTGATGGACTAACTTGTGCGGACTTTGCCTATTCTGTATTGAACCACCGCTCTGCATGGGATTTCTTCTTCCTTTTCCTTCAAACCTTGTTTGGCAGCAGTATTTTTAGTGTTAAGCTGGGAACTATCACAAGCATTTTTGGTGAAAACACTTGCTTCACCCAATCCATTTGCGCCATTCTAATCCCGTTCCTCATCAATCCCCTACCACCAACTCCACTGTTTGGCACAGAGGAGAGGGTTACACAAGGTGTATTGACAATCAAAATACGATCTTCGCACAGTGCATGAGTACACAGTTTCAGCGGTACTTCCAATACAATGTATTTTTTTTAAAAAAATCTCCAGAGCAAAACGCTGTTCTGGAAGCTTTGTTTACTGAAGCAGAGATAAAGGAAGCCGTATTTGGGTCGCACTTTGATGGACCACCTGGCCCGGACGGCATACCTTTTATGTTTTATCAAAGGTTTTGGGATGTGGTCAAATTTGATTTGATCAACATGTTCAATGCTTTCCATGATGGGAGTTTGGACATTTATAGGCTAAACTTTGCGGTTTTGACTTTAATTCCCAAAGAACCAGATGCCTCCTCTATGAAAAAGTTTAGGCCTATAAGCTTGCTAAATTGCTCCTTCAAAATTTTCACCAAGGTGTTGACGAATAGGTTAGGTAAAATCATGAACGAGATCACAACGATTAACCAGTTTGCCTTTATTAAAGGGAGATACATTTTAGAGAGTGTTGTCACTGCGCATGAGATGATACACTCTGTTAAGAAAGCTGGTAGTAAAGGGATAGTTCTAAAGCTTGACTATGAAAAAGCTTTTGACAAAGTTAGTATTGATTTCCTCTTAGACATGCTTGCAAAAAGAGGATTTGGTAAAATCTGGCTGGATCTTGTTAGGAAAATTTTAATAGGAGGGTCTGTTGGTGTGAAGTTGAATAATGTAGTAGGGGAGTTTTTCACTACTACGAGAGGTGTAAGGCAGGGCGATCCGCTTTCACCAATGCTGTTTAACCTGGTAGTAGATGTACTCTCTAGAATGTTAATAAAGGCAGCACAGGCTGGCCTCATCAAAGGACTTTGTACACAGGAATGTCCAGGGGGACTGATCTGTCTGCAGTATGCAGACGACACTATCCTCTTTGTGGAAGCGACCAACAGTTAGCTACCAATTTTAAATGGGTGTTAACCTGCTTTGAGCAGATTTCTGGCATGAGGATTAACTATAACAAGAGTGAACTTATCCCTCTGGACTTAGAGCCGGAAGAAGCTGTGGTTTTTGCTAATATCTTTGGCTGTCCAATTGGATCCTTTCCCATCAAATACTTAGGTGTCCCGCTCCATTATGAAAAGCTCACTAGATCCGATTTGCAGCTGCTCATTGATAAAATCTTAAAAAGGATTGCTGGTTGGAGAGGGAAGTTGTTTTCCTATGCGGCCAGGGTCATTATGATTAGGTCTTGCATAGCTAGCATTCCCATTTATCTCCTTTCCTTTTTCAAGTTCCCGAAGTGGGCACTTGATCTTATAAACACCCAGATGGCAAACTGCCTCTGGAATGATTTCGAAGGACACCGCAAAATTCATTTAGCGGACTGGAGATTTATTTGTATGAAGAAGGAGTTCGGTGGCTTAGGTATTCCTGACTTAGGAAACGTTAACCTTTGTCTACTTAGCTCTTGGGTCAAACGTTACACACAGGATGAAGGGAAGCTGTGGAGAACTATAGTTGATAACAAATATAGCACTCACAACCCTAACATCTTTTGTAGCAAAACTAACCCCGCTTCCTGATACGTCTCAAACGTATCTATAATTTCTGATGTTCCATGTTGATATTATACCAATTGTTACATGTTTTACATACACTTCATAGTATTTTTATGCATTTTCTGGGACTAACCTATTAACAAGATGCCACAGTGTCAGTTCCTGTTTTCTGCTGTTTTTGTATTTCAGAAAAGCTATTCTGGAAATATTCTCGGAATTGGACGAAACCTGGACAGGACCTCCTATTTTTCCAACACGTACACGGAGTCCAAAGGAGAGACGGAGGCGACCGAGGAGGCGGCCACACCATAGGGCGGCGCGGCCCCACCTCTAACGCGTCTAACCGCGCCGCGGTGTGGTGTGGGCCCCTCGGATCGCTCCAGCCGCCGCCCTTTCGCCTATTTATTGATCTTCACGGGAAAACCCTAGACACCGAGCCATTATCCACGAAAAGTTCTAGAGACGCCGCCGCCGTCAACCCTGGCTCGGGAGGGTTCAGAAGCTCTTCCCGGCACCCTGCCGGAGAGGGGAATCATCACCGGAGGGCTCTACATCACCATGCCTGCTCCAGAGTGATGCGTGAGTAGTTCATCTTTGGACTACGGGTCCATAGCAGTAGCTAGATGGTTGTCTCTCCACTTTATGCTATCATGTTAAGATCTTGTGAGCTGCCTATCAGATCAAGATCATCTTATTGTAATGCTACATGTTGTGTTTGCTGGGATCCGATGAATATTGAATACTATGTCAAGTTGATTATCAATCTATCTTATATGTTATTTATGATTTTGCATGCTCTCCGTTACTAGTAGATGCTTTGGCCAAGTAGATGCTTTTAACTCCAAGAGGGAGTATTTATGCTAGATAGTGGGTTCAGTCTCCAGTAATCTGGGAGAGTGACAGCAATTTCTAAGGTTGTGGATGTGTTGTTGCCACTAGGGATAAAATAACCGATGCTTAGCTTAAGGGTGCGCCGTTAGGTCTAATGCATTTGTTTACATTACGCACTTTACTTAATGCAATAATCTGTTGCTTGCAACTTAATACCAACGGGGGGCACGGATGTTAACCTGGCGGTGGATTATTAGTCATAGATGCAGTTGGATAACGGTCTATGTATTATGTCGTGATGACCAATTGAATATCATAGTACTCATCTTGTTATATATATGCATTGTTATGCGCTCAATATTTTATCAATTGTCCAGCTGTAATTTGTTCACCCAGCATGTTAGTTATCTTTTATGGAGAGACACCACTAGTGAACTGTGGACCCGGTTCATTCTTTTACACTGATAATACAACCAACTGCAATCATTGTTCCTTTTCATTCTCTGCAATTTACTGCTGTTTTCCACACCATACGTTTAATGCTTTGTTTTCAGCAAGCCGGTGAGATTGACAACCTCACTGTTTTGTTGGGGCAAAGTAGTTTGATTGTGCTGTGTGCAGGTTCCACGTCAGCGCGCCACTGACAACCTTCAGAAGTGATTTCTTACTCCTACTGGTTCGATTAAACCTTGGTTTCATACTGAGGGAAACTGCTGCTACACTGCTTCATACCTTCCTCTTGGGGTCTCCCAACGAACGTGTGATCCACGTCATCACTTCCCAGTTCTGGAAAGGGGTAATGTGGGCGGTTAATGCCTTGAAGTTTGGTTATAGATGGAAGATTGGTGATGGGAAACAAGTTCGTTTCTGGGAGGACACGTGGTTCGGTACCTCCCCACTGTCTGTTCAGTTTTTCCATCTTTATTTAGTTTGCAACAAGCAAGAGAAAACAGTAGATCAGGTTGTTAGTGAAGGCGTGCTCAAGCTCACTTTTAGAAGAATTTCTCTAGACAAATGATGCAACAGTGGCATGAGCTGCAGGCAATTGCCACTAGCATAGTGTTCTCTAGTGATAATGATGCCATGATTTGGCAATATGAAAATAAAGGAGAGTACTCCTGCTCCTCGCATTATGCTATAGTTAACTTTAGAGGCATCCAACCTGAACATATTCCTGCGGTTTGGAAACTCTTTGTTCCACCCAGGATTCACATTTTCCTTTGGCTCTTGGCGCGCAATAAGCTCATGACTAGGGACAACCTTAAGAAAAGAAACATGCATAAGCCAGAAGACTGTGTTTTCTGCGCTGAACCTGAAACCGTGCATCATCTTTTCTTTGATTGCATAGTGGCAAAGCATGTTTGGAGAATAATATCAGACCACTTTGGGATTGATGTTGGAGCTGATTTTTTCTCTGTTGCTAAGTTTTGGATAGCTAACAAACGTCATGATGCTTTGAATTCTGTTTGTGCTTGCGCTTTATGGAGCATTTGGAAAATTCGAAATAGTTTGATCTTTAATGGTCAGACTTGGTTGGATGTGAAACAGGTGTGGAGGATTCTCTTGAGCTCTCTAAGGAATTGGGAGTTGCTCTTCAAGGACGAAATGAAGATGAAGACCGGTGCTTTCTCCCATCGTGCACGAAATGAGGAAGCGGCGAGGGAGAAGAAATGGGAGAACCCCAGTTGGGCCTGAAGCCTCCTCCCATCGTGCAAGGGTATACCCCTTTGGTGCATAGTGCCCCGTACCCGACGACCAATGAGGAGACATCATCGAGTCGGTGAGAAACGGAGGCATTGCACCACACCATGGCAAAAACCCTGTGTTGCCCCTGGCCGAAGATTAAAAGCCCACGGAATTAAATACATCAATGAGAACCACCTTGAACGTCCGCAAGGGACCAGGTTCCACTATCAGCGAGGGAGCGCGGTGGACAGCCGAGCTAGATATCGTGAGGGGCACAAGAAACCTAGAACGGTAAAGAACAAAATCAGCCAATAGACGTTGCGAATCTCGCCACTCCGCGAGGGCACACCGATTAAACGCGTGTCATGAGTCCGACGGGTGGGCCCTCGTGCTCTCAGGGGCATCCGGAGAGGACGTCAGCGAGAGTGGGGAACAAAGCGTGGTACGCGCAGGAATATATCGAATCGATGTTCATGTCGACTCAAGTGAGCCGGCGTGATTGGACGGTGCGGATGGGCGGAGCGGCCCATATCGGACGGTCAGAAAGCTCAGATCGATGTTGTGTGCCCCATGTCTCTTACATTCCATCATTATTATTAAACAATTAATTTATGCATTACATAACTTGGTGGCATTTCAATTTGCCCGCTCTATGCAATATTTTGGACACATCAACACATACAGAAGTTTAAAATTTAGTAATTTTTAGTTATGTGTTATCTTAATTCTTTCCGTGATTTTTTATTGTGAAATGTGCATGCATGGGAAGAAAAACGGGCCCACATACAACGCCGGGCTCTTAGTAAACTGGGAAAATTAATGTATGAAGATTTTGTGGTGCTACCTCTTTAGTAATGTCTCATCAAGTTTCTCATAAGGTTTGATATCGTAAGAACATATAAACCTAATCACTATAAATGAATATTCTCTTTTTTTTTAAGTTTTTTAGATGAATTTCCTCTCCTACTGGTTTAAATACCCCACTCATTCAAAGACAAGGGAAAAATACAATGCACATTGTTGTGTCAAGCACACCACTTGTTGTCCTATATATCACTATGGTGAAGTACCTGCCTCCGTGAGATGGGACCTTGGATATGACGAGAGCACGACACATATTTGAGCTCACCTACTTCTATTTAGTAGAGAGTGGGTCTATATAGTTCCAATCACTTGTATATAACTACGGTGACCACTAGTAGTTAGATATTTGGGTGCGAAGAGAAGAGAGAGTATGATATACACCCACAAGCAATTAGACGTTCACCTAGGAGGAACCATTTCCCGTGTTTGCATGGCCAGAGAAACAAGGAGCCTTCTTTATACTATAATCAAAATGTTAGGAATGAGTGGCGTTGGGAAATAGTCTCAGCGAATCTTCTAGGGACTCTCGACTTATTGTCAGTGTATTGGAATCCATAATCAACTTGTCGGGCGGAAAAACATCCAATGTTGTATTTTGTGCAATACCTTTTTATCATCCAACCATCAATTTAGTAGAGATCTATTTCTATCTAGTTGTCGGTGGTGGAATGACTCAAGTACCAATAAATCATTTTGAGGTCACGCTTATGTTATTTTTCTGCCTTTCGTATCTCCGAGCGAAGTGATTTATGATGATAAACACATATATTTTGACATATAGAAAGACCCTGTATTATCTTCAAAAAATTCTTGACATGTCCGGTCCTCTTGTGGCACGCGTAGCTGCCCCCTCGTAGCCCGCAGGCGCCAAATCCCTTACTTAGGTCTTCTTTACTTCTAGTGTATTTTAAGAGATTGGAGGGGATTATCCCAGATCCCAGAAAATCCTCACTAGTTTGTTTACTTCTAGTGTATGTTAGGGGATAGAGGGGATAATCCCTAATATTCTCCACCAACCATCTCATTTTTAACTAAAACAAAAACTCTAGCCATGCTCTGTATTGTAAGGGAAGAGTATTTCTAACGATTTATGGGGATTGGGTGTTCACCAAATCCCTTCCCATCCTTACTCCTCCAATCCCCTAGAAAACTTGAAGTTAACCTTAATTATTTTTGGCCTAATTATTTTTGGGCTATGGGCCATGTAGCCTGGGCCCTGTTCCGCCGAAGGAGAGAGGCACGCGAATTTTGTCTTGGACGAAACATCCGAACAATCCCTAAGCGACGCCCGTTGCATCGCTTAAACGACGCAAGGCGTATCCCTCCTTGCACAGCTCACTTTTGAAATGGTTCATTTTTTGAAAAGGTTCATTTTTTAAAATGTTAAGATTAAAAAAGTTTATTTTTGAAAATGGTTAATTTTTTGAATGGTACATTTTTGAAAAGGTTCATTTTTCAGAAATGTTCATTTTTGAAAATGGTTCATATTTAGAAATGTTCATTTTTAAAATGATTCATTTTCAAAAATGGTTCAGATTTTAATTTTGAGAATGATAAAAAAATGGTTCATTTTTTAAATATGTTCATGTCTGAAAATGGTTCAGATTTCAAAATGATCTTTTTTTTAATATGGTAGAAATTATAAAAAATGTTAATTTTTTTTATATTCATGAATCATTTTTTCATAAAGTTTTTTGAAATTCAGAACGCATACGAAAAATAAAACAGAGCTGAAGCGTTGCATCGCGAAGCCAACTGGGCTGGCACACGCGGGCAGCTCTTCAGCGTTGCCCGCGGAACGGACGCCTGAAGCGCCGTATAGGAGCTCCCGAAACTCCATCTTTGACCATGGACGTGCTTTCGCTGACCGAATGGCCACGGCCAGTGTGTTGGTCATATAGTGCCTACGACCAGCTCTCCACCCACCGCCGCGTCTTCCCGGCGTCACCCAATCCGATCGCGCGCTGCCAAGTCCAACCCTCTCCTACGTCCACTTGCCGTCCACGAGCGCGCCAGGTCAGAGGCACAATGCCTCCGGTCGCCGTCGCCGTCCCATAACCCAGGTCAAACCCCACTCACGCTCGGTCTCTCGCTCGCTTCCTCCCCTCCCCTTCCCTTCCCTCCACGCAAGCCTACCGGTGCTCGTAGTCGTACCACCCACCGCCGGAGCCCGCCACTCGCCGCCCATGGGCACGCCGCGGCGGCGGCAGCTGGCGCGCACCAACGCCATGCGGAACGCCTCCTACTCCGCGGACGACGCCGGCGCCGGCGCCGACGAGGACGGCCTCGCGGCCTACGGCGGCGGGTACGCGTCGCAGACCAGCTTCCGCATCCGCGGCGGCCGGGGCGGCGCCGAGGAGGTCGCCGAGCTCTTCCGCAAGCTCGGCCTCTCCGGCCCCGAGGACTTCGCCATCCCGCCCGCCGTCTACGCCGCCGCCAACGCCGCACGCCGCCGCGCCTCGCTCCAGGACAAGGAGGACTCCCCTAGAGCCCAAGCTTCCTCCTCCTCCTCCTCCTCCTCCTCACCCTCGCCCTCGGAGATTCCAGAAATCTCAGGACGCGACGTCGTCGTGGCGACCAGGATACAGACATCCGCACAAGGAGAAGAACCCGTGTTGGCCACCGAATTGGTACAATCGAAGATCACACATCAATTCTCCGTGCGAACATACCAACATAGACCGGGGTCTGAATCGAAGATTACACAACAATTCTCAGCAAGAACGTATCAACAACCTGTAGCAGAATCGAAGAGCAGATTGGTCCAACAGGAGATACTGCAAACCTCCACTACACAAGCGGCCACTGCTGCGACCAAGCCGGAGAACGCAGGCGAACAGAAGGGGATTGCCAAACCGGCCAAAATAGAGACATCACGAAAGGATTGGAGAAGGGAGGTGGTTGTGGAGGTGACAGGGGGGACTACCGGTGGTGCCCTGACTGTCGTCGTTGCAGAGTCCACTTCAGCCGACACTGAGCATCTGGTCTCGCGTCGCCGCATAGGCGGTTCAGGAGGACCATCACGTCCTGGCTCAAGGGAGGCCACATCGGGAGCGGCTCGTTTGGGTCAGTCTACGAGGCGATCAGCGAGTAAGTTTTTGTCATGTGCCTACTTCCTGGATATTGCACATTTCATTTCGTCGTGTTAGTGTTCATGTATTTGCAGCTGCTGATTTTGTTAAATTTTATATAACTGAGTAAGAACAGTGTTAGTTTTGGTCAGTGGAGAGGAATCAAAATATATATGCTCCATAGTTGGATGTATGCACTACACTTGTCTTGATGATTGCAAATTGGTTTGATACCCTCCAACTGGTTAGATTATTTAATCTAGCAGAGGTTGAGTGAACCAATGATATTTGTTGGCAACCTTAACTAAATTTGTTACACTATTTTAACCCGTCATATGGAAAAACTGATATAGTTAAGTGAACCTTTGCATAACTATGGTATACTAATTTTACACTACTTTTACCCTTCATATGGGGAAAGTTAAAACTGAAAGCATGCCCTGATGCCCTGCAAGAAAATGCTTCACTGACTGGTTTTAACACTACTTTTGCAGTGATGGGTTTTTCTTTGCTGTCAAGGAAGTGTCATTAATTGACCAAGGAATCAATGCAAAACAGCGCATCGTCCAGCTTGAGCATGTAAGATGTGGATTATGGCATGCTTGTGCAATTCATGTCGGTTACACTGGATCGAACATTATATTTGTGATTACTCTACCCTGCTCTTATTTAACACTCAACCAAATATTCTTTCAAGGTCCACTGAGACTAGTTCTGAATCATTTGTTTTCAGGAGGTGTCTCTCTTAAGTCGTTTGGAACATGACAATATAGTGCAGTATTACGGAACCGACAAGGTAGTTCTCCAAATACTTATGCTCTGTTCCGAAATGCAAGGCGCATTCTGGCTTCCCAAATTCAAGCTTTGACCAAGAATTGATCTTATAATATGTGTGTTATGTACTATGCTATGTAAAACTGATATTGTTAGACTGGTCTTAAAAAATACTTTCTTATAATTGCGATTTGTAGCCACAAACAAAATACTGTACAAGAAATTTACAGTCAAAGCTTGTACTTGGACAGTCAAAATGCACCCTTTATTTAGCAACAGGGGAGTAATCAGTACCAGAATGCACTTTTAATTACATACTGTTGTTGCCCTACTGGGAATTTCAGAATTTGATATTTAGCATTTGTAGATACTTCTCGGCTGGATTTCATTTTATGTTCCTGTTAAATTGTATGCTTTCTCTGAAAAAACGATATTTGTCTGACATGAAGTGCTGATTCTACATGTTTACATCAAATCTGGTGGGCTCACAGGAAGATGGAAAATTTTATATTTTTCTTGAACTTGTGACTCAAGGCTCTCTGGCTGCTTTGTATCAAAAATATTCTTTACAAGATTCACAAGTCTCAGCATACACAAGGCAGATCTTGAATGGTTTGAACTATCTACATCAGCGGAATGTGCTGCACAGGTGAGTTACTCTACTTTTGACTTCTTCCATTGGTGGGTATATACTTATCTGTGTTATATTCCTGCTGGCTACTGAGAGCCTGTTCATTTGCTACATTACCAGAGACATCAAATGTGCAAATCTCTAGTTGACGCAAATGGATTTGTTAAATTGGCAGATTTCGGGCTTGCGAAGGAGGTACTTGCTCTACCAAACATCTTTTTGTATTATCCTTGTACTCCATGTTGTGCTGACTCTGCCATGTCGCAGATGTCAATTCTGAGCCAAGCAAGATCTAGCAAGGGAACTGTTTACTGGATGGCACCAGAGGTTAGTTTATGCAGTTGTGCTATGGTGCCTTTTCTACATCATGTTGGTCTTACTTTGTTTTTTGAAACAAAGGCATCTTGTTGGTCTTATACTCGGATACAGAGTGTGGGTACAAACATGTTGTTTGTTACATTTCAAAAGGATATAAATTTTTAACATATTTGTGTGTCTATCTTATCTATTGTATTCATCTTTTGACTTTTGTAGCCTTATATTAGTTCCAGAATATATAAGTCTATGTACTGAACTGGTTACACATATCTTGGGAGTGCTACCTTAACTGATATCTGTGTAGGTAGCTTGGTAGCCTGAAATATCCATAAACAATACGTACTTGATGGGGAGTTTAAAAATCCCAACAGTGAGTTGTAACCGACAAATGGTCTCGAGATTAAGCACTGAAGATCAAGTATGTCGAGCTCTGTACTGTTACATTTGGAATATAAAAGCTGCTACTTTTGTTTGTCATGAAGTGTGATCGAATTAAGTTTGGACTTGCAAACTACAATCAGTATTTTGCATTTAACACAGTTCTTATATTTTTTTCATACCAAATGTGTATATATTTTTATGGTATGTTCTCATTCAGGTTGCTAAGGCTAAGCCACATGGGCCTCCAGCGGATATATGGAGTCTTGGCTGCACAGTTCTGGAGATGCTGACCGGCAAAGTTCCATACCCTGATATGGAATGGGTGTGTGCCTCGCTCACCTTTGTTTCATGGAACATCATCTAAATCTAAATAAATATATACTACAAGAAATGAAATTAAACATGCTGATGTACATGAGCTGCCTACAATATTAAGCTAAAAAGTGATAAGATTGATGGCTATCTTTCCAGGGTGATGACATTAGGAATTCCATGACATTTGTACATGCAAGTATCACAAAAGAATAGTGCATAGGATACCCCCACAGGATCTGGGCCATATTGTTTATGTTTATTCTGATGTTCTTATTAGGAAAACCAGAAATGCATACATACAACATATCCATTCCTCATATTTGCATCTTGTGATTTTCTCAAATCGGAGCTGTGTATTTTGCTGTCTGTGATATTGTCTCTCTCATACTATGTAGACACATGCTTTGCTCAAAATTGGTAGGGGAATACCACCAAAGATCCCCGATACGTTATCAGAAGATGCACGGGATTTCATAAGGAGATGTGTCCAATCGAATCCAAAGGACCGGCCATCTGCTTCTGAGCTGTTGGACCACCCTTTTGTACAGAGACCACTGCAATATTAAGGCATATGATTGTCTTGCTAACAAATTTGCTTGTACATAAGCTGGTAAGTCTTCCATATTTTCTCCTCAAGCTATAAAACAGTGGTGGTTCTGTCTCCTCTGACTCACTCATTGAAAGATTGAGTTGGTTGGATGTACAAACATAATGATCTGTCATTTATTGCATGTTCCAGATTCTAATTTTACCTGTGGAAAGCTGTGGGTGATGCTGAAGAATGAGGATGATCCCACAGCCCAGAAGTGTTCTCAGATTCTGACGCTCAATGTTGGCCAGAGGTCGGAACACTGCAATTCCTTCCAATCTGGGGAACACGTAGATACGTTCAGTTAAAAGGTAACTCTGCAGTACAGAAAAGATATGTGCACTCAGAGATACCTTACCCCCCAAAAAAAAAAGATGCGTTGTTGGTTCATATGATTTGATTGTTTTGGAGGTCGTTTGATGTGTTGTCTCCATGCCCTATGAGTCTATGACTGCTTGGCTGGAAATCTGTGGCACCATATACATACCATGAATTGGCTAACCTTATGAATGCTATTTGGGCAGAATTCCGAGCTCCAGTGTGATCCACTGATCCATCAATGCGAGTAATGTGCTTGAATGTAAACAAGGGAAATCGTTTAAAAAGACCGAGATCACAATAGCCATTTCTTTGTTAACAAAGAAACCTTCTGTAATAATATCTCTAGCCCATGATCTTCGATGTAGGTTTGGTAATTTAACTCCAAAGTGCTCCAAAGCAGCTGGCCAGAACAACCTATCATGATCACATTCAGTTAACGCATGAAACAACGTTAAAAAAAACACACAACTGACCGAAATTTGGACATTTCTTGTGGAGACTGCACCTTAGGAATTAGAACGATGACGGTTCTATTTAAAATCTCAGCCAATTTTCACCATTTAGAAAACCCAAAACCGCCTTCACAACGTCATCTTTTATCAAAGCCCAGTAACATTGATAAAAACCAGAACTGAAAACATCGACGCCCGGGTGCTATTCACAGGTCTTTTTTTTTAGGTGCATGACACACATTGACATATTTTTGGATGAAAATTTGTAGATGCACATGATATGACATAACCCATGGCCATGATTTATTTCGCATTCTTATAGAATCGCATAAGTGGGACACTGGACAATCGGGTGCGGAGGTAACTTGTTTCAGACACTTTAGTTCGGAAACTCCAAACATCGGAGGCCGAACTACATGTAGCTCGGTTTTCTAAAAAAAACTGAATCTGCATTTTTTGTTTAAAAAATATTGAAAAAAATCCTAGACGTAGTTTTTTATAAAGTTGAGATCTACCACTGCCTAAAGTTTCAAGGCAAAATTCGTTCTATTGTTACATGGGAAAAAAAGACAAATAGGCAAAACTAGATGGTGAACAGTGCATAGTCAAAAAAATTTGAAACTTTTTCAGATTTGTCATTTTTTGTGTAGCCCAAAATAAGAATTTTGCCTTAAAACTTTACACAGTAGTAGATCTCGACTTTATCTACATCTAACTTTTTGAAACGCAAAAAACTACTCCCACATCCACTTTTTGACAAACTTGAGACAGTTATTATTGGACGGAGGGAGTAGTTTTTTTTTTTAAACCGAGCTAGCCTCCAAAACGCCGCGCTCCACTTTAGTTTCCCTTTCCATAACTCCTACTAGATCCTGAATCGACCCATTTTTTTTTTGAAAGAGAAGAATCGGTCCATTCTTGCAGCACAGTAGCAGTAGGTAGGTTCCTCCCTACCCCACCCTGCTTTTCTCTCCTCCCACCACCGCATCCCCCTCTCGACCTCGCGCGCTGTCTCTGCCGCGATCTCTCTCTCACTCTCCCCCAAATCGCCAGTCTCTCCCTCTCCCTCTCGGCTCCTCCCCACCGGCTCAGATCGCTCCCAAACCCATCGGCGCACGGACCAGCTACTCCGCCTGCTTCCGGCCCGTGTGTCCTTCCACCGCTGACAGCCTTCCCAGCAGCGCCGCAGGAGCAGCAGCAGTTCGTCCATTCTCCACGCCCGTTGTCAGCCGACTCATTCGGAAAGGTGCGTCATCTGGTGGGATTTGCTTTGGAATTTCATAGTGTCCTCTTGTTCTGCTCCTGCTTGGAATATTTTTTCTATACAGCGTAACTAGATTGCAGATAGCATGCACCGACCAGTTCAGCCAAAAGCTCAAGCTGATGGGGAAAGGTGGTCAATATATTTCAACACTCCCCTCAGGTCTAGGTTCTTTTAGACCTTACACATGGTATAGATGTAGATGTAGGCCTCATCTATTTAAGTAGTTGTTTGTTCGGCAGGTCTTGAACTAGAGACATATCGTCTTTGATACCATGTTGGATTCAATGTCCGACCAGTTTACCCCAAAGCTCAAGCCGAGGGGAAATATGGTCAAATTATTTCAAAAGTGTGTTAGCACTTGATTCTAACATGCTGAAAGTTGGGTTGGCGAGCTTGCTAAAACTTATTTCGGGCATATGCCTTACAGGAGTAACACAACTGTTTAAGGTGTTTTTACGACGATTGGCTGGCAAACAGTATTCAGTGAATATGCTTCTGATGTGTAATAATCACAATATGGTGAGGACGTGCGTGCCTAATTGTGAATCAAGGCTTGCTCATGCTGGAATTTGCTACAATGGTGTGCTTTACCCGCTGTTTGTTTTGCTAATGCACCACATACTAGGAAATTCCTAAACAGGTAGTGATTATTGAACTTCTATTCCGAACTAGGAAAATAACAGGAAAGGAGAGAAAGCAGACTTAAATGTCTAAGTCTGCAGTTTAGTATTTTAGTCTGGCAGGTCTTCTCTGTGATGCATGTTACTTTTATTTGGGGAAGAAAGTACTTCTAGCCTTCTAGGTTTATATATGATGGTTATTGTTGCAAACGGACAACCCACACACACAAGAAAACATGCATGATTCAACCTATACATATAGCACACTTGGTGGCCATCTTTCATCGGGTTTGTATGGGTCAATAACTCGGCTTTATCTGAATTACGTAACTTGTTATTACATATCAATTATTACAGTAGAAATTAAATAATTTAAATGACTGTTTTGCTGCGGCCTATTGTGAAATAGTATTCAGTGAATGTAATGAAGGTCGTAATGTTGTGATTAGATCCTGAACATGGGTATGCTTTCAAATTGATCGAAGGCACCGGCCTTATAACCAGTGCCTATTCTGGAGAATTCTGGAGAGTTTTTCAATGCTTTGTTACATGATCAACACACTGATCCTTTTTATGAACTTCTTATAGAATAGTGATGTCTGAAACAAATGAATTATGTTCGTACACCTTTTGCTTGTACATTAATTGATAAATTTATAGAGCATACCTTGCTGCATGAACTTTTTGGCTGTTCTACAAATCTGCACCAAGAAGATAACTTCATTGTTTTGCAGTTTGGCAATGACAAGGAAACTGATGTTTCTTTAAATAATGAATCTTAATTATGCTTCTTCACTCCATGATTTCCGAAATATTAGACTATGCTCATGCGCTTGCTCTTCTCTTAGTAACATGGAGATTCTTTTGTTCCTAGAACAAATAATAATACTCCCTCCGAACCGGATTAAGTGTCGTAAGAAAATGCCTAGGTACGTACGTTTTGCATGCTAAGCCTGCGACAATCTTTGTGGATCGGAGGTAGTAGTTTATTTATTTTCAGGAGGGACGAGAGATTCGAGTTGGCGACTGCTCTTTTTTCGAGCTGTTGATGTTCCTCCTTTCATTGGATTGATACGTTGGATTGAGAAACAGGAAGAAAGCTATCCGTGTAAGTTGGCTTCATAGACCTGTTGACATTAAGCTCAACAAGGGCATACAACTGAATGCTGCTCCAAACGAGGTCTTCTACTCTTTTCACTAGTACGACACATCTGCTGTCTCACTGCTCCATCCTTGTAAAGTTTCCTATTTACGTAAAGGTGTAGAGCTATCATCTGGTTTCTTCTTTTGTATGTCAGCGTGTGTACGATATTGACAACACGTGTTTATGATGGCTTACTGACAGGGATTATATTAATATAAGTTCTACAGTTACCTTCTTTTTTTGTTTATTATACTTGCCGGTTTATGTGTGCAACTTATGGCCAGGAATGGCAGGACGAGGTAAATCAGCTCCTATACAGAACGAGCTAGAAATGCATGGTGCAGTGCAAGCAGGTGGGCATTCACCAATGCCGCCAAATGTTTCGCAAGCTTCTCAGCAGATGAAGGTTGGTTCAGATGGTGCTCTTAATTGGGGTTCCTCTAAAGGGAGGAGGACGAGGAGGAGGAGGGGGGACAGAGGTGAGCAAGGAATTGTTCCAGCTAAGCGACACTGCCATTGCCCCCCTAAGGTCGATGACAGTGAACCTGGAAATATTAAGGGTGGTAATAAGAAGTCCGAAATCGCAGAGATACCAGAAAAGGATGGACTTCCTCGTGTAGAAGCAGTCGAGAAGCTAGTTAATTTCAGGCAACTTGATCAAATTGTTGATATTATTGCAGCTATAGGAAGTCCTGATTGTCTTAACAGATTTATGCAACTAAAGGGCCTTCCGGTCTTGATTGATTGGCTTCAAGAGACTCACAAAGGGAAGTCTGGTGAAGGGGGCAGTCCTAAAGAAACTGATAAGGAAGAACTTATCCTGGCTCTGCTTCGTGAACTAGCAAAATTGCCTATCAGTCTGGCTGTCTTACAAAGCTGCAGTATTGGGAAGTCTGTCAATCATCTGCGTAGCTATAAAAACCAAGAGATACAAAGGAAGGCTAAATGTCTTGTTGATAGCTGGAAGAAGCATGTTGACGCTGAAATGAGGTTGACTCATGCAGAACCTGCGGTATCAGGTCAAGCTATTTTCGGGTCAGTGAATCGACTCCGACCGGGGACTGGATCGAAAAGAAGATTGCATTTGGTCTCGCCGCCGCCAAATAAGCCTAGCATCACATCCTGGTCCAAGGGAAAACATATCGGGGGCGGATCTTTTGGGTCAGTCTACGAGGCGATCAGGGAGTAAGTTTTCATCATCTCACTACGTTGTGAACATTACACATTTCATATTTTGTTATGTTAGTGTTCATGTATATACTACTGCTGATTTGTCAAATTTGATATTTGATAAAGGCATAAAGCCTAGTAGACAATATAACTGAGGAAGAGCAGTGTTAGTTTTGGTCAATGGAGAGAAATCAGAATATAGGTTCCACAATTGGCTGCATGCGCTACACTTGTCTTGATGATTGCAAACTGGTTCGATACACTGCAACTGGTTAGATTATTTAATCTAGCAGAGGTTGAGTGAACCAGATGATATTTGTTGGCAATGTTAACTAAATTTGTTACACTATTTTACCCTTCGTATGGAGAAATTGAATCAGTTAAGCAAACCTTTGCATAACTACTCTGTACTAAATCTGCGTCACTTAATTTGGAACAGAGGGAGTATGTTATAATACTCTTAGACTACTTTTACCCTTTGCATGGCCTATGGGGAAAGTGATGAACCTCTGCACAATTCTTATAAAACATGAATTTCCAGATACTATCTACGCCATGTCATGAGAATGTAACTTCACCTTTTGAGCATTTGGCATATAACTCAAAAGCATGTCCTCATGCTCCGCAATAAAATGCTTCACTGAGTAGTTTGAACACTGCTTTTGCAGTGATGGGGTTTTCTTTGCTGTCAAGGAAGTGTCATTAGTTGACCAAGGAATCAATGCAAAACAGAGTATCGTCCAGCTTGAGCAAGTAAGATGTGGATTATGGCATGCTTGTGTAATTTATGGTGGTTTCACTGGTTCGAACATTATATTTGTGATTACTCTGCCCTGGTCATATTTAACTAATTATTCATTTTTGTCAAGGTCCACTGACACTTGTTCTGAATCATTTGTTTTCAGGAGGTATCTCTCTTGAGTCGTTTGAAACATGTCAATATAGTTGAGTATTATGGAACCGACAAGGTAGTTCTCCAAATACTTATGCCTTGTAAAATATTGATCTGTCCCTAAATGCAAGTCACATTCTGACTCCCAAATTCAAGCTTTGACCAAGAACTAATCTAATAATAATTTGGGTGGGGAGGGTGGTAATCAGTAACTGTACGCACTTTTAATTACTTACTTCTGTTGCCCTTCTGGAAATTACATAATTTGATATTTAGCATATGAAGGTATTTCTAGGCTGAATTTCATTTTATGTTGATTTTACATGTATGCTTTTTCTGAGTAATGCTGATTCTACATGTTTACATCAAATCTGGTGGTCCCGCAGAAAGATGGAAAATTCTATATTTTTCTTGAACTTGTGTCTCAAGGCTCTTTGGCAGCTTTATATCAAAATTGTTGTTTACAAGATTCACAAGTCTCAGCATACACAAGGCAGATTTTGAATGGTTTGAACTATCTACATCAGGAGAATGTGCTGCACAGGTGACTTAATCTACTTTTGACTTTTTCCATAGTTGGCTATTTTACTTATCTGTGTTATATTCCTGCCGGCTACTGAGAGCCTGTTCATTTGCTACATTACCAGAGACATCAAATGTGCAAATCTCCTAGTTGACACAAAAGGATTAGTTAAATTGGCAGATTTCGGGCTTGCAAAGAAGGTATTTGCTATACCTAACATCTTTTGTATTATCATTGTACTACATGTTGTGCTGACTCTGCCATGTCGCAGATGTCAATTCTGAGCCAACCAAGATCTAGCAAGGGAACTGTTTGCTGGATGGCACCTGAGGTTAGTTTATGCAGTTGTGCTATGGTAGGTCTCACTTTGTTTTTGAAACATAGGCATCTTGTTCTGTATACTCGATCATAGTGTGGGTAAATTACACATGTTGTTTGTTACATTTCAAACGGAAATTCACTTTGGCACTCGAGCTCATTTGCTCTGCCTGATTAGTAGTAAAACATTTAAAAATATCTAAAACAATTTGGAGACAAATATATACAATTTTTCTACATACGTGCAAATTTTCGTGATGAAATGAAACTTGTGATGTTCTGTGCGAAAAAAAAAATCAAAATCAGTGGCCAAAATGGAATTTTAAAATGTAGTTTTTAGAGCACTGCTTTTGTTTTTTTTTGCTCGGAGCAACACAATGAAACTTTACAAGTCTAAAAGAAAACTTGTATATGTTTGTCTCAAATTATTTTCAGAATTTGTTGAATTTTTTACTATTTTTTAAATTTTTAATCAGGCAGGAGCATATGAGCTCGGGAGCCAAAACGCCTATCCTCATTTCAAAAGGATATAGTGTTTTGTATTCATCTTTTGACTTTTCTAGCCTTATATTAGATCCAGAATATATAAGTCTATGTACCGAAACGGTTACAAATATCTTTGGAGTGTTATCTTAACTGATATCTGCTTGGTTTTTAAGGCGGTAAGGTGTCCTAAGGCGAACCCCAACCGCCTTGACGCCTAAGCGCCTAAAGGCCGTACCAGGGCGCCTTGCTGCCTAAGCGTTGCCTGCGTCCTGAGCGTCAAAGGCAGGACGCTTTAAAAACCATGGATATCTGTGTAGGTAGCTAGTAGCTTGAAATATACATAAAACTATAATGATGTGGAGTTTAAAAATCCCAACAGTGAGTTGTAACCGACAGATGGTTTTGAGATTATGCTCTGAAGATTAAGTATGTTGATACTCTGTCCTGTTACATTTGATAAATAAAAAAACTGATACTTTTGTTTGTCAAGAGTATTATCGGGTTAAGTTTGGACTTGCAAACTGCAAGTAATATTTTGCATTTAACACAGTTCTTTTTTTTCATACCAAATGTGTACATTTTGTGATGGTATGTTTACATTCAGGTTGTTAAGGCAAAGCCACATGGTCCTCCAGCAGATATATGGAGTCTTGGCTGCACAGTTCTGGAGATGCTGACTGGCAAAATTCCGTACCCTGATATGGAGTGGGTGTGTGTCCCTCTAACCTTTTGTTTTATGGAGCAGCATCTAAATTTGAAATAATAAATACTACAAGAAATGAAATTAAATGTGCGGATGTTAATTAATGGATAGGCAAAGCTTTTGTCTCATTTAAAAAAAAAGTGCTGATGTAGGAGCAGCATACTACATTAAGTTAAAAACTGACAAGATTGATGCTATCTTTCCAGGGTGATGACATTAGAAATTCCATGACATTTGTAAATGCAAGTATCATAAAAGCATAGTGCATAAGAATAGGATGCCCCGACGGGCAATATTGTTCATGTTTCTTCTAATGTTTTTATTAGGAAAACCAGAAATGCATACAGAGTTACAGACAACGGATCCGTAGCAGTAGGTGCATCTTGTGATTTTCTCAAATCGGTGGTGTGTATTGTTACTATCTGTGATATTGTTCCTCTCGTACTATGTAGACAACAGCTTTGCTCAAAATTGGTAGGGGAATACCACCAAACATTCCTGATACGCTATCTGAAGATGCACGGGATTTCATAAAGAGATGTGTCCAAGTAAATCCAAAGGACCGGCCTCTGCTTCCGAGCTGTTGGACCACCCTTTTGTACAGAGACCACTGCAATATTAAGGCATCTGATTGTCTTGCTAACAAATTTGCTTGTACATAAGCTGGTAAGTCTTCCATATTTTCTCCTCAAGTTATAAAACAGCGGTGGTTCTATCTCGTCTGACTCACTCATTAAAAGATTGGGTTTGTTGCATGTACAAACATAATGAACTGTCATTTATTGCATGGTGCAGATTCTAATTTTACCAGTGGAAAGCTGTGGGTGATGCTGAAGAATGAGGATGATCCCACAGCCCAGAGTGTTCCATGCTCAGATTCTGACGTTCATTGTTGGTCAGAGGTCGGAACACCGAAATTCCTTCCAATCTGGGGAACTCGTAGAGATGTTCAGTTAAAAGGTAACTCTGCAGTACGGATAAGATATGTGCACTCAGAGACACCTTACCAAAAAAAAAAAAGATGCTTTGTTGGTTGATAGGATTTGATTGTTGTGGAGCTCGTTTGATGTGTTGTCTCCATGCCCATTTGACTGCTTGGCTGGAAATCGTGGCACCATGTACATACCATGAATCGGCTAACATTATGAATGCTGTTTTGGCAGAATTACGAGCTCAAGTGTGATCCATATAGCTTGACTAGTGTGCTTGAATGAAAAACCAAGCGAAATCGTTTAAAAAGACGATCAGCAGCATTTTGCCAGCATTTCGTAGTTCACTTGCCTCTTTTCTTATGGTCCCACTTTCTTCTTATATCTAATTGCGATGCAAATGTTTGCATTCGTTGTTTGACACAGTGACCAAACTGAAATAAAGCGCTCTCGCAGTGACCTGAGGGTATTAAAAAATGGTTGTTTTAATATATCTTTCAGGTTGGAGATTCAAAATGGATTTGATGGCGTTGTAAAAAAATGGATTTGTGGTGGTATTTAATGTGTGTACTGTGGAGTGCTAAGTGATCGCAGTCGTAGTTTTCTGAGTTCACTTTCTATTGCCGATGCAACTGGCTGCATTGCCCTGTAGTTAGCTGTTTGACGTACGTGGAAACTAAAGTCTGTTTCTATCGGAGAAGGCCCAGAATTTCAGTGTGTCTGTTTGATTGAGCTCAGAAGCTCATACACCGAAAGCCATGTGGGTTTTCATCTCCTCCGTTTGTATCAGTATTACTGTACATGTTATACGGTACATTTTCTAGAGATTGTACATGCAAATGTGATTCACAATGGCAGAAAAAATATATTCAAACACAACAATTTTCTAACCTAAAAAATGGTAGAAAAGTTGGTTCGTTTCATCTATGGACAGTAGCTGCATTCCTGCAGCTCTGAGTTCATCCAGTCAGCTGCTTCAAGCATCTTCAATGCTCATTCACGACTTACAACTCACACCCTGCCATCTCATGCCTGAGCAGGCCAAGCATCTCAAACAGATTCCCAGACTGCGGATGCGACCGATCTCCGCAGACAAACTCATGCACATCGCCGTCAATCTCGACGGCACTGTATCCTGGCACCTTCTTCACTCCCCGGGATTTCATCAGGTTCCGGACTTTGCCCGCACCGTCCCATTCCTGACTGCAGCGTAGATGTTCGACAGCAGCACATAGTTCGAGTCGCCGCTGGGATCCTGCTCCAGAAGGCGCTGCACCAGCTGCTCGGCCATGTCTACATCCCCGTGCATCCGGCACCCTGCCAGCAGAGCTCCGAGCACCACCTCGTTTGGATGCATCGGCATGCTCTCAACCACACGCATTGCCTCGTCCAGCCGCCGGCCCGGCCGAGCAAGTCTACCACGCACCCGTAGTGCTCCATCCTCGCAGCGATGCCGTACTCTGCCTTCATGGAGTCATAGTACTTCAGCCCCTTGTCGGTGAGACCGGCATGGCCGCAGGCCGTGAGAACGCCGGTGAATGTAACCGCGTCCGGCTTGAACCCTGCCCTCCGCATCGCCTCAAAATGCTCGATCACGTCGGTGCACCGTCCATTGGCAGCGAACCCGACAATCATCGAGTTCCAAGACAGCACCGTCCGTTTCCTCATGCTTCCAAACACCTGCCGCGCGAACTCCACCTCCCCGCACCGCGCGTACATGTCTATCAGTGAGTTTGCAACCCGGACATTGCGCTCCAACCTCTCCTTGACGATGAACAGATGCACCCACATGCCAAGCCCGAGAGCACCGACTTCGGCACAAGCAGAGATGACTGCTATCAACGTGACATAATCTGGCTCGACACCGCTCAGCAGCATGGCATGGAAGCAGTCGATCGCCTCGTCGTGGTGCCCGTTCTTGACGCACCCGTCGATAAGCGCTGTCCAGGAGACCTTGTCCGGTGCCGGCATTCCGTCGAACACCTCACGCGCGGCAGTGACAAGGCCGTTGCGCATGAGACCCGTGATCATGGTGTTATAGGTGACCACCGAACTGACGGGCATGGAGCCGAACAGCTGGAGGGCGAGGTGGGGGAGGGGGACGCGAGGTAGAAGCGCGCGAGGCAGGTGCAGAGAAGGAGGTGGCCGGGGAAGAGCTTGATGGCGAGGGCGTGGAGCGAGAGCGCGAGGGGTCGAGCGAGCGGGGAGGACGGGGCGCCGGCGCAGGCGGAGAGGACGGTGAGGAGGGTGACGTCGTTGGGTGCGGGCGCGGCGGGGGTGGAGAGCATGTTTGAGAACGCCGCGGCCGTCGCCGGCAGGTCGCCCTCCCGCGCGATGGCAGACGTCCACGAGACCACGTCTCGCGGAGGTGTGTGGCGGCGCGGCTTTGGGGTGGCGCGCCGCGCGGGTCGGGGGAGGCTGAGAGATGGTGATGCGGCCACTGCCATGGCCGAGAAGCTTTCAGCTGGGACAGTGGATGTGGAAGTGGAACCTGACCGAGCTCTGTAGAAGGCTGCTACAAAAATAAAGGGCAGATTTACAAACATCAAACCCAAATTTGAATTAATGCGAGCATATACAAGTGTTTGTCTTGTTCGAATGTAGTAACACTAAACAAATGCAGATTAAATTAAAAAAAAAAGACAAATGCAGATTTGTGGCACCCTAGCACCAGTGTCCTCGGTTGGAAAAAAATTGAAAATTTTAAATTTAAGTTTGAGAAAAATACATTTTTTTCCTGTGATACGTATGCTTGTTTTCTACATATATGCCAATTTTGGGTGCAAAAAAATCGTATTTTGAGCTAAATAAAAATAAAAAATTCTTTCCAGAAAAAAGTGAAAATAGTATGTTGAATCTGTCAGAAATTTCTCTTTTCTGTGTAGCCCAAAATATAAGGTATTTTTTTACGAAACTTCAGGCATACATACGTAATGTGTATATGTATTTGTGTATTACAGATTTTTTTTGTAACCTAGAAGTATGGTTTTCAAAAATTCATATAACAGGTGCTCTGGTGCTTGGGAGCTACTGCGGATTTTCGCACTAAACTTGGAATGGATCCTGAGCTCATGTAGCCTTTTTTTTAACTTTTAATTTCTTTTTTACTTCAAAAATTCTGAAAAAAAATCATGTCCATATGGATGTCTGTTACATACGTACGTATATATTTTCAACGTGTACAAATGTGTATAGCCCAAAAAAGACAAATGTGAAGACTAAAAATGATTTTTGTATAGCCCAAAATATAATGTGATTTTCAACAAGATTTTGCACTTCATAGAAATCATCTTTATGTACGTGTACAAATTAAAGAAATAGATTTTTTGAAACTTTCAAATGATTTTTTTACTTACAAAAAACACACCCTGTTTCCAGAAAATATTTGAGCTCTGAACTCCCTTACCCACGAACTAAAACACTTCCAGTGAATTTGCCACAGAACACGCGCGCACTGAGAACTTGCCTGTGACAAGATGGTTAAGAGGTGGTTGTACCCCAGCCCACCAGTCACCAGAGTTCAAATCACAGGTTTGACATTGGTGTTTCTCATTTAGGCGGAATTTTTTTCAGTGGGAGGCGACGTTCCCGTCGATAGCGAGACGCCTGTGGTGACTTCGTCAATCTCAAGACTCAACCGCCGGCTCAGTCATTCGGAGGTGCTCATAGGGGTAGGATGTGCGTGCGTTCGTAGGGTTGAGTGTGTACATGTATGTGAGCGTCTGTACTGTGTTTCGCAACAAAAAAAAGAACACGCGCGCACTCACGCACACGCACGCGCACGTACGCACGCACGCTTGCCCACTCACGCATCACCCGCAGTGAATCTTATATGGTAGAGACGGAAACGGCAACCAAAGAATCCCCTGATTGTTTGGAAAGTGCTACTTCCTCCGGTCCGTAAAAACGTTCGGGAGGAAACAGCATACGCAGCACAACCAGTACGTATACCCTCCGACCTTTTTTTCGGATCGGAGGGAGTAACTAATTTTTAACGTTTGCCATTCCGAAATTTGTAGCCGTAAATCACTCTACTAATCAAACGGTCTTAAGCTCTTTCCATTGTTTCCGTTCTGTCATACTATATATCTACCCCTCTTTTTGCTCCTCCTCCTCCCGTTTTCAAAGACCCACTCCAGGCAGGCAGAGTCGATCCTCCTCTGGTCCAGCCATGGCGATCGATCAGCCAATCGATGCAAGTTTTCTCTCTTCCACCCCTCCACGCCATTAATTAATTGCCTTCGTTTATTCATTGTTATTCATCTTCTTCTCCTCTCGATCCTTTGATTAATGGATAGCATGTGTAAACTCATCGCTTTTGTTAGATAGATTACTGACAAGTGTTCTAGAATTTGTTATCATTTCTTACGGAGTAGTAAAAATGTGAGGGATATCCACGGTAGAAACAAGAACCTGAATTTTCTGTCCATGAGTAGCTGTGAACCCGTGTGATGGGATTATACGTCCATTCCCCAACAAGCCCAGCACGACTTGCTTCCTGTGACATCGCCTTATTGGAAGTTTTGACTGAGACTGTTATCAGGCCAGTTCACTAGTCTTTTGTGACAGCATTTCTGTTAGTTTCTTTCTCTCTTGTTTCTGAAATCTCAATCTCAGGACAGTTACCATGTCGAACTGCCGCGAATAACTATATGCATCTATTGTTTCTTGTAATGCTCATGGCCGTTATAGGGACTAGTACAGATATTCTACCACATACTTTCTTCATGTTATTAGACTATGCATATGTATATTTTCGGTCTTCTTGTAAATTTGAACTGTAATGACACAATAATAAGAAATTGGTGATCGCAGGAGGAAGGGATAGCTATCGTTGTCGATCAAAAGTCTGTGGGAGTTGATGACTGCTATGATCCAGATAGCGAGATCAATCATGATCCTTTGAATGTAAGTGTTCAACTTTTTTAGTTCGTATGTATATTAAATAGAGAACAGATGGCTCCAGTCAGAACATCACTACCTACCAATGGAAGAAATGATACCTTCACTAATTGCAGTAGTTACTCCTCATCTCGGCCATAATTTTATAAAAGTACAGGATACAAGTTCTTGATCTATCCTCACTTATGGCAGATCGTGAGGCCAGAGAGCATGGAGAGCCAGATAAAAAAGCGTCCTGGCGGTCGGGTTAAAGAAATAAGACAGAGAACTAAAACTTACAAAGTAAGATACACTCCCTACTTACATCCTTGTGTGGTTTTGTTTATGCTTGTGAAATGAAAAACATGTCTTATCATGCAAAATTAGAATAGATAGAGAGATCTTGCAGTTTTCATTTATGAACTCAAAATGGTTCAGAGATCCTGGCACATCCACAACTCAGATTATTTGCTGTCTTGAGACACATATAATAACTGAATTCGTTGATCTGCTTTGATTCGTTGTGTTACAGAGGAAGAGAAGTTGGCCCTCAGTCTCCAAGTCTGCCAAGAGTAACAAAGATGTTAATTTTGTGCCGACGGTAAGGCCCTATGAGAAATAAGCAAACTGAAAGAATCAGGTGTCGTCCTTGGTCATTCATGAGGACGCTAGTTTTTTGCCTTTCTTTTTGTAAATTTTATACATTTGGTTGTTTTCTCTATCTTAGCGCTTTCTTCCTAATGAAAATGACATGCATTCAAGAATCACATGTTCACATAACGCTCTTTTCTTTTTGGAAAAATGGAAAATATGATACCATGATTGAGTGTAAGTAGATTGATATGTATGTCACAGTTCGTATTGGCTCAAAATATAATAATTACATCTTTGTGTTTATCTTCTGTTATGAACATGTCTTATCAGGGAATATTAGAAAAAAATATACAGAGCTTCCAGTTTTCATTAAGTAGATCTTCATTCAAGGCTTGAAAGAATCATATGTTTATGTATCACATTCTTTCTGTCAAAATTATCTTGTCGGAGCAATGATCTAACAAGGTAAGTTGTACTCGACAGGTCCCCAATGCTGATGGCCGAAAGAAATATACAAGGTACTTCAACTCAGATTACCTTTTTGTGTAGAGTATGATACTAAAAGCTCTCAAATGTGTCTGACTTATCGACCTTAATCTTTACAAAAATTATAGGGTTCAGGGCATATGTGGCCCTGCTTTCAAAAGAGCTTCGGAGGTAAGGAGAAATTTCCAGGAGAACATCCAATCTTTACCAGGTGTATGGTGCCATCGAATGTTCTTAGGGTTTTTTGGCTGTAAGTTATTTTGTTTACTTTTTGTCTGTATGTTCAAATATCACCAGTTAATTTAGCTTCTTTGTTTGGTTCTTTTGGATTTTGCTTTGAGATTACATTGATTTTTTTGTTATTTTCCCAGCATATCTCGAGTAACTTCTGCAGAAGGTATCTTCCGAAGCAAGATGCTATAATGACATTAGAAGATGAGGATGGGCAGAGGGATTATGCAAACTACCTCAGTGGCAGTTACGGTCTCAGTGGTGGGTGGAGAAATTTTGCGAAAGAACATTGTCTTAAGGTCGGTGACACCGTGGTCTTTCAGCTGGTGATGCCGAAAAAATTTAAGGCGAGGCCTTCTTGATATTTCTTCTGTTTTTTTACAAATGCACGGCAGAAGCACTGCCATGAATTCATCAGTGATATGATTAATATTTGACTATTGTTTTCAGGTATATATAAAAAGGGAGAATGAGTCCACAATAACTGATGATGTCAGGTCCAAGGAGGATCCAGGGGTTACCACCAGTACTGACAGCAACTTAGCACCAGGCGGTGATGCCGACAACCAAGCAAGTGAAGAAGAAGTAGACGATGTCGACGGCATGAGATCTCCAGATCCAGGCACCGAAGATTCCGATGGCGTGCCAAGTTTCAAGAGCTTCAACATCTTCATTGATGGTTTGGTCATCAACCCAGAATTATTCCCCGACTGTCAGCGTAGGACGTACTATGAGCTCTGCCACGACCAGAAAGCGTTACTCCACAGGCATCTGCCCACGAAGATAAACCATACACTGATTATGGGAGTGATCATGGAGACTACCAAGATTGCCGAGGGCATCAGTGCTGCTTCTTCTCGTGAGGACCTTGCAGCATGCAAGAAGATTCTACAGTCATTCGAGCTCCTTGGAATGGACGTCGGTTTCCTGTGCAAACGTGTCGACGACCTTCTTGGTCTCCTCACTGCCCGGTCATCGACAGATCAACAACCGTCGGTGGAGCACAAGGCGTACGAAGAGGTAAAGCTTGAGAAGGACCATGCCCCGGAGAAGATGAGAGCCCTCAAGTCGAGGATGTCAACTCTGAAGGATGCTCTGAATGCGATGGACGTCGAGGTGGAAGAGATGGAGTTGAGTGCAAAGAAGATTGCGCAAGCTATCCGGCAGATGGCGAATGCACCATGATGACAATATCACTGGCAAGAATCTGTGCACGTCCTTTTGTTTTGTTTTGAGAACATCTTCGGGAAATTTAATTTTTTGTGATGAGAACATCATCAGTATCTAGGATACTGTTTTTTTGGTGCACATCAACTTCAACTTGTGCATAACAATGCTGCAAAATGAAAGGAAGTTCCAGGGTTTTCTATTTGCATTTGTAGACCACTGTTACAAAATTTGTCTATATTCATAAAAATCAGACAGGATGGATTATGTACAAAATGAATTATGACAGTTTACACCTGATCAACCAAATGAAATAAATCAACTAATACATTACAAGTAACAACTGATCCAGTTTACAGCTTCTGTAGTAACAATCTGGAATCAGACCGAGAAAAGAACGTCTGCCGACGGCAGCAGCAGACCAACAAAATCAATATACATCAAACATCACATGATGGTGAAGGGTGAAGACAAATAAAGGAACCAACAGATGCACCAACGACAAGGTGCACATACATCAGAGCCAGAAAATAGGCAACTATAATCTACACCATATTGAACATTCTCGACAGACAGAAAATACATACGCGAATGAAGCATCTCGCTCTTTATATCAGTTGTAACAAAAGACCAACTAGGCAACTACTAAAACCTTGTTCATCAGATGTTTCAAGCTTCAACACAAAGTCACAACAGAGGTGGAGTGAGGCCTTAGGTGGCACTCTTGCTCTACTGAAACCTATCCCATATGACATGCTTCATCTTGGACAACAGTGGGATAAGCTTCATCTTCAGAAAACAGCTGCCTTATTGTTGTCCCGCCTGACATAACTTCTCCACGGAATGATGCATCCAATCTCTCAAGTCTCAATGTCGTTTCCAGTGAATCTGGACTTTATAGATTCAACTGCATGTTCCTTCCAGTCTGATAGAGACGCAAACGGCAACAAACCAGCCAAGCATGGAAGGATCAAGGACAGCACGGCGTAAAATATGTACCGGCGAACCCAATACGGCAAACCGATAGCATTGGGTCTGTGCGTCACAGATATAGGACCATGAAGACCACGATAAAGCAGAGATGGGTAACTGTTTCCAAGTAAATGGATGGCGCAAAGGATCTCCCAGAAGACGAGCCAAACATTTCCATCCCCACCCAGTGTGTCAACACAGAATCTTCCAACAAACCCACAAACACCTCCTAATAACACAAGATTGAATGTTATTGGCATGTTGGGTCCAGTCATTGCAGAACGCTGGAATATCAACCAAGCAATCAACGCAATCATCAAGATGCCGAATAATATCCTTGTTGCTGCAATTAAATGACATCTGAAAAACAGCAATCCTGAGTTGAAAGCTGATACAGAATTTGGGATCCACCAAGATTTGGACTCCTGCTGAACAAGTCAAAACAAAAGGAGATGAGCTTAGTTTTACTCAAAATAATTCCTAGTGATTAAATATATTAATTAGAGACAAATGGCACATACCCTTGAAGCGGCTGCACAAGCTGCAGTAACAGCGGTTATTCGCTGATACGAATAAATATATGTTCCATATCCGAAACAGGCAGACATAAAAACCACTGCCGTAAGAAGCATATCTACAAGTCTTTTGAGGAGTTCTGCATGTCTTGTGTCCTCCATTTGAGTCTTTAATTTCTCCTCTCTGAAAGCAGCTTTCTGAAATCCCATAGAGATCTTGATCTTCTCTAACATGTGTGAGTAGGAGCTGAGAGTTAAATGAGATTGCTTTAGTTGTAACCTTCTCATATTAAGTCCTATTTCAAGTTCTTTGAGCTCATTTGAACGGACTTGCTCATTCAGAGATCTCTCAAAGACATTAAGGATGTCCTGATCACATTCTGGACTAGACCTGCTACGAGGTAGCTGAACCAGTTGTTGACTGACACCAGCATGAAGAATAATCTGCTTATTCATGGAAATGGAGGGTGGGTGATGCTGGACATCAGGTATCGGGCCTTGTGAATCAGCACCACTGAATTTGGTCTCAGCCACAGGATTGCCATCACTGTGGAAACACTGAGGGATACCTTGCTCATAGACAGGTGCCTCATTGAGTAAATGAAGGGTCCTCAGTGTACTGCCAAATGATTTCTCGAAGTTTCCCATGAAATTATCAAATCTGTCGCCATATATCTACAGAAAATTTATGTCAGATATACCAAACCAGTCGAAGAAGAGCTGTGAACAAGTTGAGCCAGCCATACATTTGTTAAAGACTCCTTCACTGCTGAGGTACACATCTGCATCAAAGTGTTCAAGAATCCATGGTTAATTTCTAGTCTGAAACAATCACTTGTGGTAAGAGTAAAAAGACTAGAGGCATGGAGTGCACACCTTTGAAAGGAAATCAGGTTGTAATCTGCTTCCAGAACCGCTGCTTTTATTCAAAACCTACAGCAGGGAAAGATGTGTCATTGTTACTCAGCAGTCAGGAACGAGTATTGTGGATACTGTAGAAAATTTCTTCCCCCAAGAAAGGGTCAATAAGATGTTTCATTCTGGTAACTAATTAACTTTGGTTGACTATAGTTGTGGAATGCATTTCCTCCTAATAGACCATGATAAATAACAAATATGTGATCAAACTATACCAATTAGGAAATATTGAGAAGTTCCTATACATATCACAACAAATATGTGAGCAAACTCTATCAACTAGGAAATACTGAGATGTTCAGATCTATACATATCAGCACACCAACTAGGATGCTCATGCTCCAATTACCAAAACAATCAAAACTGTGAAGATAAGAACATTCTTAGGCTGCGTTGGGCATTGCGGTAGGTTATGATAATCTTGCTTGTCCTGCCAACTTTCCCTACTGTTTGCCTAACAAATAAAATTTTCTTTTGTGGCTATTATGCCACAACAGGATTTATAAATAAGTTCAGTGCAGTACAGTTCAGCAGCCGCTAGCTAAAGCTTAACCGCTGAAAGCAACAAGTTAAATAGCATTATTTTGAAGGATAAATATTCAAAACCAGGAAGTCCTTAGGTGGTTAATTTGACAATTCAGAAGGTGGCAGACTCATACTGGTTCAATCAGTTCTAAGTGCCATCGCTATTTTCCACCTGCTCTCCTTAGAACCTCCTGCCTGGGTTTTTAAAGCAATCGACAAAATACGGAGAGCTTTCCTTTGGAAGGGCACGGAAGTCGTAGAAGGGGGAAAATGCTTAGTAAACTGGCCAACCGTCTGTCACCCTAAATCTGTTGGTGGGCTCGGCATCCTTGATTTAGAGATATTAAGCAAGGCTTTCCGCACACGATGGGCTTGGAACTTGAGAGCAAATGAAAAGAGTCCATGGTGTGAGCTTGCTTCTCCGGAGGATGAGCAGATTAGAGAAATCTTAAATGCTGCCGCAAAGGTCGTACTTGGAAATGGCGAAAGAACTATGTTCTGGACAGACAAATGGCTAGAGAATAAGACAATCGAAGAGGTCGCTCCTGACGTTTACAAACTTATTAATCCAGAAATTAAAGCCAAAAGGACGGTGGCCCAAGCTCTTTACAACGGAACTTGGATTGATGACATAAAAAAACCTTTGTCTATCAATGCGTTTATGCAAGTTCTTGCAATTTGGGAAGCTTGCCACGAGATTCAGCTCCAGCCACAGGTCGAGGACATTTGGAGCTGGTCATGGGATGCAAAAGGGAAGTTCACCACCAAATCGGTGTACCATGCTTTTTTCAAACCAAAATAAATTGGGAGATGGCTGAGGTTATTTGGAGACCCTGGGCGCCGGTAAAATGCAAGTTAGCAGCGTGGTTAATCCTTCGAGGTAGAGTGTGGACCGCGGACCGGCTGGCCAAAAGGGGTCTTCCACACAACGAAAAATGCCCTTTTTGCAACCACTCTGAGGAGAATGTACATCACCTTCTTATGGGTTGCGCGGTTGTTAATATAATCTGGGGACAGCTCCTAATATGGGTAAATCTTCAGCGCTTAACTCCAACCTCGCAAGTCACTCTCAAGGATTGGTGGATGCAAGCCAGAAGCACGGTCGCCAAAAAAGGAAGGAAAAACTTCGACTCTCTTATTCTTCTGATCATCTGGATGATTTGGCGCGAAAGAAATAGTCGAGTTTTTGAAAAAATCGCTAAACCAACTGATGTCTTCATCGATCTCATCAAGCAAGAAGCTAAGCAATGGATGATTGCTAGTGCAGGTCGTTTTGCTCCTGTACAGGACTAGTCCTCAGTCGTTTTCCACCTCTTTTGCTGGCGATCTCTAACTTGTTTTTTTTATGCTTTTTAGCCAGCCATGGTCGTTGTATTTAGATTTGTTTTTCTATTTCTCCTCTTGGCCTCGGCCGTCTCTGTAAGACTTTCAGCCGTTTCTTTTCGGCTTTCTCTCCTTTCTAATATAATACATGCAGCACTCCTGCATGGTTCTAAAAAAAAACAATTCAGAAGGTACATTCAAATGTCAAACTTTTAGCCAGCTGAGAAAGAGAAATATAAAATTTGGTATTTGTTATCAAAGCATGGGTTGACATGTAATTTCTAGCCTTTAAAAGGAACTATTACGTTTGCATTCTTGATGCCCTGAGTGAGAAGCACCCTAAGAACTTGTGTGTTTCCTTCCTTAAACAAGACACGACCCTCAGAACCCCAAAATTTAACAGACTGCATGGATGCCTTACTCAGGAAACAGTAGCAGAATAAATAAATAGATTTTGCATTGCAGCACGTTAGCAATAATGAATTCACTGGCAATTTTCCATGTTTACTCGAGCATGTGGTAGCACTCCACTGTATCCTCCAGAAGAACACATCTCATGAAATTGTACTCCAGAAGGAAAACACTCTGTCAGTTGGCCCAAAAAGACTGGCTTTTGTGCCTAGCTTAAGGATTTCGTTGTTTGTTGGCAGTTTTTAGCTAGATTGTTTTAGTTTTCCTTTGCAGTCTATTTTGGGGGGTTTTGCTCTGGTTTCGTTTTGCGCCTTATTTGGTGTTCTTCTTGTAATATACAATGACACGTATTTAGTCAAACTGTACACTTAAAAGACAGCTAAAATATAATTAGGCACTGTATCCTCACGACAACAGTATCACCGATTTAACCTTCTGGTGATCCATTCTACCACAATGGTTCAGACTGGACATGCTAATCGAAATTCATGAACTACACAAGCACACAGCACAATAACCATTCTGAATAAATTGGGACAAAGACAAGAAATTCCCACCGTGCCAAACTTTTCTGCACGCCTACAGGAAGAACTAGTACTGGTACATCGGAGAAGACAGAGGAGCTCATGTGAAGTCCATCAAAGCTACAAATATATCCGACTAACTAAAATTAAATTCTAAAAATGTCGCCAGGTCGTCCAATTGATCACAAGACTACAAGAGCGTGCACGCAGATGAAAATAAAATGAAATCAAGAGTACTGTAATTTCGTGATCCAGCGGTCAGCTAAACAAGGCAATAATCGGCGATTCCTCCCGAGGGGGCGTAAAAACCGAATCTTTGGGCCGCCTACCAACCAACCGAGAGAGAAGAGCACGAGCCAGGAAGCAGAGGGAACGCTGACCTGGGCGAGAACCGCCGCGAAGGACATCCCGAGCGGCAGCGCGAGGTCCTGCACGCCGTCACCGGCACCGCCCTTGCTGCCGCCGCCGCCCCCTCCTCCGCGAACGGACAGCGGCCGCCGCCGCCGCAGGTGAAACCCCCTGCGCTTCCGGGAGCGCCGGGAGCAGCCGGTAGACGACGCCGAGGAGGACGCCTCCGGCAAGTCGCCGGCGACGCGGGCGCCGTCCATCGGTGGTGCAGGGGAGTAGGGTTAAGTTTTTGTTTCTTTGCGTTCGATTTCCGGTGGGCGCGTGATGACGACTTAAACGGGGAAAGCGATCTACGAAAGAGGCGAGATGGCGTAGTAATTAGGCCAAGTTAGCCGTTGGAGCGATCTATATGTGCTGGTTACGCGTCTTGGCTCTGTTTCTTTCCTGTTCTGCCATTTTTGCTTCGAATTTTCGATCTTATTAGAAGATGTTTATTATGAAGGCATGCACTCCGTACAATATATGCCCAGATAACCGAAATCGAGATCGAGGAACATAACAGTGTGTGGGGCCCTCTTTTTTTGTGTGTGGGCCCCTCTTTGTAAAAACTAGGTAGATATTTCCTTCTTCTAGCTCGAGGCTGCACCGGACGTGGTGTGTGGAGCTCCGTGGATGCAGAGGCGCTGTTCTTCATCGATGCCGCAGAGACGGCAAAGGCGAGCGGCAAAACAGTACGATGGCTGCTTCCGACTACTCCGAGTTATACCTAGGAGTATCGCGGTGTTGCGCGTCCGGTGCTTGCCAAGCTATGCTCCACGACTCTCTAGGTGGAAAACCAAGGATCTGTATTAGATGTGAGCATTCTCATTAAAGATCCGGCGCGATGGGAACTTTTTTTTAAGAGTATGCCAAGTAGAAAAAGATCAAGCAAATTATAAGATGCTGAACCCACAATGCGATAGCAGAATTCCGTACTCACAAACTAGCTACTCTCTCGCGTCATTACTACGCTAGCCTATTGCCAAAGCTGGATCTCATCTCCAACCCTACTCAAGATTGCGGGGTGCACTCATCACGAGTGTGGCCAAAGACACGGCGCATTTCTCTTCTCCACAACATCCATGGGAACTTCATACATGGAAGAAACAGTACCAAGGCATCAGAAAATAATTTACCTTCTATGTATCTTGATAGATTCATTCATTAACAAGTTGTTTTCCTTCAATTATAGTAAATACACAATGATAATGAATACCAATTAAAAAGTAGATAAGAAAATATAACTTTTATTAGTCGGCGATTACTATTAGCGATTCTATTTCAATACGAAGTAGAGAGTATGCATATATGTTATCAAGTTATATTGAATTCATAATAACTTGTAAGACACATTTGACCATAAAAATAAATAAACATGTATCTTTTACTGTTAAAGGGGAGTTGGTGTTCGTATGTTAGTACGTCCAACTTCCCCGTTTACACGATCGACCGCACGCACTATCGGTAAAAAAACGGACACCTCACAATCAGTAAAAAAATAGACGCATCACGATCGGTAAAAGCCGGAACATCAAACAGAATCGGTCGGAGCGCATCGGCGCTGTATGAGCCCAGCACGGAATCCTCGTGTGCGTGCGAGGCGAGGACGAGTTAGACTCGCTAGCTGAGCTGGGCCATGGTTCTCGCTAGGCTAGGGCTTTGGTGGCCTGGTTTGCCTTTCGACGCAAACCTTATTTATCGCCTTTTGCGAGTCGGTACTACGACTCGTCTGCATAGGTTCCTAGATGGGCTGGCCTAACTGCACTTCGTCGTCTCCTGCATACAGGCGCGACGCGCTAGCCTGTGGACCGCTGCGATGGTTTAGATTTCCTTCGTCCCCTTCTTTACATTCCGACTTTTTCTTTTTATTTTTATTTTATCTGTTTATTTTTTCTTTTTCTTTTCTCAGTTTTCTTTTTTTTCAAAAATCTGAACCATTTTATTTTCTTTTTTCTGAACATTTTAAAAATGAATAATTTTTCAATTTGGAATCATTTTCGAAAGTGAATAATTTTCAAAATCTGAACATTTTTTGTTTCTATTCTTTTTCCATTTTTTTTTATGTTTTCTATTTTCTTTTTCCATTTTCTTTTTCTTTTCTGTTTTATTTTCTGTTTTATTTTTTATTTTTCTGTTTTGTTTTTTCCGTTGGCACTGAAAATGGTTCCTTTTTGAAAATGGTTCCAAACCAAAAAAATGGTTTCGAACAAAAAAATGGTTCCTTTTTGAAAATGGTTCTGAACCGAAAAAATGTTTCCGAATGAAAAAATGGTTTCGATTTTTTAAAATGGTTCTAATTTTTCGAAAATGGTTCTGAATCGAAAAAATGGTTCCGAAACGAAAAAATGGTTTCCGAATGAAAAAAATGGTTGTGATTTTTCAAAAATGGTTCCTTTTTTAAATGGTTCCGATTTTTGAAAATGGTTCCTTTTTTAAAATGGTTCCGAACCGAAAAAAGGTTCCTATTTTAAAAATGGTTCCAATTTTTCGAAAATGGTTCCTTTTTGAAAATGCTTCCGCACCGAAAAATGGTTCCGAATGAACGGTTCCAATTTTTAAAAATGATTCCTTTTTAAAATGGTTCCGAACCGAAAAAATGGTTTCGATTTTTGAAAATGGTTCGGAATGAAAAAAATGGTTCCAATTTTTAAAAATTATTCCGATTTTTCGTAAATGGTTCCTTTTTTAAAATGGTTCCGAACCGAAAAAATGGTTCCATTTTTTGAAAATGGTTCCGAATGAAAAAATGGTTCAGATATTTAAAAATGGTTCCGATTTTCTGAAAATGGTTTCGAACCGAAAAAATTGTTCCGGATTAAAAAATGGTTCTTTCAAAATGGTACGATTTTTAAAATGGTTCCATTTTCGAAAATGGTTCCTTTTTAAAATGGTTCCTTTTTTGAATAATGGGAACCATTTTTAAAATCAGAAAAAGGAAACAGAAAAAGAAAACAAAAAAAAAGGAAAACAGAAAAAATAAAAAATAAAAAATAAAACAGAAAAAGAAAACGGAAAACGGAAAAGAAAAGGAAAAGGAAAAACACGTTCGAACGAGCTGATTAATACGGTGGTGCGGGCGTTCGCTGGTAACTCGTGTTGGGCCAGAAGCGAGGCCCAGGTAGGGAGCGAGCGGGACGCTGGTGCAGGCGAGTCCGATCGTTCGACTCGCCGAAGGCGATGTATAGGGAAACCCGCCTTTCGCAGAGAAGAAAAGAAATACTGTAGAAAATATCGGTTTTCCATGCTGTACCTATATATGCAAACCAAATAAGAAAAGAACATGGGTTAAAAAAAGTGTACACCTAAAGAACAAAATGTGTACGTGCATGGGTACCAATTTTGATATAGAATATAATTAGAAAGAAATTGGTACATCTAAACCAGACCCAAATAATAATATTTACTGTAGAAAGCAATTGGTACATCCAAACGAGACACAAATAATAATATTGAGAAATCAAAGGTTTAGAAATTAATTTTAGCAACTTCAAGTAATATATTTATTTATTCTAGCACATATTTGGCTTAAAAAATTAGTCCAAATAAAATAAGGAAGTTATAGACTACAAATGAAAAACTTAGAGAGGCAAAATGGAGGATTTTTAGGAGACGCTTCTTAGAAGAAATAAATAAAAATGTAAGTATGATAAAAGCCATGCAAAAAAATCATGGGAAAAGGTGCACCCACATTATAGCTTCATGCATTATCGAGCTTCTTAAAGATAGCCAAATAGGTACCACGAACTCACCTCGACCATTTTTGGTTGCGACCATGGTGATGGCATCAACAAACTCCTAGATGGTGGGGAGGTGTCTAGGCGAGCATCTAGACGGCTCAGCACTTGATGAGTTAGAAAGGCCAAAGATAGAGGTGCGAGTTGTGGCGGCTCACCTCAAAATCGTCTCTGGTCTCCAACAACACATACTTTTGGGATGTGTCCCTTTGTAAATTTTGAAGGAAAATTGGGGACTCGGTAAGAGGGAACGGCTTCACAAGAAGTCAACAGATTTGATTATTTTTAGAGTGCATTTTTATATTTTCTTTATTTTGAATTTTAATTATGACCTATGAGAGGTGCACCATAGTTACGTGTGAAGCGTATATTATTTTCAAACGCATAAATAACCAATACTTATATTTTCTGAAGTAATATACTCACTCATAAACTGCTTTTCCATGGCAACGAACGGGCACGCTGCAACACACAAACGTCTTTGCTCCTTATGCCTAGGTTCAAATTTTCACTTGTAATGCATGATCTAAACTCAAGTGATCAGTCCCTTGTTGCCTTTTGTTCTTCTGTTGATTTGCCATCTAGCACAAGTGCTTGATCGAATCCAAATGTTGATCAGACCACTGCCATTTCCTAAACATCCTACCATCACCAACTGGTGGTGGCCACATTTTATTCCTAACCCAAGACCGCTCTTCTGTCTTTGTTTGTGGTGCACGTACAAAAGATTAAGAGAAGAAGATCAGAATATTGATATTTAGATATGTTTAGATTTTTAGGAAGTTTCCCTTTGTATCATTTTATTGTAGAAGTTCTTGTGAAGTTTCTGAAATTATTGATTGTAATATTCCTTGTAATTATTCTTTGTAAAGAATATGGATAAGAAATAAAGAATTCCATTTATTATTATTAATATAGTGTCTCGCTCAATTTATGTTCTGGATGTTTCTACATCTATATAGCTTAACTACTCATATACTAAAACATATGTTAAGAAATATTTTTGACCATATGACTTAGATATCTCAACCATAAATATGTTCAGTAAAATATAGTTTATGCAACTGTACAAATTAAATTTACGACGAAAATAATATTAGAAAATCAACGCAATGCAAGTGTATTTCACATCTTTATACGTTGTAGTTATCTAACAAAGAATACTTGACTAATATTTATAACTTTATTAAGTGGTAAAATATGTCAAATAAATAATATAAAATGATGCTCGATAAGACCATGAGATGCTAAAATGAGTTCGAAGTATAAAATTTTGGTATAAAATATACAAATAGATCAACTCGATGTCCAAATAATGCTTATATCGACCCTAGCCGCCTGAAAAGCCCTAGAATGAGAGCTGAGAAACTCACAGTATATCCTCGAAACAAGCACCCATCAACCTGGACCCGCTCCTCGGTGTCCAGGGACGGGACCAGAGACTGGCGCCGGAGAGGTCCGCGCGAGCCGACGCTCACCGGCGGCAAAAGAGGCGCATCATCAGATCTGCGACTAACAAGAATACGATGGCGATGTCCTTCACGGTGGGGTCGGGAACTGGATATATGGCGTAAAGCGCGCCAAGCGCGAGCTGGATCATGGGGAAGTAAGCAAGGTGCGGGAGGAGTAGAATCACGAAATCTAGTAAATCTTGTAGCAATAATTAAAGAAGGTTTAGTAGCCATTGCGGTGGCATAGTCGGGAGTCGCCGCCATCGGCAATGACATAGTCCAAAATGTATCTATAATTTTATTGTCTAATACTACTTTTATGCTTTTGACACTTGTTTTTATATTAAGTTTATGATTTATTTGAACTAACCTACTAATAGTTCTAAAAGTGCACAATGTTCTTGTTTACACTTTGATGTGTACAAATTTATCAAAATGCAAAAGGAAACCTTGTTGGAGTCGAATTGTGACCTTCCTGAAATCTGACTATAAATTATTTTCAGAGATTGTCACGTACGGGTCTGAAGACGCCGTCTGATGGAAAAATGTCTAGTCGGGGAAGTTGTTGGAAATTTTCTCGGCCTACTCCTGAACCTAAAACCCATCCAAATCGGAGTTTGGGTGCTCCAGATATCCCCGGTTTACTGAAGGAAAAACATCTGATTACGGGAATCCAAAAAATTATGACGCGATTGAGCCCAACTCTTTCCAAACTTGGAGGGTTCGGCCAAGCCATGACTTTGGAGACTCATGGAGGTAGAGAGAACACCCTAGGAAGGTTCTATAGGTGCCCAAGAGCCTTTGGATCAAAGGGATATCCAGTGCCAAGGATGATCGTCCCAGCTTATATAAGGAGAAGAAACCTAATTTTTGGGGGAGCCACCCATTGTCACAAATTTGCAGTCACCAAAGACACGGTTTTGTCTCCCCATGGACCTCATCTCCATGTCGAGGGCTCCCTAGAGCACCAAGAAGCCATGGAGTAAGGGGGCTAAGGGGCGGTGCACCCCCTTGATGGCCGGCGGCGTAGGAGGAGTCACTACGTCATCGCCGGCCACCGGCGCCGCCCTGCGCCCCGCACTGCCCCCTTCCTTGTCTTCACCGCCATCTCCATGTAGCTACAGCGGTCCACTCTCTCACAAAACTCTGTAATACCCAATGGAAACACGGTGTTTTGATGGTACAATTGTCTCTACATGATCTATACTATGTTTGCGTAGATCTTTTTGTCCTATGGTTGAACGGTTGAATATCTTTGGTTCATTCAAGTTGTATGTTGATATGGTACAATCCTTTGGTGCCTATTATATTTATGCGCGCATGGATCATCATCATAAGGTTTGTTGTACATGTAGAGGAAGAGGGAAATTCTGTCGGAGCGATAGAAACTGAGAACTCAAAGCAGAAATTAACATGTATGGGATAAAGAGGACCATTAACTTAAGGCTATGGTTAGGAAACTTTAATGAATTGTTCGTATTCGTAGATGCTTGCTAACGTTCCAATCATATATTATTTGTAATTACAACTACTTGAGAACATGTATATTTAGCCTCTCCCACATAGAAAAATGCATCAAAGATAATGAACAAAGTATCTTCACTAATTAATCTTGTACAATTCCGTCACACTTTTCACCACTTTTTCACACTCATGGTTCTGTTACTTTGTGATTATTTACTGCTCTTTATTGCTGCAGCAACTAACTTTTACTTTATTGTTCTTTATTATCTTGCAAAACTATCCTTTAATACTTGTATTGTTCCATTAGTTTTATTTCCTAGATAGGGCAGACATTTAGTGTGCATAGGGTTGTATCGGTGGTTGATAGAACTTGAGAGAATACTTATCCTACCTTTAGCTACTCGTTGGGTTCGACACTCTTACTTATCGAAAAGGCTACAAACAATCCCCTACATTTGTGGGTTATCAAGACCTTTTCTCGCGCCGTTGCCGGGAGGCAATAGCGTGGGGTGAATATTCTTGTGTGCATTGTGAAAGGACACAGATGTCGCCAATAGGGGGGGTGAATAGGCGATTTAAAATTATTTACGGTTTAGGCTTGAATAAATGCGGAATAAAACTAGCGTTTAATTTATCAAGCACAAAACCTAAACAAGCTAGGTTTACCTATGTGCACCAACAACTTATGCTAAACAAGATATACAACTATGTGATAGCAAGATATATTATTTCAAGCTCGATGGCTATCACAAAGTAAATTGCATAAGTAAGAAGCTCGGGTATAGAAATACCGAGGCACTTGGAGACAATGATTTATCCCGAAGTTCACTTCCCAATGGAAGCTACGTCTTCGTTGGAGCGGTGCGGAGTCACAAAGTGATCCCCGAATAGCCGTCAAATGGCACACCGTAATCTCCTTCGTGCCTCTACCAATGTAGAGTGCCACGAACCACTATGGGACACTCGAGGGTGGTCACCGAACTCGTACAAGGATGAGGCACACTCCACAACTTAATTGGAGGCTCTCACCGAATTCCCGCGGCTCTCAAAGCCACAAGAAACACAAGGTTGGGGCGCGACTCCACAACTTAATTGGAGGCTCCCAACTATCCCGCGAGCCACCAAAACTCCGAGATCAACAAGGACCGTCTAGGGCACCCCAAGTACCCAAGAGGACAAGCTCTAGGGCACCCCAAGTACCCAAGAGTAACAAGCTTCTCAACTTCGATTTCCACGTATCACCGTGGAGAACTCAAACCGATGCAACCGATGCAATGGGCAAGAACACAAGAAGTGCTCAAAATCCTTCACTCTCAAATCCCACCAAAGCAACTAATGCTATTGGGGGGAGAAGAGAGGAAGAACAAAGAGGAACACCAAATCCCTCCAAGATCTAGTTCAAAAGGCTTCCCCTCACTTAGAGGAGAGATTGATTGGTGGAATGATAGATCTAGATCTCCTCTCTCTTTTCCCTCTAATTGGAGGTAAGAATCATGGAGGGATAGAGAGATAGCAAAGCTCAACAAGGTCAACAATGGTGGCAAATTTCGAGCTCAAGAGTTGGGGTCTCTTTGGAGAAGAAGACCCCTTAAATAGGTGGGGAGAAATCTGCCCGTTTGGCCAAAAAAGCACGGGTCGATAATCCGACCCACACTTGAATCGGATAATCCGAAATACATCAGAGAGCTGCAAAATAGCAGTTTTCGCGACCAGCAGAAATCCGGGTCGGATATTCCGATTCATTTTGAATCGGATTATCCGATAGTCTGAAAACTGACAGAAACAGCAAAACGAAAACTGCAATATCTTTTTCATCCGAACTCCGATTTCGATGTTCTTGGGCTCGTTTGAATCACCACAACGAGCACGACAAGATGATGCAAGAAAACATCATAGTCCAACAAGGGAGTATAAACCCAAATGTAGAAAGGTGAAACCTCTCTATAGAAGATGAACCGGGAGAAACTCCAAAACCGAAAACGCAACAAGTTTTTCATACGAAATCCGTTTTCGGTGAACTTGAGCTTGTTATGAAGGTCACAACAAGCTCCAAAACCACATAGAGAGATAAGCAAATAAGAACCAAGAAAGATGATGAAGGCAAGTATGCAAATGTTTGAACTCTCTCCAACTGATACGCTAAAGCTCAAGCGAGAGCCCCTCTTGATAGTACGGTGTCTATCCAATAACCCGGTCTCCCGACTAACAACCTGAGACCGGTAAACTAGAAACCCTATCAACATCATACCTTTGCCTTGCGCATTCCACTTGAGCTAGATGACATCGATCTTGATCTCTTCAAGTGGACCACCTTTCTTGATTGCGCTTCGCTTGTGTGAAGACTCAAACATTGCCCCCCATAATCCACTATGGGAGAGCCTCTCTTAGGCACATCTTCACATGAACATTATCTCTAAATGGGTGGCAAGCTTCAAGCCTAGGATTTCTTCGAGATGCTCCTCTTGAACTTGCTCTTCTCAACATTGATGACGATCACCACTTGACGTCATCGTTCATGGGCTATATGAAATCTTCATTTGATGCAAGCCCATAGAAAGATACCTAACCACACATAGAAATGCTACACACATATCATGGGTTAGTTCACAAAGCTATATGGACAATTGCTTACCATACCAAGAGATACATGATCCCACTTGGTACATCTTGTAGCTTTGTGTTGATCAATATCTTGATCAACCTTGTATTTTTCTTCTCTTTTCAATAGATGATGTCTTGAAGAAAACCATGAATGATCACATAATCCTTTTCTTCAAGACATAATTGCGATATGCTCAACTCACATATGACCAATCATCGGATAACTCCTCGAATACCAACTTGGTCAACACATACTCTTCTTCTTGATCTTGATGCCAAATACTTCATTATATCAATATATTCATGGCATCAACCTTGAATCCAACATATGGAGTTCAAGCATGGTCTATGGACAAACACTACAAGTACAACTCAATGCAACCATTAGTCCATAGGGATTGTCATTAATTACCAAAACCACACATGGGGGTGCCATGCCCTTTCAACTTGTTTGCTTTATCTCTAAGTAATTTTACTTTCAGTTTTAAGTTGTTTTCTATCTTAGTATAGATAAGGAATATGCATTATAAAAATACTTGTACTTGCTATCTAAAAACTTTTTCAAAAAGAAAAGTGATTGAAAGATGAGTAATGGTTAAGTGGGGGTCGACATTGAACACTTGTGTTCATGCCTATGAAACAAAAACAAATATTTTCATGGAAGCTTTTCAGCTAAAAACATGTATATATTGTGCATATTCCTCTATACCATAAAAATAAAGTGCTAATAGTAGTCTCTAGTTACTTGAAAGTGCAAAAGTTTGGTTTGCTGTGCAGAAACAGATTTATCTGCTTCGCTGTAAAAAATCACAAAACAGTATTTTGATATCAAAATTATTGTGCGTAAACCTGAGCTTTGTATCTACCTTTCATTAGTTTTGACTTTTCTGATTTGAGTTACGTAAGTGCCTCGAACAATTCCATCTTTACAGACTATTCAGTTTTGGCAGATTGTTGTCTTTATTTAGTACTATACTTATACTCGATGTTTATAATCTCTATTTGATCAATAAAAGTTCTAAATTGGCTAGTATACAGCAGGTAATGTTGAATTAAATTCTTGCAACTTTCCAATACTTGAACATGAGTGGATTTTATTTAATGAGTACTAACCCTACTAATGAGTTTTGTGAAGTTTTATGTTGATGTAGTCTATAAGATCTAATCAACATGATTTTATTTAATGAGTACTAACCCTACTAATTGTTTCTATATGACAATTTTCTTTTATTTGCCTTCTATTGGTTTTTGTTTTCTCTTGTTTGGTTCTATTTTCCTTTTTATTTGGTTCTTTATTTGGTTTCTATTACTTCTTCTTTTGCTTTCTTTGCAAATTGAAAACAACAAAAATATTTTCTTTTCTTTTGCTTATTTATTTGGTTATTTCTTTGGATTCTATTTGGTTTTTATTTGCCTTCTAATGGTTTTTATAAAGGGCTTTTCTGTTTTCAGCATCTGCTGTTCACTGCGCGATTTTTCATATTTTATTGGAAACTCGAAAAAAGTCACGAAACTTTGACAGGTTAAGGACTAAACCCACTCCTATCCGACACTTCAATAATAGGATATGTTGTGTAATATATGCAGTCCAATTACGGAAACAACAATTTAACTACAAAACGATCTCTAACAATCTATCTTTAACATTTAGGGTAAACAACTTTTCAGTGTATTGCGAATGAAATATGCATGTCTAATTGTGTGTTTTGTTGCATGATTGTACCCTGGAATCTTTGGTCGGACTTCAATGAATTAACATACTATAGTGTGCTCTTTGAGGGTCGTGGGAGCACATACAACATTAAACTGAATAAAGGACGTACGAAGACCACTATGTGAGGTAAATGATGGGAACGGTTCATTAACCAGAACCGTTTCACCGGGGGAGAAATGATTTTCTTTTTCATGACAGGATAACCCAAGATATCTAGTGTTTGTGTCAACAATAGCGAGGACCCATTTGAGTTGAACGATGATGAGATTGATCAGCTCCTTGACCTTCAAAAAGTAACTAAATCGGAGTGCCAATTGTAACCTGATTGACAAACACAAATCTCACCAATAAACACGTGATGGTATGTCTCCAAATTTCTTACCCCCCCCCCCCCCCCCCCCCCCCCACCCCCACCCCTAGATTGGAGTGCCATTTGTAGCCTGATTGATGGCCGAATTGTCTTCAAAAAGACAGGGTGGAAGAAGTTTTTCATGGAGCACAACCCTAGTTAGTTAGCAATATTATGTTGTTGCGAACATCAATATTATGATACTATTGTTTTGTTACATGATATTGTAGTTATGTTATATGATCTTGTTGTAAAAACCAATAATACCCAATTGCTTTTAAAAAACCCGGAAATTCCGTTAGTTGCATTTGACCCCGCTGACATGCCACTAGTGTTTATGTTACTGTCGGCCCATTGTTATGTGCGAGGCCTTTTGTGTCCTGCTTTTTTTGGGGCTGGCGTGTTTGTTGGGTTTTTTTTTTTTTGCGAGATAGTTCCAGTGAAGACACCAGAAACGTACAGAACAGCCCAAAGATCAAAGAAAATTAAACAAAAGTCCTGCAAGTCCACGAGGACGCCGTCGTCGAAGAAGACGTACCGCGGCGCGCCGCCGCCACTCCTCCTCTGCAACCTTGGATCGGAAGGAGTCCCCAGGCGGACGGGAAGTCGACAGAACTCGGCTCGACAGAGCCTCCACCTCGCATCGTCGCCGTCGCCCTCAACCTGGTCGCCATCACCATCACCATCGAACCCAACAAGCCGAAGTCGCCGCTCCACGAACTCCGGTGCGGGGAAGAGGCACACCACAGCTCTACCGAGCTGCGAGCACCTCGGGGGAGGCAGATCCATGGCCGCGCTCCGCGGAGCACCACCACCGGAGAGGATCTCCGTCTCCACAAAACGCCGGACCGACCGCGCCATCCTCTCCACGACGCCGCCGGCAGGCCACCCACTCAACCCTAGACTATATACAGGCGAGATCCGGGGTTTCCCCACCCTCCCGCCGCCGGAGCGGCCGGCGGAGGGAGGGGAAACCGGCAGATCGACGCCGGCGAGCTGGATCGAACGGAAAGGTGAAAAAGTCTCCTCTCCTTACTGTAGCGGGGGAGAGAGCCGGGTCCAAGGTCCCAACTGCCTTGTGGCGTGTTTGTTGGTTCTGTTTGTTTTTCTAGCGTTATTATGGGTGCTGTTGCATCTGAGATTTTTTGACTGACTTCTTGTTGGCCTTTTTGTAGTTTCACTAGTAGCCGTGCACCAGAACCTGACTTAGGTAGGATGGTTAGGAGGGTGGTTGACTAGTTGTACCCTCAGTCCACCAAAGTTCAAGCCCCAGGTTTGACACTGGTTTTTCTCATTTATGCGGTATATTTTTCAGTGGGAGGCGACATTCCAATCGACGACGAGGTGTCCGTGGTGACTTCGTCAATCTCAAGACATAATCCGCCGGCTCAGTCTCTTAGAAGTACTTATAGGGATAGGGTGTGCGTGCATGCGTTCATAGGAGTGAGTGTATGCGCGTGTATATGGGCGTCTGCGTTGTACTGTGTTTCACAAAAAAAAGTAGCCGTGCGCGTTTATGCACGTCTCAAAAAATATAAATCTCGAGTTTTTGACCACAGCTATAAGTTTATAACTAAACCCTATAAGGATGTGGAACAACATAAATGAACACACGTTGAATCACTTAAATTTCATAAAGCAAAAAATAATACTCCCTCCAGTCCACTTTAAATGTCGTAGAGAGAGAGTTCTAGCGTAGTACAAAATTTTATACAAATTTACGTCACTAATTTCGGATCAGAGTGAGTAGTTATTATTTGCACAAATATTGCATTTCAACACCAGTTGAAGCGATAGTTGAAAAAACAAGTACTCTGTGAAATTTAACATCCAAATACCACAAGGGTGACCTGCGTGATTACATTTTTGAATAGATTCCATAAAAAAAGTATGCAGAAAATCTTAACACACTCTTCTTATCGAAATATTCAAAATTATCATGACGGAATAAAAAATGAACAAAGAACATACAAAAATCCTACCCAAGTAGAGTACTCGAATAGAACACGTACGATCGAAAAAAAAGGAAAAAAAAACAAATCGGACGCGCCGCCCACACTGTGTCAAACTCAATCTCTCTCGTCAAGTGCCAAATAGAGCGCCATTGGCTTAGCGCAGCAGGAACTCCGATTCGGTTCCAGATGGTCTCAGGGCAGCGTTTGCACGGCGCGCTCCGTGGCCGAGATGGACATGAGTACCTTGTCCGGTTCCGAGTCGGCGTCGACCCAAAACGTCCGTCTTCCGTCCGGCGGCGTCGCACTCGCACCCCTTCTGTACCTATGCCATATCAGGCGGTTTGGACTCGCAAAACACAATCGATCGAAGTACGGTTGCTTCTCAATCAAAGTTTCCAGGTATCTACAAAGAAGAGTTTCGAAGAGGAACGAGAACGAGATGAAGACCGTGACGGCGATCCTGAAGGCAGCGGCGCGCCGGGGCATCCGTCTTTGCCGGGAGGATTTCTCGAGCGTTCTCTTTTTTGTGCTGATTGGGCTGATGCTGGTCCTTTTTACAAAGGGTATCGCACTACATCAAGCACACAATGGAGTTTTCCCAATCCACTACCTGTTTTTCTTTCCTTTCATCGCTTGGGCACTACCTAAATACTACAGGCAGTCATGCGTTCGCTCCAAATCTTATCACGTCAACAAGGATGTACCTAGTTTTCCGCTGTAACTTTTTTCATGATGATGTACCTACTAGTTTTCCGCTGTAACTTTTTTCATGATGATGTACCTACTAGTTTTCCGCTGTAACTTTTTTCATGATGATGTACTATTTTCCATAATTATTTCTGCGGTTTCAATTTAAATTTAAACTAAAACCACGAACAAAAATTATTAAAGAGGTCGTGCCGAGGGTGTTCGTACTTAAAATTTGGCCCCACCGCCGCCCCACATCAGCCGTACCGCTCAAAATGTGACGGTTATCCTCTTGTTTGCCTTCAACTTTCAGGACCCACTAGGGGGTGGCGGACACGTCTGTATGCGCTAGCCACATAAACCTCGAGAGGCGGGTCTGCTTTGTAATCCGCACACTGATCCGTAGATTTAATGGCGCTGCTCATAGGCCTTCTCGCCTCCTCAGGCGGTGCTGCCACAAGCCGGTGTGGCAGAGATACAAATCCATAACGAGTATCCGACATTTAATCACCACCCTCCGGTTCCAGCCCGTTCCATTGTTTAACGGCGCAACCTACTTCAATGCCTTTGTCGAGGTCGAGTTGAACTGCCAGAAGCGCCGCACCGCCACCATGCCTAGTGACCAGTTCCCAACAATGGATCTAAACGACCCTCTTCGACATCCATGAGGATCCGGCGGCACGGGAAGCCGGGGTCCTGTCGAGCATCCCCGTCGTGGAGGCCTCCCTGCATAAGAAGTAGCATGCGAGCTCGCCTCCACGAGCATGGGCCCTGATAGGATCATCAAGATCACCTTCGTTGCCTCCTCCCTGTCTGCAAATGCTTCGTTGGAAACCCTTGTTCTAGTCTTGTACATCGTCCGATGGCGGCGTTATTCGTCGACATGGCGTTCTCTCTTGGGGGCATCGTCTTCGAGGTGGATCCGGTCAGAGGGACCCGTGGCTCGTGAGGATGTGTGTGTCGTCATCAGTATGGTTTTTTTTGTCTGTTTTCCATCATCAATTGGATCAACCTTCTTTTTCCAATGAATTTCCCTGCTAACATTTTTTTTTGTGAGTCAGATCCTGCTAACATTCTTAAAACAAAAAGAGAAGGGAAATATTGTGCTGGGCCTCCGGGCGGCCCGATGGGGGCAAGCGCGCGCCAGCATATAAAGGAGGTGGCGAAGCCGGCCTGCCCCAGCCCCGCATCTCTCCCTTCGCACGCACGCAGACGCAGCGCAGACCCCTCCCCGCACCGCACAGCCCGCCTCCCCACCGCAGAGCCCTCCTTCCCCGTCGCCGGCGCCCTTGCTTCCGGCTCCAGCGATGCTGCCCCGATGTCTCCTACACGCTCTGCTCGCCGTGGTTGCGCAGTGCTCAGAGTACTGGGTCCTCCTCCTAGACCCGCCCCACCTCCCTTTTGTAGACGTCGCTCTGATGGTTCTCGCAGTCGCGGCCGCCGCGGTGCTGCTGGGCCGCGACCACCGCCGATGAGGGAAGCAAGCGGCGGTTCGCGCGCGCCTCTCCGGCGCGTTCCGCCGCTGCCGTTCCTGGGCGCGGAGCATCGCGTCCAGGCTCTACTTGCTGCGGAGGTACGTCGGCACCCCTCGCCTACCCTCCCGCACTCTCGTCGCTAGGGTTTTAGGGTTTCAGTCTGGAGAATCTCTCGAGTGGGGCGCGCGTTCTTGGGTCGGTTCTTGGTGCCAAGAGGTAACCGCGTGGGGATTCCGCGGGGCGCGCTGTAATTCTGTCAATTTGCAGCCGTCGACCGCCCAAGGGGGGAATCGGGCGGGCGTCCTCTGAGAGGGGATTTTTGTATGATTTGCTCAATCTTGAGGAGCATTCTTGGTGCAAAGTGTCAAGCAGGTGCGTTCCGCGGCGATGCATCCTTCTTGGTACAAAGTTCTTGTTGCCAAACGCTAACCGGGTGGGATTTGGGTGAAATTTGGTTGAATCCTGGGGAGAGCAGATTTGGGTGTGGGGATTTGGGCGCAGATTTTGCCTCGTTTCTGCCTGACACTTGCGCGTTTATGAAGGAAGAGTATGCCTTCAGGGCTGCTCTGTTTGTGCCCAAGACCAAGACGGATCGCTTTGACAGCAAGAAGAATACAACCAACAGCGTCACTGATGAGATGAACAAGACTGTGGTCACGAAGAAGAAGAAGTGGGAGGAGCCCAATGAGAAGTTGCAGCTGATGTGCAAGGGCATCAAGGATGCGCTGGGTGAAATGGTTGTAAAGGTACAACCCCTTCTGGAACATTGAGTTTATCTGTGTAATGGTACTCGCACCTACTGGCAGTGGAAATGTTGACTAAGAATAACCATTGCTATTTTGCAGATCAACTGTTTTGCAGAGCTTCCAGTCCTCACTGTGCGCAGTTGCCGAAGGCTGAAAACGCTGAACATTAGCGACTGCTTTTGTCTGACCTGGTCCATTTTGTTCTGTACAACACAAGGTCAGCTTGAGTTCAAGGCTGTCCTGTTTGTGCCCAAGAGATCCCCCTTTGACCTCTTTGACAGCAAGAAGGCTGTGGAGAACTCTCCCTTCCCCAGGAAGAAGGTATGTTGCAGAATTATTGTATTATACTGACAAATTGAGAGGGACCACCAAGTTGTTATTCGTCTAAGACTGAAGCAAGGTTCCTGTTTTTGTGGAATAAAATGAGGCACCGTAATAAATTGGGCTGTCACCAGGTTCAGTTTTACTAGCTTACCTTGACAAGTCAGTTCTGCTACGATACTTCATATCTCGGTTGGTGTTACTCATGTAAGTGAAGGAGATATTTGTAACTTGTCAAATTGTTTCTATCTGTTACATATGTTCTCCTGTCTACTTCATTAATATCAAAATATGTAAGAGATTCAACAGGCGGATCAAGAAGAATCAACAGCTTGCACTATTGCCTTCGTATCTAATCGGAAATGGTCTCATGAAATGACATGTAGTGTTTGCAGAACATAAGCTGGAGTAACCTTTTATCTGCACACTTTATTTTTCGCTCTCAATGTTTTTACTAGAGTCACTCTCCTGCTGCTTTGAGTTTTACTACAGGCGTGTTGTCAGGTTGGTTTGATGCTCTAGTTACTTAGTTTTCCTGCCTATATATGCGAGGATATTCATTCCTTGCAAGTAAAATGCAACTTAGTGTTCTTCTTATGTCATCTTGCAATCTAATATCTTACAGATCTGCTGTGCTGATGAGAGCTATGTCTGCTTTGCTCCGGACGGTGAGCACAAGTTGCTCACTTATGGCTTTGCAACTGTCCAGGTAAGTGACTCTTGAATCTTTGGTCTAGAATGGCAGTTAGCAAACATGAAACTCTTAATTTCTTGCTCTGACTTTACACGTCTTACTTCCATTCCAGATGGTGTATGGTGATTTCAGAGCTCTCCTGTTTGTGCCCAAGAGGGCCCCCTTTGACCTCTGTGACAGTAATACGTGGAACACGGCTGTGGACAAGAAGGAACCGGAGGAGCTCAAGGATAAGTTGCAGATGATGAGCAAGGACATCATCAAGGAGGTGCTGGGTGACAACTTCGAGAAGGTACACCCCTTCTGAAACATTGAGTTTACTGAAGCAAATCAAACATTATCTGTATAACTGTAAGCACCTACCGGTAGTTATAGTTGTACTTGCAAAATGTATATGGTTAGACCTTCAGTTTACATTCCTTACCACAGAGGATCACTGTCAAGTAGTTCAGCTCCGTTCAATATAGCAAGAAGGAAATGTTGACTAAGGGTTATCATTGCTCTTTTGCAGATACAGTCTTTTGCTGAGCTTCCAGTTCTATTGGATGAACAGTTCTGTAAGGACAAGATGAACAGTCTATAGCTTTAGAACAGGAGGTATAGCATTCTCTTGTCCTCACTGTGCGCAGTTGCCGAAGGCTGAAAACGCTGAACATTAGCGACTGTTTTTGTCTGACCTGGTCCATTTTGTTCTGTACAACAGAAGGTCAGCTTGAGTTCAAGGCTGTCCTGTTTGTGCCCAAGAGGGCCCCCTTTGACCTCTTTGACAGCAAGAAGGCTGTGGAGAACTCTCCCTTCCCCAGTAAGAAGGTATGTTGCACAATTATTGTATTATACTGACAAATTGAGAGGGACCACCAAGTTGTTATTCGTCTAAGACTGAAGCAAGGTTCCTGTTTTTGTGGAATAAAATGAGGCACCGTAATAATTGGGCTGTCACCAGGTTCAGTTTTACTAGCTTACCTTGACAAGTCATTTCTGCTATGATACTCCGTATCTGGGTTGATGTTACTCATGTAAGTACTGAAGGAGATATTTATAAGTTGTCAAATTGTTTCTGTCTGTTGCATATGTTTTCCTGTCTACTTCATTGATATCAAAATATGTAAGAGATTCAACAGACGGATCGAGAAGAATCAACAGCTTGCACATGACATGTAGTGTTTGCAGAACATAAGCTGGAGTGACCTTTTATCTGCACACTTTTTGTTTTCGCCCTCAATGTTTTTACTAGAGTCACTCTCTGCTGCTTTGAGTTTTACTACCGGCGTGTTGTAAGGTTGGTTTGATGCTCTAGTTACTTATTTTCATGCCTATGTATGCGCAATGCAACTTAACATCATCTAAACTCATACAGAGTTGCTGTGCTGATGAGAGCTATGTCTGCTTTGCTACATCCTCAAGGTCATCAACAAGTGCATCGAGCTCTTATTTGAGATTGCTGAGAACAAGGAGGACTACAACAAGTCATACGGGGCCTTCCCCAAGAACCTGAAGCTCGGAATCCTTAAGGACTCTCACAACAGGACCAAGATTGTTCAGGGACGTTCTATCAGTTTGACTGTACATACATGTTTGATGCCACACTGAAACCCGCAATACAGTATAGGATGTTAGAATACAAAACTAAAAGGTCCAATTACAGTTTTGAAAATTCGAGGATAACAGCTTCACTCTGAAATGTATTCATATAAGAGGCGTGTAGCTTTGGCCCATTCTGGCCGCATGGATAATGTGTACTATCGTTTTGACAAAGCTGACACACTATTTTTTGTAATGTTCTGTGGCATTTTTCTGTTATTTAGTTTTGATCCACGACTGACCATATTGGATTTGCTAATACCAACTGTGGAATCTGAGCAATGTTTTGCATCAACAACGTTTATCTGCACTCAGCTTCTATTGATTCACAAGGCTTCTTTTCTGCATCTGCATAACACGCAGGATGTTGCAGCCTTGCAAGGCTAGCGCAACTGCAGTAGCAACTAGCAATTCAAAGTAGGATTTTATGATTATTTAGTAATATTTTGTATGTAGGTCATTTGAGACTGAAATTTTGATTTACTTTGCATGTGACCTGGTCTCCCGATGATCCCATGCCATAGTCTGGAAAGAACTGCTACAACCTGCAATGTAAAAAACAAACCATGACACAGTCCACAAATACGAAGCGGAAAACTACAATGTTTCGTAGAAATATAAGGTAGTATACAAGATTTCTGAACTCATGTTGTTATTTATGAATAGCACTGAGGATGTGTGTTAACAAACTCTTGGACAAAATTGTAAAAAAACTGAAATAGCTAAGTCACAATATTCAGAATAGCAGAATCTACATGCACATTGAACTTTCAAGATCTAATTTTGACGTCCCATACCGGTTTAAATTTTCCTTTCATCTCTAAAATAACATCTCAATTTATGTTTTCCACACTATCATACTCCCTCCGTTCCTAATTATAAGTCGTAGGGCGTCGGTAGGTAAAATTTTGGCACGTTACGAGATTTTTTTCGTTTTCCACTTTTGCCCTCTCACCGCGAGCACTCCATCCCTGTCACGCGAGCACTTCATCCCTCTCACTGCTCTCTCTCTCGCTCGCTGGATCCTGTCGGCGTCGTCGCCGGCCGGTCGCCAGCCCGTCGCCGCCCCGTCGTCTCCCCTTCCTCCTTGCTCCCCACCACCCTTGCTCCCGAAACCCAATTTCTCCCCACCGCCTGCTCCAGATCCGGTAAAAAATTGGATTTTTATCCACAGCAACCGCCTCTTCACCGCCTGCTCCAGATCCGGTCAAAGATTGAAATTTGCAATGTTCTTCTTGTCTTCGTCTTCAAATTTGCCACCTCTGCTCATACACACTGCATGCATAGCTACATAAGCAGCATATTTCTGACTGTCATCGAGTATTTTCCTTTTCTTCTTTGTTTGCTGTGCACCTGCAATAAAAAATGAAACAAGATCAGTTGCTTGCCTTTAAAAGATGACAAGATCGAAGCATAAAAAATGAAACAAGATCAGTTGCTTGTCACTGAATTCACTAAATTCATGAAATTTGCCAAGATCATTTTTTATCTGCTCTTGGACGCTATCTTTCGTTTATTTTCCCCGTACTGTATTGATATCAGTATGTTGAGGAATCTTTGATGTTTTCAGTATCAAGCAGAGGATGGATGGAAGCCACGGAATTACAATGGGCTGTGTGAGAAGATTCTTGGAAAGAGCCAAACTGTGGTACGTATGTGCAGCAGATCACCGCAATTCTCAGTTTACATGCACGGCACAATCTTACTGAAGTTGAAGAATGGTCCACAATATCAGTAAAAACAAATGTACTCCCTCCGTTCCTAATTATGCAGGTACATTGGATATGGTTCTGACAAGAAGACCAGGCACTACCTGCCCAACAAGTTCAAGAAGTTTATTGTGCTTATGATGCACAACAGGTATGCATTTTGCCACCGTGTTTTCATCCATTACCAAATTTATGGTACAACAAACTACAGAGTTGTTTTCATGCATGGTCTGCTGCTGCTGTTTTCATGCTACAGAGTTGTGAAGTTTTGATGCAGATTTGTTGAGTAACTACGATTGTTGTGCTTTGTGCAGATTTTCAAAGAAAATGGAGAATTCAGAAGCAGAACTTGTGCTCACCGCCTACAACTTGACCCGGACCTACGCCCTCATCTTCCATGATTATATCACCTTGTTGATCAACATGTCCTCCTGCAGGTAAATTACTCACATGATGAAAATATTGCCCACATGATGCTGAAAATTCTATAGTACAGTAATTCCATTTGCACTGAATGTGTGTCTGCAGGGACAGGATTGTACCTGCATCCTGGTCCACATGATGCTCGACATGATCAACATGGCCTTCTTCAGGCAGCTCGACATGGCCTTCTTCAGGTATGATATCTTCATCTTCAGGTGGACTGCAATTGAGGTCCAGGAAGAGCACCATAGTGTTGTGTCGTGGACAGCAATTGAAGGAAGTATTTCAATTCCTGCAGGGGATCTGCTGCTGTTGGGCTTGTCCTGCTCTTGCACTGGGCGGAGACGCGGCTGGAGGAGGAGAGCTGCACGAGGAGCAGCGGATCAGCACCTAATCACCTGTGAGAACATGCAGCGGATCAGCACCTAATCGCGAGGAGCTGCGCGAGGTACTCCACCATCCATGGCAGCGGGGATCTGAGCGGGGATCAGCACCTAATCGCGAGGAGCTGCGCGAGGTACTCCACCATCCATGGCAGCGGGGATCTGAGCGGGGATCGCGGGAGGAGGAGAGCTGCGCGAGGAGCGATTCAAATTTTGAATTAGGAAAGTGATCGGTTCGCTTGACTGCGGGAGGGCATTCCCTGTAACTTATGAAAACAAGTGAGGGTACAATGGTCATTTTTTCGTTTTTCACCTGGTCGGAAAATTCTTCCGGCGACTTATAATTAGGAACGGAGGGAGTACAAGATAACAATAATTTTATGAATAATTAGTTGACGAGCTTGCCATTTCACAGATTTCCTCTTTGATGAAAATGTTTCTAAAAAATCAGGGTTAAAAATACTTCGTGGAAAATGAAGAATGGAGAGATTTAGTTAAGTTTCTACACGCAAGAACCAATCTCACCTATTCCCCAAAAACCATAGCTCAAATGAATTTGAGAAGTTTGAAGATATATTGGATAGAGAGGGGGAATGTACAGGTGCTACGTGGGGTGTGTACCTGCAAACCTTCTCTTTCTGACTCCAGGAGACGGGTGGTGCTACGGGACTGAGATCAGGTGCCTTGCTAACCAGGGGCGGAGCTGGATTAATAGTAAACCTGATGGCCTCTTGGGAATTGGCCGTCCTCGAGATTGATGGGCCGGCGCGGGTGGGCGCCGCCGATCCTCGGGCGTGGCGCGGCCGCCGGTCGCCACGGCGACGTCGACGCCCTGCATCGACGGCGTGGCGGACGGCGTAGATCCCGGCCCTGTAGGCGCAGAGCGGCGGCTTCCAGCGTTCCGATCCTTGTGAGCGGGGCGTGGGGCGGATCTGACCAGCAGGGTGATTCGGGTGTGCCGCTCACTCCGGTGGCGTGTCATGCCCAGATCTTGCCTCTGCTCGCGTAGATCTGAAGGTGTTGATGATGGCCGGTGAGATCTGGGCTCCGAGGTCGGAGCCGACGATGGCGGTGCCCGTGGGCGTCGTTACCTTGCTGAAGGCGTCGTCGCCGTGATTCTTCTACCTTCCGCCATGATGTTTCGGGGGAAACCCAAGATCTGGTGCTACCGGATCGGACGATGGTGGCACTTTCGGTGTCGCTTCTCCCTCTTGAGGGCATCGTTTTGGAACACGTGCTGCCTGGAGTGGTCTACCGGTGGAGTGGAGCTTCACCTTCCATGACGAAGACGGCTGGTCTTGGCGGCGTGGTGCAGCGGGGACTCGACGACGGTCGTGTTATGGTGGACTTGCACAGGGAGGGGGCGTAGCCAGGTGTCATGGTGGCATCGGCGGCAGGTCTGGCGAGAGTCTTTGCTCCGATCGGCATGCTGAATTGGGTTGGAGGGAGAGGATGGAGGCGATTTCCGGAGCGTGTGCACAAGGCGCTATCTCTGTGTTGGCCAGGGAGCCGTGATGGTTGTAGCCGGGGCACAAGGCCCCGTTTCACTCTGTCGTTTGTGCTAGTTGTGGTACTGATGGTGGATTCAGCTTGTATTCGTTCGTTGTAAGGCTTTTGCCAGCTATGTTGAATAAAATAAATAAAGCGGCCGTATGCATCATTTTGATGCAGAGGCTGGGGTGACCCTTTTCTAAAAAAAAAAAAAAAAAGACCGCTTGATGCACATTTGGTAGCTTAACCTGAGCAAAATGTCATTTTTGGAGGTAAGTAAGGCTAAAAAGTTTGTTGCACCCAAGTTAGCAGACGGAACCATGGCCGTCCCCTTCCCTTCGTCTACAGTAGGGTTAGGCGATTTTCTGAGCTCTCCTTGGTCAACCCACCTCGCCGCCGCGGATCCGGCCGTTTCCTCCCCTCCGCCGGCTGCTTCGGCAGCGGGAGGGTGGGGGAACGCCGGATCCCGGTGTGTACATAGTGTAGGGTTAGCTAGGGGTTTGGCCGGCAGCGTTGGGAGGGCGGTGGCGCTGTCGGTGTGGTGTTCTTGTTTTGTAGGTGGAGATCTTCCCCCCCGACGACGGCGCTCCGATGGAGCTCTGGCGTGGATCTGCTACCTCCGTCCTCGCAGCTCTGGGCGGCTGCCGTGGGCGATGTCCCCGTGCCGGCGATTGAAGACGACGATCCCGGCTTTTGATCTCGATGCAGCTCGAGTTGATGCAAGATCGCGACGCGACTGGTGGTGCAGGATGGAGGATCTTCGGATTCCGAGTTCCAGCGACTTCCCGTCCGCCTGGGGACATCAGCCGTTCCAAGGTCAAGGTGGCGATGCGGCGGCGGCGCGCCGTCGGTGCGTTCTGCGTCTCGTCGGTGGCTTCGCACTACAGGTGGAGGACTTGGTTGTAATGTTGTGCTTCGAGGAGGTCCTATCTGTAATTGTCTTGATGTAAGCTCGGGTTGTATCTTCGCAAAAAAAAAAAAAAAAAAAGTTTGTTGCACCCTGATGCATGTGCATCAGGGTCGGCTCAAGCAGCTGCTAACGGGTGGTGCTACGGGACTCCAGGGCCGCTCCTTGCCGCTATCAGCCATGATCCCAGCAGCAATTCGTAGTCAAGTTTCTTCAGGCAAACGATCCCAGCTGGTTAGTACCCCAACATTCAGACCGCTAGTAACAGAAAACTCAGCTTGGGAATTCAGTTAACAGTTAGGAACAGATTTTTTTAGTAGCAGGAAATTGAACACAACACAGTTTTTTAGTAGTATAATAACAATTGAAAGTTTAACACACTACAAGCCATATTTTTAGTAGCACAACTAAAATTACAGGGACAAGGAGACTGAACGTATTACAAGGACACATCAATTAATTACAGAATATTAATTCATGACAATGGAGACAACACAGGCTAAAGAAGAATCCATATGGCGTAGCCAAACCACTTGCTAAATAAATAATAATCCATATGGAATAGGCAAAAGTTTAAGTGGAAATAACCAATACTGAAGTTATACTCCAGTATTACTACCTGCTGGAGTCTGACGGCAGAGAGCTGCCTGGAGCTCATGCCGCCCACTGCTAGAGGAGAAGAACCCCGTGGGAACGGGGGCGGAGGGGCTTGCCGGCGCCGTTTATCCAGTGGCCTCCGCCGGAGTTCGCACCTGGCACCTCCCACGGCGGCAGAGTTTTGCGCGCGAGAGGACGGACGACCAAGTCATGACGCGTTGACTGCTGCTGTCCGTTGGATGCAGTGCGGATGGATGTTGGATTCTGCGTGCCCTGCCTGCTGTGAAGGGTTGCGCGCGTCCGCCTTCGTCCGAGCGGCGGTGACGGGAGCGGGACGGACCTTGGCATGTGCCGTTCCACCGCCCCGCCGGGTGTGTGCCCGCCTTCCAGCGGGGGACTGTTCCATGTCGAGGTCGGACAGTACAGCCGAACAGGGCACGACTACCGCGCTTCTAGAAGAGCTTCACATGTACCTCGCCGTTACCGGCGTCATACATGGGATCATAGCCGCATGCCCCTATGTCCGTTCTCTGCGCCGCCGTGGTCACGCGTGGACCTCTCACTGCTCCTCACCACGGAAAGTAAGGCCTCCGATGGCACTCGTCCCTGCTCGACGTCTTTGAGTGCCGCGCCGCCGCGGCCGGCGAGACGAACGCGTCTAACCGGCTTCTGACCTGAGTGGTTCACGTTGGCGACGTCGCTAGGTGCGGAGACCGTCTCCAGTCAGCGCCCATCAAGAAGCCAGCGGCGCACGCCGTAGCCATCCTGCAGGTAGTGCGTCGAGCCCGCGGAGGTTGTCTCCGCGCATGCTGGCGACACTCTTCTTCTCAGAGTAGGACAACCAGCTGCGAAGGAGAACGACGGAGAGAGCATACGGCAGAGCTCGCATGTTAGCCGCACTACGGGAAATCCACAAAACGCCGACGGCCAGGACATACGCCGACGGCCAAATGTCGGGGCCGTCGGCGTAGACCCCGACCAGGCCAACCGAGATCTTTTTTTCTTTTTTTAGCTACGCCGACGGCATTGCCGTCGGCCTAGAGATTTTGGCCGTCGGCGTAGATTTTTGCCGTCGGCGTATACTTTTTCAATTTTCTACATTTGATACGCCGACGGCAGCCGTCGGCGTATACTTTTTCTATTTTTTACATTTGATACGCCGACGGCAATGCCGTCGGCGTATACTTTTTTCTATTTTCCATTTAATATGAAATAATTCATATCTTTAAATCCGTAAATCGGAATTTAACAAATTAAATGTCTAAATCGATTAGAAAAATGAGAGGAATCCAAATATGACATCCATAAAATCTTTTTCACCGTGCACATGACATTTTGTAACATATGTTTGTTACTTGCTTAATTAAAAAATCATTTTTTACACTTAAAAAATGGAAAATGATATTTACTAAAATATTTTAGAAATTGTTTTTGGCAACAATGTTTTCCATACCAATACACCCCTATGTGTCAAGTATGGACACATTATCACAAACTATGGCATGGAGATGGCCATAACTTGGTCATTTGACACGAAAGTTATACATGTCTATAGATGATAGAACTTTTTGTGAAGCATTTTTTTGAAATCTTTGTCAAAACTCAAGTTTATCATTTTTCCTAGCAACTAGTACACATAAAAGGACTCCATGTCAAAGGAATTCATCTTTTGAGTATTTTCTCAATTTCTTTTATTTTTGTGAAAAAACGGTCAAAATGACCGTCGTGTCTATTCATTGAAAGGGGTCACATTTTTCAAAACTATCGATGTTTCTGTGATAAAGTCACTACTTTTGTACCTAGAAAGTATTTTTGTAAAAAATTAGACCAAACTATCACACACTTGTAGTTCAATTTCAATTACTTTTGGAAAATCGGCATAAAGTCATTTAAATAGGAATAATTAGGTAAAAATCGAGAAAATTCCTAATACTTGGGTATTATCTATAAAATATGTAGTACCCTTTGTGACAATAAGATGGGTGCCTTTTGCAACATATTTTTGGTATTTCCTCCATAACAAAAGTCATTTTTGAGGGTTTTTCACTTTATTTGATTTTTGTGAAAAAAAGAATCAATTTTCTAAAACCATCGATGTTTATACAATGCAAAGGATGATATGGATGTCATATTTGAATTCCTCTCATTTTTCTAATTGACATAGACATTTTATTTTCAAATTTCGATTAACGAAATTAAAGATATGAATTATTCTATATTAAATGTAAAAAGGAAATAAAAGTAAAAATAATTTCATTTTTTCATTTATTAAAAATATATACTATTTTACAATCATTGTTACTTATTCAAATGAATTTTCTAAATTTAAACAATGAAAAAGTGTAACATCCTAAATCAGGGGTTAACATGATTGATATGATATAAGTATCAGTAAGTTCTCATTTCTCATTTGGAAGCTAACAATGAAGGAACTCAAATGTTAAGCGTGCTTGGGCTGGAGCAATTTGAGGATGGGTGACCGAACGGGAACTTTGACCAGCGTAAGTACTTTGACCTATGATTAAATGTGTAATTAGAGATCTAGTATGTAGCTGAGTTAGAAATTTCGAAATAGAAAAAAAGTAAAAAAAGTTCAAAAAAAAAGTTCAAAAAAAAAGTTCAAAAAATTCAAAAAAGTTCAAAAAATTCAAAAAAATTGCATTCATACGCCGACGGCAATGCCGTCGGCGTATGAGGCGTACGCCGACGGCAACGGATACGCCGACGACCATACGCCGACGGCCGCCGTCGGCGTATGTGTACGCCGACGGCATACGAGCGTACGCCGACGGCTTCCGGCCGTCGGCGTATTGTGCGTTTCCCGTAGTGCCGGACACGCGGTGACCGCTGGTGCCGGCGGTGGCGGCGTGGAGCCGTAGAAGCGGAGCACCACCCCGAAAGTCAACCTATCCTCTCGCTTGGACGAAAGAACACCACCGCACCGAGCAATGGAGCAATAGAGGTACAATCAGATGGAACACGTTCCGAGTCGATCCAGTTTCCAAGCCGTGGCCGAGATGGACTGGTGCAACCAAATCCCGTTCCGACTCGGCATCGGCTCAAACCGTGCGTCGTTCGTTCGGCGCTGCAGGCTGCACCTATAAATAGTGAGGAGCTAGGACTCGCAAAACACAAATCGATCGAGTAGGGCTGTTTCGTTCGCTTTTTCCTGATCATTTAAGGTTCGATTCGACGAGGAAGAGATCTACGAGAAGAGTTTCGGAGGCAGAAGCTAGAGCACGAAGATGTGGACCGTGGCAGCAAATCTCAGGGCAGCGGCGGGCAGGGGAGTTGATGCGTACTTACGCTCGGAGGATGCGATCTTGAGGCGTTTGTTTCTGATATTAATGGGGATGATACGTAGGCTTCTATTCATGGTGATCATCCAAAGTCTAGCAAATACTGGAGTTATCCGGACCATCACCAAAATCCAGTGTATCGCTACGGCAGTCATGCTGCTTCTATATAAGTATATGACTTGAAAAAAATTACGTAAGAAGAAGAATTGCACGATGTATGCACATTTGTACCCTTTTTCATTAAAGTAAATAAATTAACGCCCTTGTTCTACATGCATTTGTTGGTTGACCCGGGCGAAAGCTGTTTGGCTACCTATTCCGTCCTGCCACGTGCAAGTACCTACTTAGTTATTTTTTTACCAAAGACTCTCTACTAGTAATGTTCCAGAATAAAGGCGTTAACTAAGTACTAGTAACCGTGCACGTGCAATACATGTCTTCAAAATATAACCGCCACTCCTAATTTAGTACTCCCTCCGATCCATATTAATGGTCTCAACATTGTCTAGATACGGATGAATCTAGTTAAGTGTTTAGACTAGATGCATCCGTATCTAGATAAAGTTGAGTCCATTAATATGGATCGGAGGTTGTAGTTTTTTTTACCAGAGTAATAAATTGCATGACTAAACTATGTACGTAACGTGTAAGTACGTAAACCCTAAACCATAAACCCTTACAATACAAACATTTTGCATCACGATAAAATCCACAAAGCATAAAATAATATACCTGCTCAAGAATATCAGACAAAAATATCTCTTGTCCAATACTCCATAAAGTTTAACATCCACAAATCACATGTTGACATTCTCGATTACAAATTTTGATGATAGAACTAAAAGTATATAGTAAGTTGGCACATGCAACATACGTGTATTATTACGGGACAAATATCATCAATTTATATGCTTATTTTATTGTTGGTGGACTAAATTAAAAATTTAAGATTTTTCTTTTCTCGAAAACTTTCACTACATTGACTATAAGTAAACTGAGAATGGAGTCAAAAAACAGAGAATGGAGTCTCCATAGATACATCACACGACACACGATTATAATTAGGCAATAGAATTCTAAGTTATTAGCCAAGTATAGCAAAGACTTATATATTTCACATGCTAAGCTAGGAAATTCACCAAAACTGTGCACATTCTGGATGTATTTGTTTGCATGCTTATTCTCACCACAAGTACCAAACAACTCAGTTCAGTCTTATATCATATGAAGTTCAAGATTGTCGAAGTCACCACGAGTAAATATATATATATGAAACATATAAATCACATTCACATGCTAAGCTATATAAATACACCAAAGTAATGCATTTTCCACATGCTTATTCTCACCACAAGTATCAGACAACAAAATTCACTCTAATACATGCAACCTAATAGCTTGATTCAGTATTTCACATGAAAACCTGAAGCCCCTACCATCTGAACATGAAGCAAAAGGGGATTTCAACAAATTTGCCTCTTCATTTTGGGCATCTGTCCATTGATTCAAAAAATTCAGTAAAACGCATAACTGAACAGGATGTCTAATAAAAATGGCAACATCAAGACATTTCCCAATATGCATCACTTTCAGTTGTTACAGAGTAAATTTACATATTTATGAGGACAAGGTCTGTATAACATTTCAACAGATTTCATAATCAGCGTCTCTTACCTGTCAAAAAAAATCAGCGTCTCTTAGCGAACTGAACGTACTATCTCCCTTACTTTTTTTATCATGTACAGCCGGGCAATGGTGTGGAGCTCCACAAGCGACAGCGGCGATGCCGTCTCCAGCTGTGAGCTGTCCTTCCGGCGTGCACATCCCATGAAGTGTGACAAGAACAACAGGGCTTCGGTCAGGTTATCCGCATTTGCAATCAGATGAAATTCAAGAACAGCGGCCACAACTCAGAACAGTGATACAAGAGCATTGGTCGAGACTTGAGATCAAGCACCGTGGAGAGCTTACACTTGCGGTCAGCACCGCCTTGCCTGTAGTGCGTGAGCTGCGAGGTGAAGTTGGCGAAGGCACCGGCGACGCACATGTCCTTGGCGCCACTGGGGTCATGGCAATCCCCTGACCAGTGGACACCAGGCTCATCACACGATTCAGAAATTCAGAAACAGAGTTTACAGTACTGCTTGCTCTCAGGAAAACATACGTGAGTAGAAGAAGCTGCAGGCCTTGTCAGGGGTGTCGATGAAGTGCAGCGGGGTGGTCCACTGGTACTTGTACCTACGGCGCGGACGGCCCGCTTCCAGGTCGCCGACGAGAAGACCAGGGCGCGGACGTACCCTGTTCCGGTCCGAGCAGACGCAGGTCACGCGGTACGACCAGGGGCTCTCGTGGAGGAAGCAGGTGGAAGCCGAGGACGCCGAAGTCGCGGCGGCTCCCGTCCGCGCTCTGGCCGGGCAGCTGCGGGAGGACGTCGAGTGCCCAGGTCATGGGGTTGAGGGCGGCGACGGACGGCCTGTCAGGATTGCCGTTCCACTGGAGGACCTAGCCGACGAGGCTCCAGTCCCGTGGGCGAGAGCGGGAGGGAAGTGAGGAAGAAGTCGCCGCGGCGCCGGGTGGAGGCACGGATCAAGGTCCGGGGCCAGGGAGGAGCGGCGTGGCATCTTCGTCACCATAGTCGCCTTGCTCAAGTGTCATGTGTTGTCTTGCACGTCTTCTTAGCAGACGCTATAGTAATGGTTTTGCAGAAACCGAAAACTGAAGCTTGCATTGCTTTCAAGTTGGTACTAGATCACAAGGGATAGAAGTATTGCGTTGTACTTGCACAGGCATGATCGATCCACTGATCCTGGGCCTCCCGGCGGTCGATCAGGTTCAAGACAAACCAGCACCCAAGCAGGAGATGGTCGATCAGGTGGTACGAGGAACAAAGCAGCACAGGTACAGCGGCACGTGCCCGTAACGTGGCCGAGATGGAGGGATTCGACCCAGTTTCCAAGACGTGGCCGAGAAGGACTGGTGCAACCAAATCCCGTTCGGTCTCAGCGTCGACCCAAGACGTGCACCGTTCGGCCAAGCGCTGCACCGTACCTATAAATAGTGAGGAGCTATGACTCGCAAAACACAAATCCATCGACTACGGCTGTTTATTAAAGTTTCGATTCGTCGATCTAGTACGAGAAGATCGAGCTTCAGAGGCGGAAGGTAGAGCACGAAGATGTGGACCGTGGCGGCGAACCTCAAGGCCGCGGCGCGCAAGGAGATCGATGCGTGCTTGGGCTCGGAGGAGGATGCGATCGTGAGGGTCTTATTTTTTATAAGCATGGTAGTGGTCCAAATCCTTCTAGTGATGGTGATCTTCGAAAGTCTAGCTAAAACCGGAGTTTTCCCTACCTGGGTCATATACCGTTATATCTTTTCAGCCGTCATGCTGCTTGTGTATAAGTATATGACTTGAAATTTTCCATGTAAGAAGAAGAACTGCACGATGTATGCACATTCGTACCTTTTCTTTAAATAAAGGGAAATAGATTTACGCCTCGTTTTACATGCATTTGTTGGTTGACCCGAGTGAAAGCTGTTTGGCTACCCATTTTGTCTGCCTCGTGGTTATGAGTCTGTCATTGTGTCCCAAGTAATTAGATTGAATCTACCGAACTCGTAAGTCAAAGATCAAGTAGGATCTGCAAAACCAGAGGCTGTCTATCTGACCTACACATTTGGCTTCTCGATAATATTAAGTGTCGCACAATCATATGTGTATTGCATGATTCACCATTTCAGTAATGAATTTAAATCAGCTTCAGGTCAACCAGACAGGCAAACCAAATGCATCCAAATTGCACTTCAAGTGTGATTAGCAACAACGAAAAAGTTTGTGTCTGTACAAAAGCCTTGGAATGGAGCTGATACTATTGTCGCTTGTGATTCACCATGACCTTGATGTAAGAAGAAGAATTGCACGATGTATGCACATTTGTACCTTTTCTTTAAATAAAGGGAAATAGATTTACGACTCGTTTTACATGCATTTGTTGGTTGACCCGAGCGGAAGCTGTTTGGCTACCTATTTCGTCCCACTCGACACTCGAGCTCGATGGTTATGAGTTTACCAATATGTTCCTAATGATTTGATTGACTCTGCCAAACTCGTAAGTCGAAGACCAAGTGTGATCCCTCAAGAAATACAAGTTTCTTCCATCGGAAAGCGACTTGGAGAGCGAAAAAAAATGCTATCTGATCCCTCAAGAAAGAAGATGGTTCAGAGACCCAAAGTCATGGTGAAATGGCAGTTTTAACCACCTCCTTCTTTCAGGAGCTGTTCACCACTGACAACAGAGTACAGCCCCATCTGGTTACTAACGCAATGAAATGTGTGGTCACTCCTGATATGAATGAAGGACTCTGTGCAGATTTCACTGAAGAGGAAATATATGATGCCTTGTTCCACATTGGCCCTCAAAAAGCTCCTGGACCTGACGGATTCCCAGCAAGGTTTTTTCAAAATAATTGGGAAACCATCAAAGTAGAGGTTGTCAACAGTGTACAACAATTTTTTAGAACAGGTATCATGCCAGAGGGAGTTAATGACTCGACAATCGTTCTTATCCCAAAAACAAAGAACCCAAATGAGGTGAAAGAGTTCCGCCCTATCAGCCTTTGCAACGTTACTTACAAGATCATCGCCAAGTGCCTCTCCAACAGACTGAGACCAATTTTGAATGAGCTAATTGGGCCGACCCAGAGTGCCTTTGTGCCCGGCAGACTGATAACTGACAATGCTCTCATTGCTTTTGAATGCATCCATACTATCCAACATGCCAATGACTCAAAAGGCTCCTTCTGTGCCTATAAGTTGGATCTTTCAAAAGCCTACGATCGTGTTGATTGGAATTTCTTAGAACAGGCCCTTATCAAGATGGGTTTCGATATGAGGTGGATTAGATGGATCATGGCTTGTGTTAAATCTGTCAGATACAGAGTCAGATTAAATGGAACCCTTCTTGATCCGTTTGTCCCGACGAGAGGCCTTCGCCAAGGAGACCCCCTCTCTCCTTTTCTCTTCCTTTCGGTGGCTGAAGGATTATCCAACCTCATCCAAAAGGCTATTGAGGCAAGAAGTCTTCAAGAACTAAAAATTGTTAGAAGAGCTCCAAGCATTTCCCACCTCTTATTTGCTGATGACAGCTTGCTCTTCTTTAAAGCATCCACCGACCAAGCCTCTGTGATTAGAAATATACTATCGACCTATGAAAGAGGCACTGAGACCACGAACGGAGTGTAGCAGTAGTCCTGTAGATAACCTGCATAAGAGAGCAATTTTTATCAGTAAAAACCTTGTCATTTCTACATAGCCAAAGCGACCATATTACGGCAAGCACTGCCACCCTAATAAGTTGTTTGAACCTATTATCCACTCCATTCAGCCAATTGCCAAAAATATTAGCAATGCTCGTAGGTGGATAAATAGTAGAACCTATCTGGATGATGGACCATATAGAACTAGCAAACTTGCATTCGAAGAACAGGTGTTTGATTGTCTCATCTTTATGACAGAATACACACTGTTGTCTTTTGTAAGAATTACTCCTCGACGAAGATACCACGCAAAAACTTTGTTTTTAAGTGGAATTTTCATCTTCCAGATTTTCTTATTATTATCAACTGGTACATCCGGCTGGACGAGTGCTGTGTACGTGGAGTCCACGGAGAATTTACCACAATTGCGTAAATTCCACCGAAACTCATCGGTCCCTTGAGTCAAATTGACAGTAGCGAGTCGCTGGAGCAACTCATGCCAAGATGCCAACCTGGGACCAACAAGATCTCTTCGGAACGTCACCGTTGGATGATTATCAACCAGTACTTGAGAAAGCGTATCACTCTTATGACGTCCTTGGACTATACCATATATAACGCTGGATATTGTTCTCGGAGTGGGGTAGTACCCAACCATGTATCCTCCCAGAACCTTATCTCAGACCCATCCTTAATGGAAAAAGAGCCATATGGGAAGAAGAATTTCTTCGTCGCCATTAAGCCCGCCCAAAAATGGGAATCACCTGATTTCCAAGAAATCTGTGATAACGCACTTGAGCCAATGTATTTTCTCCTAAGGAGGGTTTGCCACACCCCCTCTTCCATCAGTAGCTTGAACAGCCACTTACCAAGAAGAGCTCTATTCTTGACCTGAAGATCATGAATGCCAAGACCACCATGGTCCTTAGGGCGGCACACTACATCCCATTTTGCCAGCCGGCATTTCTTCTTTTCACTATCCCCTTGCCAAAAGAATCTGGATCGAAAGTAATCCAATCGATACAAGACTCCCTTTGGTAGTTGAAAGAAAGATATCATATACAGCACCATATTAGTTAGGACTGAATTTATGAGCACCAATCTTCCCCCTAAGGATAGTAATTTTCCTTTCCAGCTACTTAGCCTCTTTTGTAGTCTGTCCTCGACATGTTTCCATTGAGCTATCGTTAGCCTCCTAAAGTGAATTGGGATGCCGAGATAGTTAATTGGAAACTGGCCAGACCCACAGCCGAAAAGTTCGGCATATTGGGCCGCCTCCTCTTGGGCATCGCCGAAACAAAACAATTCACTTTTATGGAAATTGATTTTTAGACCGGAGAGTTGCTCGAACGCTGATAATATTAATATCAGGTTTCTTGCCTTCTCCATATCGTGTTCCATAAAAATAATTGTATCGTCGGTGTATTGTAGAATGGATAGACCGCCATCCACTAGATGCGGTACCACGCCAACAATTTGCCCATCGGATTTTGTCCGCTCAATGATTATGGCTAACATATCAGCAACTATATTAAACAATATAGGAGATAATGGATCGCCTTGCCGTAATCCCTTTTTCGTCTGGAAGTTTCTACCAACGTCGTCATTGACTTTGATGGCAACACTTCCTCCGGAAACGAAATTATGAATCATTGCGCGCCACTCAGCTGAAAAACCTTTCATTCTGAGTGTTTGTTGCAAGAAATACCACTTGACTTTATCATAAGCCTTTTCAAAGTCAATTTTCAGGATGACTCCATTAAGATTTTGCCGATGCATCTCATGAACTGTTTCATGTAAAATCACAACTCCATCAAGAATATTGCGACCTTGCATAAACGCCGTCTGAGTGGGTCTCACAACATGATCAGCCACCGAGTTCAGCCTAATAGTCGCGGTTTTAGTGAAAATCTTGAAGCTAACGTTAAGAAGACAGATAGGTCTATATTGTTGAATCCTTTCTGCTCCATTAACCTTTGGCAACAAAATTATCTCACCGAAATTTAGGCGAAACAACTCAATATTTTCAGCATGTAAATCCTGAAACATCTCGAGCAAGTCCGATTGGATTATGTTCCAAAAAGTTTGATAAAACTCTACGGAAAAACCATCCGGACTCCTTGATAGATGATCAATCCACCCCACGCCCCGTCGACCTCAAGATCTCATGGGTTTTTCGTGGGTGTGCTTTCGCTACAACTACTGATGCTCTAGCTGTCCTTCCTTTTTTTATCTTATTATTTCGACCGCACCTGAATGAATTTCACATCATACCACGCAGAATCCAGCCGCCACAGCAAAACTCCGAGACAAAACCATATGCACGCGAGTTTTCAGATAATTAATGGCATACAACATCGAAAATCCACGAAAAGATTAGCCTCGATTTGAACCACGAGCAGGAGCTCCATCGCTGTCGAGTTTTCAGGTGAATTTTTCATCGCTGGCTCTTGCCACAGAGGACTACGCTCTCGCGCCTCAGGAACACCTAGACTTGACTTACGGTCTGCCTTAGAAGCTGGATCAGGTCAAGCATTCCGGCCTAGCTTGGTTGGGCCAAATGGTGAAATATCTGCCAGCCGTTCAATATGGCTCGTAAAATTGTCGATCGATCAAACTTGTCGGCCAAATGATTCCATCTCTGACTGCAAGCTTTTACCCACTGTTTCGCCGTCAAAAATACTAATACATGACAATTAGTAGCCTGGTGCATAGCTCGATCGCATACGCCACAGATTTGGCACACGTTAATACACGGTTGCAGTTAAGTATACTACGCTAGCCACTATGTACAGATAGTCCAACGAGAGCAGCGGTCGTCGTCGCCCCGGCTGTGCTCGCCGAAATAAACGACGCCGGTGGCCGAATAGCTAGCTAGGTCGTCAATGTTAAAAAGCCAAGACATCGAAAAGAAATAGTTAACCCTCACGGTCTACCTTGTACTCTGTATGTGCATATCGTGTTGTAGAAATGTCGATAAAGTCCGGTACAGAGAACTCCGGTCGGAAAAAGCACTACGGGAAACCGTCAAAACGCCGACGGCGGTCCGCCGTCGGCGTAGCCACGATCGCCGTCGGTGTAGTATTACGCCGACGGCCGCCGTCGGCGTAGGACGCTGTCGGCGTATGTAAATAGCCGTCGGCGTATCCGCCGCCGTCGGCGAAGACGTAGTGGGACCCACAAAACGGCCGTCGAACGTCTCCGTCTGCTCCACCTATACGCCGACGGCAGTGCCGTCGGCCTATGCTGCCACGTGTGCTGCTCTGGTGCTTCTGGGGAGGAGCCTGACGCCGACGGCATTGCCGTCGGCGTAGGGATGACCATATGGTCATCCAGCGTCGACGTGGCGCAAGCCTGTGCGTCCACACAGCACATACGCCGACGGCAATGCCGTCGGCGTATGTTAGGCCATATTTTCAGTTTCTGAAACTTTCTGCTGCTGGTTTCTGGCGCATTTCAAATACAATTAAAATTGCACAAATTATAAAACATCACAGAAACATCAAATAAACATCACATACTAATCCAAATGATACAAACATGATTCAAATTCATCCAAACTCAAAAATGACATAAACATAGTTCGAATTCACACACGCTACACCCGAACACATCCTACACCTCCCGAGAGCCCGAGGTATCCATTTCTGACAGCGTGAGAATAGGCGACCGACCGCGTGGGCCAGTCGAACCACACAAGGAATCCGGCGAGGCACGGGACGGTGTGGTCTCACGCGACGAACTAGGCGAGGCACCACCAGTGCCATGCTCCACGAGCGCGCGCGTCGAAGTCGGCGAGGCGGAAGCACGACCAAAGGGTGCAGTCCTCGAGTATTCCGATCCCTACATGTTTTGAGTCCAAGTTAGCAACTTGGAAAGCACAGCATGGCGGTAACAACTTGTTTGGCAAATAACTTACCGGAGTCGCTGGCTTGTATGTGCGAGCGACCGACTCCCTCGTTGGGCCGACGGGCATGATCCCCGGCCTAGGTGGACGCGTAGGCAGCTGCGACCGCTCTCCAGTGGCATGAAACTTCTCGTCAGCCTACAAGATAGTTTAGATGTCAGGAGTTGTAGAAAAAGAAGGTTCAAACTGAGGAAATGGGACTTGTCATATTTTGCAAATATAAAAGTTGAAACTTACAGCATCCCTCAACTCTGCCCACTCCTCATACTCCTGGCTCTTCTGTACCCACAACTGATACTCTCTCTCATAGCTCGCGTAAGCGGCATCGAAGGCCGCCTCGAAATCAGCCTACAGTTTTAAAAGGGAACGCATCTCGTCAACTTAGCCACTTAGCTAGGAACGAATGTCGGAAAGAGAATGAAATTGAGAAAAACTTACATCGGGGCGAGCTCGGGAAGGCCGACGAGGCAGGACGGGAGGGTCGTCGGCGGTGAGGGTAGCCTTGACACGCGAGAGGCCCAACTCAGGAGTACGCGTGAGTACCGCACTAAGCATGAGAGGACGGCCATGCTCCCAACCGTTCCCGGCAAGGACCACCGCTCTCTCGTCGATGTCATGCTCAAGAGGGTTGTCCACCTCCGGATTTATACCCTTGAACGTCTCGACGTATGCCTTTAGCCCCTCCTTGGCAGTGCCGAAGTAATCGGGCAGCGAGGGCTGAGGCTCAGAAAAATTGGGCTTCTTCATCTTCATCCTCTCCCATGCTTGCATGTCCGAAAGAGGCTCCCCGAGATCGGCCTCCTGCAATGCCAAAGAAGTGTCATGCGTATCAAGTAGGAACATGAGGGGAAATAAATGAAGATTGTTTCATGTATATATATACCAGCTTTGCCTTGAAGCGATCATGGTTGCGGGCACCCGCACGATGTGTCCCCCCCTCCCGCGGTTTAACTTGTTTCGCTCGCTCAAGGCCTTGAACTCGTTGTCCTCCCCAGCCCACCTAGACACCAACGCCCTCCACGCGTCATCCTTGCCATAGGCCCATTGGGGCTTAAACTGAAAAAACAATACTCATGAGAAGAACGGATAATGCAATTGCAACTTAGCAGCAACATGTAATCTCATTAACAATGTACTTACCGCCATGTAGTCATCTACGGACACCTCAGGTGGGTTCTCCACAATCTCATGCTTCACCGCCGTCTTGCCTAACGTCTCAGTACTGAAATGATTGATCATGGTATGCTTTGCATTGTAGAACTGCTGTCGTGTCAACTTCATACAAGCCCCCTGCAAAGTCTTGTCCGCATCGCCCCGCTGCTCAGGAAGTACCCTATAGAACTTCTGTAATCATGCAAAAAAAAATTGTGAGAGCATGGTGGGAACATCAAGTATTAACGAAATTCGAAAAGTTCAACTTACCCAAAACTTGTTGATCACGGCGTCAGAACATTTCCCGCCGGTCGCGTAATTGGCGGCCTGATAGTCTACCCAACGGGTGGCTAGCTTCCTCGCGCCGTTGGGGACGGTACTGTACAAGCCCGGCCAAAACTTCCTAATCAAAGCTCCAACAAGGGTGTTTGGCACACGGCTTCCCGCAGGATGTATCCAGTTGCTGCACAATAATTAAACATTAGTACATGTCATACTGTCCTGACAACAATGAAGTTACCATGTTCAAAATTAGTATATATAGTCACTTACTCTTTCCCATTAGGCGTAATGAGGATCTTCTCCTCCTCGGTAGCAGGTTCCTTGTCCTCATCAGGGACCTGGGATTCCCCTCGAATCTTTGGCGGCTTCCGCCGCCCGGAGGGCCCCGCCTCCAAGTCCGTGGAGGGGCCCGCCCCCACGTCCGTGGAGGGGCCCGTCTCCTCCGAACCCTCGTCGACAGAAGCAGAGGGTATGTCCGAAGACACGTCGCCCCCACCTCGCCCTCGTCCTCCCTCACCTCGCCCTCGCCCTCGTCCTACACCTCGTCCTCGTCCTGCACCTCGTCCCCTCGGAGGAAGTGGAGCATCGGCACCTCCCCCTCCTCCAGCATCTCCACCCTCACCTGCATTGAGAAAGGGTGAACAATTAAGCATAAAGACATGATTCAATTAAGAATTGCATCACCTCTACTCTCACCACTGTCAGACAGGTAACGCGGGTTCGGTGTACTTGCTCTTCCACTTTTAGTAAATTTTAATTTCTTCAGCAAGGAGGCCGATGATTCCTTGCCTTGGCTCATCTTGGTCAATCACCTGCATTGAGAAAGGGTAAACTTTTAAGCATGTTGAAAAATGTAGTTAACACTAACAGTAACCCTAAACGGCAACAAGAAAAGGAGGGGAGAGCCAAGTACTGCCATTGAGAAAGCTTGGGCAAATGATTTGATATGGGTTCAAATTATCCCTAGTTATTATCCATATGGGTTCAATTAATATAAGCAAGTGTAGCGATGTGGCCTCCATTCTCGATATTGCGAAAGAGGGAGTTAATATCATTATCGAGAGAAAATCATGATTAGACTAATATCAAAGGAGGTACATATGACCATTTTGCGTCAGGAAAAATATTCTTAACTAGTTTCTTACAAACAACCATGTGCTATATTTCTTACTAACACTTCACAAAATCAACCCATATGTCCTCAACTAGTGTGCTTGCTAACTGCTATGTTTTGATAACTACAAAATGACTAACTGCAAACCTACTTTGCCTGTTCATGTACACATTTTCGCAAACACCTTGCGTGCGGTTTCGGTAGGGGAGGGAGGAGGCAGAGAGGGGAAGCACACCTTCGCGCAGGGGAGGGAGGGGAGGTCGAGGGCGGTGCAGGGAGGGAGGGTAGGTGAAGCCGGCGCCGAGGTCGTCCGCAGCGTCGAGGACGGCCGGTCCGTGGGCACGGGCACGGCGAGGCGACCACGGGCACGGGCACGGGCACGGCGAGGCGACCACGGGCACGGGCACGGGCACGGCGAGGCGACCACGGGCACGGCGAGGCGACCACGGGCTGGGACGGCCGGCAGCGGCGGAGGAGGATTTGGGGTTGGGACGGCGGCGGCGCGATGTCGATTTGGGGATTTTGGGCGCGGGATGTCGATTTGGGTAAGTGAAGCCGCGTACGCGCGGTGGACGGGTAAGTGAAGCCACGCAGGCCTACGCCGACGGCGTCGGCGTATGTTTTTTTTTTCACAAATAAGCCAAGGAGAAAGATGAACAACATTTGATGAAACAACACAGTACTCAACATAGGTATCAACATACGTGGTTCAGAAAATACAAAAACAACTTCAGAAGGAAACAAAACGCCAGGAGAAAGATGAACAACATTTGATGAAACAACAGAAGAAAATGCAAGAAGAGGCACTGAGAGAACAGAAAAGACGTCCTGCCGCTGGTTGCCCAAAGATGCCCAAAACACAAGATAAAATACATTGCGACTAAACGCATAAATGAACAAATCATACGGTTTCACCCAGCTACAATCCCACCGTGGCTGCGATATCACATGCAGGGTGGGACGTAACTGGGTAAATCCGGATAATTTGTGTGGAATGTCTAAATATAGCTGAAACAAGACACACGGTTTGAGCGCCACTTCGATCCAAGCAGCGGTAAGACGTCTCTGATGATCTACAACCGTCCGGCAAGACGTCTATGATGATCTGCAACCGTTTGGTACGGTCGCAGGTCATCACAGACGTCTTGTCGCTGGTTGCCCAAAGATGTCTCTCCGAGTGAGCTGGAATGTTTTGTGTGAGTGAGTAACCTGTCTGAGGAGTGGCCTATTTATAGGCGTCGTGTGTTTCTTTCTGGCGCTGCTGACCCGTTGGATCTGGTAGAAGCACACGGATCGTGTGTTTCCTTCCAGTACTTGTGAGCCGTTGGATCAGCGGTGTGTTTCTTTCGAGCGCTCGTGAGCCCTTGGATCAGGCAGAAGCACACGGATCGTGTGTTTCCTTCCAGTGCTTGTGAGCCGTTGGATCAGCGGTGTGTTTCTTTCGAGCGCTCGTGAGCCCTTGGATCAGGCAGAAGCACACGGATCGTGTGCTTCCTTCCAGTGCTTGTGAGCCGTTGGATCAGCGGTGTGTTTCTTTCGAGCGCTTGTGAGCCCTTGGATCAGGCAGAAGCACACGGATCGTGTGTTTCCTAACATAACACAACCAAGCAAAAAAGTCCACTGGGCTACCCCGTTTCGACGCACGTCTATGGGGGTAGACGGAAACGTTAGGGTTTTTGTGTTAGGTTAGTCCATTGGGGCTTGTCACGTTACCATGGAACATAAGAAAACTAAACTAGACTTTATTTGTGTTAGGTTAGTCCATTGGGGCTTGTGAAACCAACTTTTATCAAAATTAATCGAAACGGAGTAGTAGCAACTAAGATAGAACAAACTTGGGTACATAGACGAATGACAACAAACTTGGGTACATAGACGAATGACAACAAACTTGCACTAGTAGGAATGTGCTTATAGCCACCAGTCTACATCTTTATTTAATCCATAATACATCACGAATAATGTAACTAACTTTTGCCGGGTCCTAAGCCGCGAGGTGCTGAGCGGCCGGCGGCTTGCACTCAAAGATAAGGAACCATCACTGGGGCAATACTCACATGAGGAGGATCCCTATGAAGTGTATACCACATATTGTCATGCACCGCTTGCGTATCCAACCTAACCAGGTAGCGACGGACGTGCTCGTCCTCCTCTCTGATACGGCGACGCACCTCCACCTCGGGGCCCGGCGGCCTCTGCACCGAGGCTGGCCCACGCGACGGCCACCAAACAAGATCCGCGTCGACGACGTCACCCGGATTCCTCACCAAACTACGCGTCCCGGAAGACACCTCCCAGTGCCAGCCCGGCGGAGCCCAGTCCCGGACACTGCCCGTGTCCAACAAATGGCCGGTGGTCATCATCGATTCCCGTCGAGATCTGAAAAAATGAGTGGGGAATTTGATCAAACAACTAAGGTGCGTGCAACCTAGGTACGTAGGGGAGGGAGAGGGCAGCACCTTGGCATGGCGGACGGCACACGCGGTGGTGACGCCACGGGAGAGTGATGAGGGATCAGATATCAGTTTAGATGTGCTATGCCAATGGAGGCCATGACTACATATATATAGTGAGAAATGGGCTTCTGAGCTGTAGTATGCCCAATCAGGAAGAAGCACACGGATCGTGTGTTTCCTTCGTGTGCTTCTGAGCCGTTGGATCAGCGGTGTGTTTCTTCCTGATTGGGCATACTACTAGCCAATCAGGAACTAGTACGCGGATCGTGTGTTTCCTTCGAGAGCTTGGATCAAGCGGTGTGTTTCTTTCGAGCGCTTGTGAGCCATTGGATCAGGAAGAACCACACGGATTGTGTGTTTCCTTCGAGAGCTTGGGAGCCATTGGATCAACCGGTGTGTTTCTTTCGAGCGATTCTGACCCCTTGGATCAGGAAGAAGCACACGGATCGTGTGTTTCCTTCGTGCGCTTCTGAGCCGTTGGATCAGCGGTGTGTTTCTTTCGAGCGCTGGTGAGCCGTTGGATCAGGAAGAAGCACACGGATCGTGTGTTTCCTTCGTGTGTTTCTTTCGAGCGCCTGTTTCCCGCCAATTCTCCCCTTTCGGGCGAACCGGATGGAATCGTGTGTCGATTTGGGGTAGACTTTGGTTTCTCATGTTCCTATGGCCTAACATAACACAACCAAGCAAAAAAGTCCACTGGGCTACCCCTTTCGACGCACGTCTATGGGGTAGACGGAAACGTTAGGGTTTTTCCAGCGGATTCAGGGTTTCACCGAAGCGGGGCCCCGGAGCGTCGGAACCACACCCAAACCTAGCTTGTGACATACCATATGTATAAAAGTGTGTTGTGTGTTGTAAATGTGCAAGAATCTACTCCTAGGTGTGACCGACATCACCGGCTTCACTTTCTCTCTAGTGAGTTTCTGCACTTAGAGGTGAAAACTCCCCTTTCGGGCGAACCGGATGGAATCGTGTGTCGATTTGGGGTAGACTTTGGTTTCTCATGTTCCTATGGCCTAACATAACACAACCAAGCAAAAAAGTCCACTGGGCTACCCCTTTCGACGCACGTCTATGGAGGTAGACGGAAACGTTAGGATTTTTCCAGCGGATTCAGGGTTTCACCGAAGCGGGGTCCCGGAGCGTCGGAACCCTACCCAAACCTAGGTTGTGACATACCATATGTATAAAAGTGTGTTGTGTGTTGTAAATGTGCAAGAATCTACTCCTAGGTGTGACCGACATCACCGGCATCACTTTCTCTCTAGATAGCCAGGAAAAGTTTTTATTTGTTTTACATGTATATGTTGTAGGGTTGGGTTCCGGAAAACTCAAACCGTTATTTTACGGGGGTGGGATACTGAAATTGGGAGGGCAATTATAGGTCCAATATATATATAAATTACAACTACATTAAATATTATATAGAGAAATAAAGAAATGAATATTATATACGAAAATTAAAAAAAACTACTAAACGCCGACGGCAGCCGTCGGTGTTTTTATCGCGTGTACGCCGACGGCAGTACCGTCGGCGTATCAACGACGCTGGACGGTTCGCGTTATGCCGCCCTTTGTACGCCGACGGGATTTAGAACGCCGACGGCAGCCGTCGGGGACGTAATTCTACGCCGACGGCGCTTCGTACGCCGACGGCCTGTTCGTCGTCTGCCCAAGCCCGTGATGTACGCCGACGGCCCCGACATTTGGCCGTCGGCGTACAGGACGGCCGTCAGCGTTTTGTCGGTTTCCCGTAGTGAAGTGGCGTGAGTAAACCTTTTTTTTTTTTGGGCGTGAGTAAACCTAGCGAGTTGAACAGAAATAACGGATTGAAGGGAGACAGTATATACTTACGAACACCCATGCATGACTTGGGATTTCGTACGGGGTTCCTCCCCCTCTTCCTCTCCTGGGATTAAAGATCGAGCTAGCTGCTGATTTTCCAACAAAAAACGTTACTTATACATACACGATGGCACAAGCTAGTCAGAACTCGATAAGACTAAGTTAGCATTCGTCCAAATTAATTAGCTGTAAGATAAATGTAATCAATGCAATCCAATTAGATTAACAAGCTTGCTGCTGGCGTTAATAACGCAAGAGAATCTTGAGATCTATTCCAAGTCTAACGTCAACAAGGAGAAGCTTTATATAAGCTAGTTTTTGGTTCCAACAACCAGTTGACCTCAATCTTCATGAAGAAGGAGATTTTCTATTCTAGATCAAGATCGAAGTTGTAAGCTATTGTGCAAGTGAGAATAGTTGATCATAGAATAATATGCAACATGGTTAGTGAAATTCTGTATGGGCCCAAGTAAGTTGACTCGTGATTTTATACGCGTACAGTGGCGTATTACCCCTTGTTAGTTTCCATTAATTTGAGGAGGCGTTCAACTTGGCAGTGAGTTGGAGGTGGAATCTATATGCAATTGCAGACACTCGGACGACTATGGCCATTCAAGATGCAGAGGATGACATGTTCCATGAGCCATTGCAGAGGTCCAAGTTGAGATATCGAAGCAATTGTATATGCAAATGTTGTGTGAATGACAATGGCTTAGAGAACAAAATCTTAGTTTTATCACATTGGCTTTTTGCTAGGGTTACATGCATGGAACAACACTATATATGGACAAGTTGAAAATTACAAGTGAGGCATTGATTTTATATAAAACCATTATTCAAATATAATTACTTTGGTGCCTCTTTAATAAATATGGATATAGAAATAGTGCCTTGCTCAATGAAAAGGACAGGAAATACTAATATGTGTGTAATATATCGTCACTACAAAAGTCGTCACATCCTCCTAAAGCAACCCAAATATTCAAATGCCTATCGTATTTGAAAGTTTGTACTCGTAACATATTTCAGTAAATAAACATTGCATATGTTGCTCTGGTTTGTTCGAGAAATTTACATACAACTACCGTTTTCATCGTAGCTAATTATGTGAGCCGCTAGGTACCAATTTTTCGGGAGGCAAGTTATAATGAGCTCGGGTGTAGGTACACCCATTAACTTTAGGCATGCTTTTGGGATATTACAGTTGTAACACAAAATATACAAAATGTATGGTGGAATGTTACAAAAAAAGGTATTGAACAAGAGGTAGCAAAATCATATGAATATAATATAACTTCATATAGTTTTCTCTCTTTTTATATTTCCAGACCTCAAATAAGGGAACATATATATTTAAATCTTTACAAGTCAATATAACTTTGGTACTGCAGTGTTTATAATTTCTTTTGGTATCTTTGATACAATAGAAACATCTACAAGAAAACATGTTGTAGACACACTTGATCTTACACGTCACACACTACGGGAAAGCCACACTACGCCGACGGCCGTACTGTACGCCGACGGCTAAATATCGGGGCCGTCGGCGTACAGCGCAAGCTAGGGCAGCCGCCCACACAGCCGTCGGCGTACGAAGCGCCGTCGGCGTATCCAGGTAAGGCCGACGGCAGCCGTCGGAGTAAACCGTGCCGTCGGCGTACAAAAGGACGCCGTGACGGAACGTCCAGCGGCGTTGATACGCCGACGGCCGTGCCGTCGGTGTACACGTGTACTTCAACGCCGACGGCGGCCGTCGGCATATAGATGAAGCATTTTTTATTTATTTCTCTATATAATATTTATTTATTTATCTATATAATATTTAATGTAGTTATAATTTATATATATATTGGACCTATAATTTCCCTCCCAATTTCAGTATCCCACCCCCGTAAAATAACGGTTCGAGTTTCCCGGAACCCAACCCTACAACATATACATGTAAAATAAATAAAAACAACACATGTAAAATACCTTCCTATGGCCTAACCTAACACAACCAAGCAAAAATGTCCACTGGCCTACCCCCTTTCGACGCACGTCTATGGGGGTAGACGAAAACGTTAGGGTTTTCCCAGCGGATTCGGGGTTTCGCCGAAGCGGGACCCTGGAGCGTCGGAACCCCACCAGAACCTAGGTTGTGCCATACCATATGTATACAAGTGTGTTGGGTGTTCTAAATGTGCAATATCCTACTCCGGGGTGTGACCGGCTTCACCGGGTTCACTTTCTCTCTAGTGAGTTTCTGCACTTAGAGGTGAAAACTCCCGTTTCGGGAGGACTGGATGGAATCTTGTGTTGATTTGGGGTAGACTTTGGTTTCTCACCTTCCTATGGCCTAATCTAACACAACCAAGCAAAAAAGTCCACTGGCCTACCCCCTTTCGACGCACGTCTATGGGTGTAGACGAAAACGTTAGGGTTTTCCCAGCGGATTCGGGTTTCGCCGAAGCGGGGCCCTGGAGCGTCGGAACCCCACCAGAACCTAGGTTGTGCCATACCATATGTATACAAGCCATCGGCGTAGGCCTGGGCCTGAATATGTGAGCCAAAATCGGCCCGAGTGGCTTCGCGCGCCACAAAATCCCCAAATCCCCCAAACACAATCCCTAAATCCCCGACCCCGCCGCCGGCCGTCCCCGACCCCGCCGCCGGCCGCCCCACCCCGTACGCCACCCACCGCGCCGCCCCTCCTCGTGATTGCAGCCGCTGCCGCTCCTCTGCTCGCCCCACCCCGTACGCCACCCGCCGTCGCCATGAAGCCCGAGGCGCAGAGCACGTCGCCGGCGTGATACCGCGCGCCTCCTTCCTCCCCTTCGCGCGTACAGCTGCCCCGCGACCTCCTCTTCCTCCTCGACGCCGCAGACGGACAAACCACCTCCCCGACGCGCCGCACGTCCGAGTTCTTCCCCGACACCGTGCGCTCGCCTCCGGCCTCCACAAGCCACCTCCTCTCCCTCACAACCCTAGCCCTGCGCGTGTGCGTCTGGTATTGTTTCCTCTTCTCCTTCCTCTTGTTAATTTAGAGCTTATGGATGCCGAAACTTGTTGTGGTCAGGGTGTGTGAGCTCATGATGGTAATTATACAATGTGTGTATTGTATTGATGTGTGTTGTGTGTGCTAATGAGTTGCAAAAAGAGGTGCTAATGAATTTACCCAGACTTGTATAAGAAATATGTTAGGTAGCCACTTTGTAAAGTGAAAAAAATATCTAGCTTTAGAAACTACTATGGAACTTAATTGGAAATGGGAGGCTCCAGGAATGTTAGAAAAATATCTAGCTTTAGAAACTACTATGAAAAAATATCTAGCTTTAGAAACTACTATGGAACTACTATGGAGCTTTAAAAAATCTACTATGTTAGGTAGCCACTTTGTAAGATCACCAATTTAGTACTAAGCTTGGTGGAAATCATTTAACGTATCTAAGTGGAAATGGGAGGCTCCAGGAATGATGCGAGACCGACTGATGATAATTACATGAATTTGAGATGAATTTGATTGTTGATTATTTGATGCTACTGCATTTGGTGCACTCTAGATAAAAATTTGTTCTTAATTGGATCATGTCTTTTAACATGCTTATTAATTGCATTACGTCTTCATGCTTCTTAATTGGATCATGTCTTTTATGCTTAAAAGTTTACCCTTTCTCAATGCAGGTGATTGACCAAGATGAGCCAAGGCAAGGAATCATCGGCCTCCTTGCTGAAGAAGATGCGCCAGAAGAAAGTTACTAAAAGTGGAAGAGAACTATTCCGAACCCGCGTTACCTGTCTGACAGTGGTGAGAGTAGAGGTGATGCAATTATTAATTTGTTCATGTCTTTATGCTTAATTGTTCACCCTTTCTCAATGCAGGTGAGGGTGGAGATGCTGGAGGAGGGGGAGGTGCCGATGCTCCAGTTCCTCCGAGGGGACGAGGTGCAGGACGAGGACGAGGTGTAGGACGGCGAGGGCGAGGTGAGGGAGGACGAGGGCGAGGTGGGGGCGACGTGTCTTCGGACATACCCTCTGCTTCTGTCGACGAGGGTTCGGAGGAGACGGGCCCCTCCACGGACGTGGGGGCGGGCCCCTCCACGGACTTGGAGGCGGGGCCCTCCGCGCTGCCGAAGAAGCCAAGGATTCGAGGGGAATCCCAGGTCCCTGATGAGGACAAGGAACCTGCTACCGAGGAGGAGAAGATCCTCATTACGCCTAATGGGAGAGAGTAAGTGACTATATATACTAATTTTGAACATGGTAACTTCATTGTGGTCAGGACAATTTGACATGTACTAATGTTTAATTATTGTGCAGCAACTGGATACATCCTGCGGGAGCCCGTGTGCCTAACACCCTGATTGGAGCTTTGATTAGGAAGTTTTGGCCGGGCTTGTACAGTACCGTCCCCAACGGCGCGACGAAGCTAGCCACCCATTGGGTAGACTATCAGGCCGCCAATTACGCGAGCGGCGGGAAATGTTCTGACGCCGTGATCAACAAGTTTTGGGTAAGTTGAACTTTTCGAATTTCGTTCATACTTGATGTCCCCACCATGCTCTCACAATTTTTTTTTGTGCATGATTAAAGAAGTTCTATAGGGTACTTCCTGAGCAGCGGGGCGATGCGGACAAGACTTTGGAGGGGGCTTGTAGGAAGTTGACACGACAGCAGTTCTACAATGCAAAGCATACCATGATCAATCATTTCAGTACTGAGACGTTAGGCAAGACGGCGGTGAAGCATGCGATTGTGGAGAACCCACTTGAGGTGACCGTAGATGACTACATGGCGGTAAGTAGATTGTTAATGAGATTACATGTTGCTGCTAAGTTGCAATTGCATTATCCGTTCTTCACATGAGTATTGTTTTTTCAGTTTAAGCCCTCATGGGCCTATGGCAAGGATGACGCGTGGAGGGCGTTGGTGTCTAGGTGGGCTGGGGAGGACCCCGCGTTCAAGGCCTTGAGCGAGCGAAACAAGTTAAACCGCGGGAGCGGGGGGACACATCGTGCGGGTGCCCGCAACCATGATCGCTTCAAGGCAAAGCTGGTATATATATACATGAAACAATCTTCATTTATTTCCCCTCATGTTCCTACTTGATACGCATGACACTTCTTTGGCATTGCAGGAGGCCGATTTCGGGGAGCCTCTTTCGGACATGCAAGCATGGGAGAGGATGAAGATGAAGAAGCCCAATTTTTCTGAGCCTCAGCCCTCGCAGCCCGATTACTTCGGCACTGCCAAGGAGGGGCTAAAGGCATACGTCGAGACGTTCAAGGGTATAAATCCGGAGGTGGACAACCCTCTTGAGCATGACATCGACGAGAGAGCGGTGGTCCTTGCCGGGAACGGTTGGGAGCATGGCCGTCCTCTCATGCTTAGTGCGGTACTCACGCGTACTCCTGAGTTGGGCCTCTCGCGTGTCAAGGCTACCCTCACCGCCGACGACCCTCCCGTCCTGCCTCGTCGGCCTTCCCGAGCTCGCCCCGATGTAAGTTTTTCTCAATTTCATTCTCTTTCCGACATTCGTTCCTAGCTAAGTGGCTAAGTTGACGAGATGCGTTCCCTTTTAAAACTGTAGGCTGATTTCGAGGCGGCCTTCGATGCCGCTTACGCGAGCTATGAGAGAGAGTATCAGTTGTGGGTACAGAAGAGCCAGGAGTATGAGGAGTGGGCAGAGTTGAGGGATGCTGTAAGTTTCAACTTTTATATTTGCAAAATATGACAAGTCCCATTTCCTCAGTTTGAACCTTCTTTTTCTACAACTCCTGACATCTAAACTATCTTGTAGGCTGACGAGAAGTTTCATGCCACTGGAGAGCGGTCGCAGCTGCCTACGCGTCCACCTAGGCCGGGGATCATGCCCGTCGGCCCAACGAGGGAGTCGGTCGCTCGCACATACAAGCCAGCGACTCCGGTAAGTTATTTGCCAAACAAGTTGTTACCGCCATGCTGTGCTTTCCAAGTTGCTAACTTGGACTCAAAACATGTAGGGATCGGAATACTCGAGGACTGCACCCTTTGGTCGTGCTTCCGCCTCGCCGACTTCGACGCGCGCGCTCGTGGAGCATGGCACTGGTGGTGCCTCGCCTAGTTCGTCGCGTGAGACCACACCGTCCCGTGCCTCGCCGGATTCCTTGTGTGGTTCGACTGGCCCACGCGGTCGGTCGCCTATTCTCACGCTGTCAGAAATGGATACCTCGGGCTCTCGGGAGGTGTAGGATGTGTTCGGGTGTAGCGTGTGTGAATTCGAACTATGTTTATGTCATTTTTGAGTTTGGATGAATTTGAATCATGTTTGTGTCATTTGGATATGTATGTGATGTTTTATTTGATGTTTCTGTGATGTTTTATAATTTGTGCAATTTTAATTGTATTTAAAATGCGCCAGAAACCAGCAGCAAAAAGTTTCAGAAACTGAAAATATGGTCTAAGATACGCCGACGGCATGCTGTGGGGACGCACAGGATGGCGCCACGTCGACGCTGGATGCCCATATGGTCATCCCTACGCCGACGGCATTGCCGTCGGCGTATGACTCCTCCCAGACGCACCAGATCAGCACACGTGGCATCCTAGGCCGACGGCACTGCCGTCGGCGTATAGGTGGAGCAGACGGAGACGTTCGACGTCCGTTTTGTGGGTCCCACTGCTGCGTCGCCGACGGCGACGGATATGCCGACGGCAGTTTTCGTACGCCGACAGCGTCCTACGCCGACGCAGATACGCCGACGGCGGTCCGCCGTCGGCATTTTGACGGTTTCCCGTAGTGACACACCGTAGGCGACGGCGATCGTGCTTCCGCCTCGCCGACTTCGACGCGCGCGCTCGTGGAGCATGGCACTGGTGGTGCCTCGCCTAGTTCGTCGCGTGAGACCACACCGTCCCGTGCCTCGCCGGATTCCTTGTGTGGTTCGACTGGCCCACGCGGTCGGTCGCCTATTCTCACGCTGTCAGAAATGGATACCTCGGGCTCTCGGGAGGTGTAGGATGTGTTCGGGTGTAGCGTGTGTGAATTCGAACTATATTTATGTCATTTTTGAGTTTGGATGAATTTGAATCATGTTTGTGTCATTTGGATATGTATGTGGTGTTTTATTTGATATTTCTGTGATGTTTTATAATTTGTGCAATTTTAATTGTATTTAAAATGCGCCAGAAACCAGCAGCAAAAAGTTTCAGAAACTGAAAATATGGTCTAAGATACGCCGTCGGCGTAGGAGCTGTGGGGACGCACAGGATGGCGCCACGTCGACGCTGGATGCCCATATGGTCATCCCTACGCCGACGGCATGCCGTCGGCGTACGACTCCTCCCAGACGCACCAGATCAGCACACGTGGCATCCTAGGTGCCGTCGGCGTATAGGTGGAGCAGACGGAGACGTTCGACGTCCATTTTGTGGGTCCCACTGCTGCGTCGCCGACGGCGACGGATACACCGACGGCAGTTTTCGTACGCCGACAGCGTCCTACGCCGACGCAGATACGCCGACGGCGACCGTCGGCGTAGGCCTACGCCGACGGCGGCCCGCCGTCGGCGTTTTGACGGTTTCCCGTAGTGACACACCGTAAATCAATTTCAATAGCCGGACAGTTATGATAGATATAGGTCCGGCTGTATTTAGCATGCACAAGAAAGTTGACATTTCGATGCATACACACTCCAGACTGTATTTTTTTCCATTTTGGTAATGGGGAGATTAAGTTGGGTGATGGTAGCAGCCCTGAGAAGATATTCCAAAGAGTTGACCTGGGCTCCATAGAATACTAATCCCTAGCGCCAGAAGCGCTCCTCGCATCACATGATCCAGCTCCAACTTGACCTTGGTATCCTTATCATTTGGATCACAACACCCCTGCACCACTGCACTGCACACAGCCTCCAAATTAATCCTTCGTTATTAATTCAGCGATCATGAGTACACCTAGCTTAACCTGTAACTATTACCCGTCATCCATGATTGGTCACTGACATGTGTGCCTGAAATAGAACCAGGCGTATGCATGTAACCTAGAGTCAATTTGTCTGAATTGGATTTTCTTTGGCTGAATAGAAAAATAGCTAGTGACATGTGATAACAGGATTAAGAGAGGAGTCTCCCCTCCCTCATTAACCCTTTAATACGCACTAAACATCCAGACATTGACTTAGATGCCTCGGGAGATGCGAGACCGTTCCTCCTTTTAGCTGTAGCAGTCCAGCAGAGAGACAAAGGTACACACAAGAAACCGGTCAAGGGTCGATCATGTCATCATCCAAGAGAAAGAGGGAGGTGATAGATCTCCGGAGGAGGGACGACGACGACGTCGGCGATGGCCCGGCCGAAGAGCCGCCGGCGGCGGCAGGGAAGGAGGCACAAGTCAAGCAAGGAGCGGCACCACCCAAACAGGTGGTTGAAGAGGTTGTGGACCGAGGAGGAACCGGCTCCAAGGAGGAGATCAAATATGGTACTCAACAAGGTGGGTTGATGGAGGAGGACAAGCAATCCGCTGCTGACCACGACGGCGACGAGGAGAGCGAGGATGGGGTGGGAACTCGTGCAGAAGACAAGCACATGGTAGAGGCGGCCGTTGGAGACGACGACGGCAACTATAACCATACCTCCATGGCGGACGACGAGGTATGCAAGTCATATCGTGCAACAAGCAGCCTGGGTCGATTTAGATTTGTTTTCTTCTCATTTGCATATTCAGCTAAGCACGATGCAGGAGGAGATGGAGAAGATGAAGGAGGAGAACAAGATGCTCCGGCAAGTCGTCGACCGGACCGTGCGCGAGTACTACGACCTGCGGACCAAGCTGGCAGCCTACCAGGAAAAGCAGCCAGCAGATGAGCCTAAGGTACTAGCTAGTTAACAACTTAATATCAAAATTAATTAAGTTTCGATATTAGCTAAATAGGTCACTACCTAGGCCATTACCAAATTAGTCTACGCATGTTCTACCCTAGCACTAGAACTACAGGAAGCTTTTAAGTATTTCTCCACGTGACACACCATAATTACCATCTGGATTCTGGATACGATCGATGTCGATCGCGATTTGATTTTCTTACATGTACAGGAAACCGAGGTGTTCCTAACACTCGGCGGCACGGCGCCCACGGCCGGCAGCTCGTACGCGGAGGCGAGGAGCCGGCGACCTTCCGTGGGCAGCGACGAAATGAACGACGGCGGGGAGGGTCTAGGGCTGTCGCTCACCCTCGGCGCGTCGTCGTACGAGGAGGAAGCAAGGCACAACGGCGGCGCGGTGCCTGACATCGTCAGCGACGGCAGGGAAAGGAGCTACGCGCTGCTGGAGAGCAGCAAGATGCCTGCCTCACCGGTCGCGGAAGACCTCGCCGCGGCCGGGATCGCGAGCCAGGGCGGCGTCAACCCAGCCAACCGCAAGACTAGGGTTTCCGTGCGCGTCCGGTGCCAAGGCCCCACCGTAAGACATGGACAATACCGAGTCATTCATTCTCGATCGCCACGTTGCACTTTTCTTGGTGCTGGATCGCAGGCATTTTAGCCATTGACTTGATGCTTTCAGATGAATGATGGGTGCCAATGGCGGAAGTACGGGCAGAAGATTGCCAAAGGGAACCCGTGCCCGAGAGCCTACTACCGGTGCACCGTCGCCCCGGCCTGCCCGGTGCGAAAGCAGGTGACCAATTTATCCATTTCTGGTTCCAGATTGTAAGCTTGACCGATCGAGATAAGGTGCATGTATCTACGTCTATGCATGGATCTGATTGAGTTGTTATGTGGGTACTACAGGTGCAGAGATGCCAAGAGGACATGTCTATCCTGATCACCACGTACGAGGGCACGCACAACCACCCGCTCCCCGTCGGCGCAACCGCCATGGCGTCCACTGCCACATCGGCATCCGCCTCCGCCACATTCATGCTGCTCTCCAGTACCACCTCCGACGCAGCTGTCTCCGCTGGACCTCCGCCGTCCTCATCCTCCTCCTATCTCAGCCCCTACATGCAGCACAACTCTACCTCTCACTCACATTACCACTCCTCTGCCGCCATGGCCGGCGGCAGTGCGCAACACCTCAACCTGTTCGGGCATTCGTCTGTGCAAGCCGTTCAGCCAGCGCCTCAGCTCAAGTACCCGTGGTCTCCGAACACTTCGCACGGTGGTAGTGCCGCTGCGTTGGGAGGCGGCAAGAGGCCGTTCTGGAGCACCGGAGGCGACGTCAGGCCGCCAGCGTTGCCCGACAATGGCGCCGGCATGGTGGCATCGGACCCGAATAGGTTCTCCGCGGCCATCGCCGCCGCGATCAACAACTTAACGGGGAAGGACGGGCAGCTGACCGGAGGCAACAAGGAGGGGGAGACTAGAAACAAATGGGGCGTGGTTGAATCACTTCCACCCCATGATCGCAAGTGATAGGTAATTGTGACGGGATTAAAGAGGGGATTTTGATTAGAATTCTTATGTGTAAACACATCAGGCTAGGGGAGCAAACACACACTGGAGAATATTTTCTCATATTTTAGGTTCTTTTGAGGGCAAATTGCAATTATTGATTCTTAACTGTAAATTGCAGTATTGGTTCATTTTCTCAGCATTAATCAAACCAATCAAAACTTGCACCTTCAAACATACCAAGGAGCATATGATGTATCTCAATGATAATCCAAACCTCTCTCATATAAATGATTATCATTTTTGCTACTTTTCAGTTTCGTATGAGCTAAGAATATCTCCTTTTAGCTATTTTTTTGTTTAAAATCCGAGTCATCCAAAATCGTACATTGTTTGGTGGCCTAAAATTGCGCGTATTTAGCTTGAAAATCCACACTTTAAAGAGTGCGATTGTAATTACTCCCTCCGATCGAAAATGGTTGCTATGGATTTATCTAAATATGGATATATCGCCACACTAAAATATGTTTAGATACATCCGTATGTGGATAAATCTGTGTCAATCACTTCCTATCAGAGAGAATTTAATGTTAGCTCAGTAGTTTACCTGCTGTGAGATGAGAATGGTTGTTTGTTACTCAAAGGCTAAGAGAAGTGACACCAAAATAATCGGTGTTTTTGATTTTTTGAGAGCGGGATTTAGCACCACTTTGATTTCCGAATAATTATTTTTCCCTATCTCGCATTCCCCATTAAGTTTTTCATCGGAGGCCATGGCCACGACCCGAGTTGGATATATGTTGTGTAGAGACAGTAATAATGTGTTTATTAAATCTATATCATTTATGTTTTATGTGTGAACATGTGATTCGCTAGCGAAACTTATTCTGCATGTATGTGAGTATTATTCTTAATGGAACCTAGTCGGAATATGCATATGGAGTTGTGGACATGCATAGAGACTAGTACATGTTTCTTGGTTATAGATATAGAAATATCAAACTGATATTGTGGGCGGAAGTTAGTTGAACTAATGTTGGATAGACCCAACATATATATGACTTACCGTGAACTGCATCGTGTCATACTATGTCATCGATATTTCTTGTAACATGTAATGTGTATGAAGGTATCATTAGACCTAGAAATGTATACTTAGGAGTCGCCATATGTTCAGGGGCGGAACCAGGGGCCGGCATGCCCGGGCTATGCCTACACTCGTTAACCAAAGCGAGGATTAACGAAGATTCAGTGCGGAAGAACGTGTTTCTGGAGATGCATGGTTGCTTTGGATTAAGGTGTTAACCGTATTTTGGGGGTTTTTGGTACACAGTGAAGCGCAAGGTCGTGCTGAACAAGAATCAAACTGTTAGCTTTAGCTCGACACATATCATGAGGAAAAGAGATAGCATACGAAATGTACAAGGTTCGTTCGATATGCTTTCGTGTATGTAGCATATGTCTAGATAGAGTCCGCAACCGACTACTGACGAAGAAGGATTTCTCTGCCATAATGTACATGAATGAATCCAGTGAGAACGGGAGAGAGTTGCTCACCAAAAGCAACGATATCATTAGCAAGTGCGGAAGAAGCCCATCGATATTGGAGGGCGATAAGAGCAAAGCCGGGGAAGGTGGAGGTCATAGTTTAAAGGGGGGATATCTGTGTAAACTTGCAGATCCTCCATCAGTTTCTGATTCTCGCGGCGATCGTGGTAGATGAAGTGTGTGGCTTAACACTAGTAGAAACTTGCCCATCCATTTTCACCATTGGTCCCGGCCGAAATACAACCCGGGACCAATGGTGCATTGATCCCGGTTCGAGCGGGGGCGCGCCCGTGGGCATTGGTCCCGGTTCGTGTTACGAACCGGGATCAAAGGGTCTTCACATGCGGGCACATGCGCCGCAGCGCTGGCCCCCTGGCAGGGGACCTTTGGTCCCGGTTCGTGTTACAAATCGGGACCAAAGGGTCTCCCCTGCTATATCATCTTCCACCCCGAGCTCCATCTCATTTTGGAGCTCGAGTTCATCACCATTTTCTCCTCCATTTCCTCTCTCTCACTCAAGTTAATCCCCATTTTTTTACACCATTTGTGAGGATTAAAGTCACCCCATCTATTCAAAGGTTAGCAACATCATTCTTTCCTTCGGGGTTGCAACTTTAGCTCATTTTATTGCTAGTTTAGCTCATTTCATTTTTGTAGTGCTAGCTAGGTGTTTGATGAAATGCCCAACCTAGAGAGTTCATTTTTTATGTGCATTTTGAGCTCAAATTAATGTATTATTTGTGGATTTTAGTGTCGTCCCGTCCTCACCGCCGTCGATAGCCCGCGTCGTCTCGTCATCGGCACCACTTCGGTTAGCCTCTTTTTTATCTTTTATTTTTAAAACAGTTACTTGTATGATTTAAATGCATAGTTATTTCTTGTATAATTACTTATGTTTTTTATATGTATAGTGTCATGGTTTTGATATCCGTCCCCGTCGGCCCTCGTCCGGTCTATGATTCGGATGTGGTATATTTTCATAACTATTTGTTTCATTTTCGTGTTTATCACAATCATGCCGACCAACTTGACATAGATAAATTTTTATCTAGGAGGTAGTTGAACCGGAAATTCCAACCGACCCTATTGTCGAGTTTTTTAAAAAAGAAAACGACGATTTGAAAGCAAAATTGAAGATAAGTGAAGATCTTCGTCTCCAATGCCTAGAAGAGAAGATGGTATTGGACTTGAAGATTGCCAACATCGTTGATGCTCACGGGGTCGAGCTTGCCGATGTCGTCGCTGCTCACGAGATGATGATGGATGCAATGCGCTTGAAGCTTAAAAAGATTAGAAAATATGTCATTAGTCAAGAGGCTTGGTATCATTATGATGTTGGTTCAATAGTTACCTTAGTTGCGATTCTGATCGCATTTGTTGTTGGATTTAATTCTTTAGATAGTTGTATGTTAGTTTCAATTGATGTATGTTTCGTGAGAACTATGTATTACATTTGGGCACTACTCTACTTTGGTTTTAATGTGATGAACTTGTATTAATTAATTTGGTCAGTATTATATATTCATGCGATCCGTGCCCCAGGAAGAGGGTTCCTGCCAAGGTGATGTGGTATGCTCCTATACCACGGTTGAAACGTTTGTTCCAAAACAAAGACCATACAAAGTTGTTACGATGGCACAAAGAAGACCGTAAGAAAGACTTGATGCTGAGACACCCCGCTGATGGGTCGCAGTGGCGAAAAATCGACAGGGCGTTCAAGACGTTTGCAGATGACGCTAGGAACATAAGATTTGGTCTAAGTACAGATGGCTTTAATCCTTTCGGGGAACAGAGCTCTAGTCATAGCACCTGGCCTGTGACTCTATGTATCTATAACCTTCCTCCTTGGTTGTGCATGAAGCGGAAGTTCATTATGATGCCATTGCTCATCCAAGGCCCGAAGCAACCCGGCAACGACATTGATGTGTACCTGAGGCCATTGGTTGAAGAACTTTTAGAGTTGTGGCGTGACGAAGGGGTACGTGTGTGGGATGAGCACAAACAAGAGCCATTTGACCTACGAGCGTTGTTGTTTGTAACCATCAATGATTGGCCTGCTCTTAGTAACATTTCAGGACAGTCAAACAAGGGATACAATGCATGCACGCACTGTTTAGATAAGACTAAAAGTATATATGTAGGCAACAAGAATGTGTACCCAGGCCATCGTCGATTTCTTCCACCTCAGCATCCCGTAAGAAAGAAAGGCAAGCATTTCAAATGTGAGGCTGATAACCGGACGAAGCCTACCTGCCCTGATAGTGATGTTATATATGAGATGGTCAAGGATTTAGAAGTAATCTTTGGAAAGGGTCCTGGCAGTCTATCTGTTCCGAAAGACGCCAACAAGCGCGTACCCTTGTGGAAAAAGATATCTATATTTTGGGAGTTACCCTATTGGAAAATCCTAGAGATTCGCTCTGCAATCGACGTGATGCACGTGACGAAAAATCTTTGCGCGAACCTACTAAGCTTCTTGGGCGTGTATGGGAAGACGAAAGATACACCGGATGCACGACTGAACCATCAACATATGCACGAGAAGACGAAAGACGACCACCTTAATCCAGAGAAGTATCAAGGTCCTGCCAGCTACGCTCTTACCAGAGAAGAGAAGGAGATCTTTTTTGAAGTCTTGAACAGTATCAAAGTCCCGTCTGGCTTCTCGTCGAATGTAAAGGGAATAATAAACATGGCAGAGAAAAAGTTCCAAAACCTAAAGTCTCATGACTGCCACGTGATTATGACACAATTACTACCGGTTGCATTGAGGGGGCTTCTACCGGAAAATGTTCGACTACCCATAGTGAAGCTATGTTCATTCCTCAATGCAATTTCTCAGAAGGTGATCAATCCATTAACTCTAGGAACTTTACAGAAGGATGTTGTTCAATGTCTTGTCAGCTTCGAGTTGGTGTTCCCACCATCCTTCTTCAATATTATGACGCACCTCATAGTTCACCTAGTCGAAGAGATTCAAGTTCTCGATCCTGTATTTCTACACAACATGTTCCGCTTCGAGAGGTTCATGGGAGTCCTAAATAAATACGTTCATAACCGTGCTAGGCCTGAAGGAAGCATCTCCAAGGGTTATGGAATAGAGGAGGTCGTTGAGTTTTGTGTTGACTTTATTCCTGACCTTAACCCGGTCGGTGTTCCTCAATCGCGCCATGAGGGGAGATTGCGTGGAAAAGGAACACTAGGAAAGAAACAAATATTATCTGACTGGGATTCTTTCAATCGAGCACAATACACAGTTCTACATAATTCGACCTTGGTGGCTCCATATATCGAGGAACACAAGAATACTTTACGCTCATTAATGGCTGAAGAATGCATTGAAAAAGAACACGTGAAGACTTTCTGCGGGTGGTTGCGCACATGTCTCATTAATGACAACACTGTTGAAGAACAGCTAAACTTGTTGGCCAGAGGACCATCTTTGAGTATATTGGCTTTTCAAGGGTACGAGATAAATGGGAATACATTTTACACGGCCGACCAAGATAAAAAGCGCACCAACCAAAACAGTGGTGTCCGCTTTGATGCATCAAACAACAATGGGACAAAGGACACATATTATGGTTACATAGAGCAGATATGGGAACTTTACTATGGACCTTCTTTCAAGGTACCTTTGTTCCGGTGCAAATGGTACAACCTGGATGGCGGGGTAAACGTAGACCCGCAGTACAGAATGACTACAGTGGATCTCAAGAATTTTGGGTACGACAACGAACCATTCGTACTAGCCAAAGACGTGGCTCAGGTTTTCTATGTGAAGGACATGTCTTCCAGACCAAAAAAAAAAAGAAAAGATAAGCAAGCGAAGACATCATATGATGAGCCAAAGCGTCACATAGTTCTTTCAGGGAAAAGAACTATCGTGGGAGTGGAGGACAAGACAGACATGTGAGAAGATTACAACAATTTTGAAGAAATCCAGCCCTTCGTAGTGAAAATTGACCCAAGTCTCGTGTTAAATGGAGAAGCTTGTCCATGGCTACGGCGCAATCAGAAAAAAGTGACGGGTAGAAAGTAGAAGAAGATTGTGTAATAATGTATTAAACTTTTTATGTAACTTTGTTCTGAAAGTTGAAACAAAACACAAGGTTTCCCCATCATACAGCCCTACGGTGGCTCGTGAGTGCCTGCATATCAAATGCACCGTAGGGCTGTATGATGGGAATCCGAATGCTTTGATTACAAGGAGTAGACACTGAGTGTCGAACATGTCCAGGAGGGGGGCTATATATAGGGTCATGTCACTCACGAAAAAAAACACCCCTGATCCAACGGCTCACAAGCGTTTTAAAGAAACACACCTCTGATCCAACGGCTCACAAGCGCTTTAAAGAAACACACGATCTGTGAGCTTCTTAAGTCCCGGTTGGTGTTACCAACCGGGACCAAAGACGGGCTTTGCAGTCACGACTCGTGTCCTCCCCCATCCCTGCCCTGGCCACATGTCCTCCCCCAGCGCAGCCCTGGTCACGTACGTGTCCTACCCCAGCGTTGTCCTGGTCACGCGTGGCCTCCCCAGCGCTGCCCTGGAGGTCTATATGTATTGTCGTCGACAGGTTACATCCTAATCCACCATTCCTAGCAACGAACACATACACGAAATGGATCCATCACGCCCGTCGCAGCGCCTTCTGGACGAGGTCGAGCATGCTCGGCAGAGCGCGCTTGGGCGCTACCGCGGGAGCCTATCCCGTCGTATGTCCACTAGCCCGGCGTGGAGAGGAATGCCCAACTACCGGCCTCCTGCTCCGGTGCCGGAGGACGTGCAGAGGGCGTACGAGCGCGCGTGCTCCGACGTCCCCGACCCCGACGAGGATGCGTACGCCGCAGGGGTTGCGTGGGGATCAGCGGCCGCATACGGCGTACCTCCACCAGCCGCCGCCGCGCCCCCTCCCGACGAGGAGGATGACGACGACGATGACTTCAACTGGAGCGACCATGGAGAAGAGGTCGGCGGGCCACAGATGCAGGAGGCCATCGAAGCCTCCTTACAGTCCGTCCACGACGACCGTGTACAGCGAGCTAGGACTGCCTGCCAGCTCAAGGCGAAGGAGGATTCTGAGCTGGCTTGGGAGCTGAAAGACTCATCCTCCATGGCTCGTGCCCTCCGTCGCAAACATGCACGCGATAACCAGGCGGGCGCGAACGGTGCTGGCTCCTCCCGGCGCCGTTCCCCCTAATCCTACGGCCTCAGAGCCAGAAAAGTCCGTTTATGAAAACTGTTAGTGATGTGTAATAATGTATATTAAATCTTTTATGTAACTGTGTGGGGATGATGTTAAGCATGCTTTTAAAAATAAACTTTGAAAAATATATGATTTTCATATATATTGGACCATTTAAATTAAATATAAAAAAGAAACTAAAAAACAATTCAAAAACATGTAAAAGAAAACAGAACTACAAAAAACAATTAAATCAAAAGATATAAAAGAAAACAGAAAACAGAAATAGAAACAAGAAAAAAAAAGGCCTTTGGTCGCGGTTGGTAACACCAACCGGGACCAAAGGCCTGCTGGGCTTCGCGCCCAATTTTTCGCGGCCCAGACAGACCTTTGGTCCCTGTTGGTGTTACCAACCGGGATGAAAGGGTCTTTGATCCCGGTTCGTGGCTGGAACCGGGATCAAAGGTCTTTTCCGCGTTGATTTGGGTGGCTTCGCCCCAAATTTTTCCCAAGTCGCAGACTTGATCTTCTTCGCCTCTCCGCCTCCACGACGACGACGCCGACGCCGCTAGGCTGCCGCACCGTCCTCTCCGACGCCACCGCCGCCCGCCTCCTCCAGCCGTCGTGCTGCTCCGGCCGTGCCCCGACGCCGTGCCCCTCCCCGCGCGACGCCGCGTCCCCGCCCTGACCCCGCCGCGGCCGCACCTCCCCGACGCCGCGCCCCGGCTCCTCCTCTGCATCGGCCGCACCTCCCCGTTGCCGCGCCCCGGCTCCTCCCCTGCCTCGCCGCCGCACCTCCCCGACGCCGCGTCCCCGCCCCGACGCCGCCCCCCGGCCCTGGCTCCCTCTCCACTGCATCGGCCGCGTCGCCGCCCGGCCTCCTTCCCCTGCCTCGCCGTGCCCCTCCCCGACGCGCCCCGGCCCTGGCTCCTTCCTCTGCATCGGGCTGCACCGCCGCCTCCTCCCCTGCCTCGACCTCCTCCTCTGCATAAGGTGAGTTTTTTTTTTTGCATAGTTTTAATTTTGTAGATGATTTTGTTAGATATGCAATATTTTTTAGTTTTAGGAATTTTGTGTTAGGAAATATGGTACCGATATGCAAATTTTAGATGATTGTGTTAGGAATTTTGTGTTAGCAAATTTTAGATGATTTTAGGAATTTTGTTAGATATGCAATATTTTTTAGTGTAGGATTTTAGTTGATTAAATTTAGTGTAGGACATTAAATTTAGTGTATGAATATTGTTATGAATATTGTTGTAGTTGTTATAGTTGCTAAGGATTTTAGTGTAGGATTTTGCATTACATAACAAGTTAGAAATTTTTAGGTTAGTAAATGTTGCTATGATTATAGTTGCTAAGAAATTCATACTCTTAATTGATATTCATACTCTTGTTACAAAATTGATTGCAGGGACATTAATTGAGCCATGGATCCAAATTGTCCGGACGCCTTCGGCAGAGACGAGGAGCGTGAAGAGCAATTGGATCCACTTTTTCCGGGCCTCGGCGTTAGAGACGAGGAGCGTGAAGAGCGAATGCGTATGATTATAGCAGGACGTGCAGCCGCGCCTGTCGGTGAAGAAGACGATGTGGTAAATTTAGATGATTTCGGCTCCCAAATTCTGAACGACTCCGATGAGGGAGTTGAGGAAGAAGAAATTTGTGTAGAGAAGGAAGTGGCATTAACAAACTCAGGCGAGGTATATAAATTAAGCCTCTGTTGATCGATGACATTACATGTATTAATTATTTTAGCCTGCGGTTATTAACGAAACTTTTTTTCTTTTAGCCCTCCGGAACAAGCAAATCATCCGCATCTAGTGGGTCGAAAGGGACGAAAGCCGTGTCGAAACGAGGCCCGACGAAGCCGATGAAGGAGGGTCAAAGGGTAGTGATCGACATAGTTTCTGCTGATGGCGAACCAATGCGCCCCTTAGAGTGCCGCCGTAAATTTATAAATCAATGCGGAGTTTTTGTTAGGGACATGGTACCGATCACATATCAAGAATGGTATAAGCCGAAGGACGAGACCAAGACTTGGACTTATGTCGACGACAAAACAAAAGATTTGCTTTGGGACAAGATCTTGACAAAGGTCACCCTACCTCCAGATGTGGCAAAAAACGAGCGGTGGATGGAGAAAGTCAAGCAGTGGACTCTTGGCAAGGTTGCCGAACAGTTCCGAACCCACAAGAAAACTTTATGGAAAAATTATTGTGAGGCGAAGGAAGAAGATCCAGAATTCACTCCAGTATTCACTGGACCACAAGTGAAGTTACAAGACCAGTGGCCCTTATTTGTGAAGCAAAGAGAATCGAAGGCCGCTGTGGCCCGGTCGGAAACAAACAAGTTAAATGCTGCGAAGAAGATATATCACCACACTATGGGGGCAGGTGGCTACAAGGCTGCCGTGCCTAAGTGGGAATTATTTGAAGCAAAACTGCTTGATGACGGGGTCATTCCACAGACAACGGACTAGCCCGGGAGGTCCAAATTTTGGTTGTTCGCGCATGGGGTTGTGTTGGACCCTGTGTCAGGGAAGATTGTTCCTCAGGGAAAATGGGCGGACAAGATTAAGTTTATAACCACAGAACTTGTGAAAGCAATAGATCATGTTCGAAAAGGACTGTACAAGGTCGACAGAGAGAAAGACGAGCTGTCACTGGCACTCAGGAATCCTGAAAAAGTTGGACGAGTACGAGGTTATGGATACGGAGTTAATTGGGCACAAGGTTTTCCGGCAGACGCTCATAATTATAGAAGCCGTGAGAGAAAGAAGAAGGAGGACAGAGACAGGTTATCGGCATTGGAACACAAGGTGCAGCAGCTGCAGCAGGAAAGTCAGCAAAGGGCATCTCATGTGCAGCTAGAAAGTCCTAAAGTCGAAGCCGCCCCATCTGATCAGCGGAAAAGCAGCGTGGGTTCCACGCAGGTAGAACATTCTGAACTTGAAGCGCCGGCGGCTCACTACCCCGTGGATGATATCACGGAGAAGACAGAATGTGATCTACATATGGCAATGAAGAACATGTCCTTCAAGGTGGCGGTCGGCTATGCTTTACCAAATGAACCTGGAGCTAGATACCATCTCGCCAGGATTCCAGCTGGCTATGCTCGTGTCGGGGTGGATGACATTGTGTCGTTATATGCTGGTCTGAATCTTGACATTCCTGGAGGTGACGATGAGAGGACAGTGGGAGAAGCCGTGAAGTCCATTGTTCTCTGGAAGAAGGAACACATGAAGTTTCCAAACTTGCCGCCGCCAAGGCCACCGACTCCTCCGAGTAGCAATCCCCCACCTCAAGATCCACCCTCCCCGCCTCAAGATCCACACTCCCCACCTCATGATCCAACCCCCCCCCCCCCCCTCATGATCCATCCCCCCCACCACCTCAAGATCCATCCCCCCCCCACCTCAAGATCCATCCCCGCCACCTCGTGACAACTGTCGGGAGCCCAGCGCGAGTCCATCGCCCGCGACATCGCAGCAAGAGGGAGTGCGCTCTGTTTCGTGGAAACTAAAGTTCCCGTCGAAATATACAGAGAGGTGCGCTTTAAACTTCCCGCCAGAAACTCAAGAGGAACGCGAGTTGCGAAAGCCTCTTCCAAAGAGATCTTACGACTTGACTCCAGAGGAACTCGAGGAGTCGGTGCGAGCTGATTTGAAAAGATAATTGGGACCGAAACGGATCCCGCAAAAGGAGGTAATACCACCGAAAAAAGTTGAGAAATTTCTGAAAAAATATATCGACTGGGCCGGCACCGCCGCCTGTTGTGCCAGACGACTATGATCGTACCATTTTCAAGATAGTTAGAGAAGAGAAGTTGGAGAAGGAGGCGGCATATAAGAGGGAGCAGCAGCAGATGGCAGCTAATAAGGCCCAGCAGGAGAAGGAGGCTGCATTTCACGAAAAGAGGCAAGCTAATAAGAAATCCGGAAGACAAGTGGCCCAGCTCTGAGAACAGGCAAACCAGTCGGTCCCCGCGCTCAAAGTGATGTCCGATAAGTAAGTACAAACTGATGGCTCTCTCCCGCACCCTCCCCTCTCCCACCCCCGCCGCCGCCACCCTCCTCACCGCTGCTTCCCCCCTTTCCACCGCCGCTGCCTATGGCGTCTAGGATCCGAAGACCATGGACGCTCTCCTTCATTGGGATTTCTCGCTAGGCTTGGCCGTGGCGGATCAGGTTCGTAAGAGGTTTGGCTCTTCGGTTCATTTCTCCCCCTCTCGGGGCGCATCGGAGTTCTTTCTGGTGGTGTCCTTCTCCTCCGCCTCCTTTCAACTCTCTGAAGAATCTGTTGGTTTGGCCCTGCAATCTTGCATTGGTGGGGATCATGAGGCTCTATGTTTTGAACCTGTCTTTTATCCCGCCCACAAATTTGCTGTTTGAATTACTGGTTCGTTGCTCTCGTTGGGGCTTACTGGTCACCTTAGGCCCAACTGCAAAGGGGTATGTCGAAAATGTGTTACTTTGGGCCAAGTCTGCTCTGACTGCTCTAAAAAAAACAATTAAGCTGCGAGCTCACGCTGCTGGACCTGTAATGGGCTGGGCCATAAATGGGCTAACTGCACTGCGAGGAAAAATGGAGGCCCAAGCAGGCAGAGCCGCCGCCGGCCAAATCCTCTCCTAGCAGAAAAATCTGGATTCCTAAACGGAAAGCTACAACAGAAAAGGAAAATGCGGATTTACCCCTTGTTTTTAGCGATCCTATACTTGCCGATTCATCTCCCTCGTCTTCCACGTCTATTCCCCAAGCTACAGTGAAACCCTCGGTGGCGGAAGCAGAGGAGGCGGAGACATCGGCGGAGCCAATGGCGAACTTTCCGGTGAATCCCCTGGCGTTCATCCCCGACGGCATGACCATCGACCACGGCCCGGCTGATAGGAAGGTGCGCACGATGATGGTGGTTCCCCCATTGCCGCCCCTGCACCATGACCGTGTGGTAATTGTCGAAACCAATCGCTTTATTCCAATCCAGTTGCGCGAGTCGATGAGGCAGGCTGTTAAGGGTCTTCTTGATGAGGCTGGTTATGATTCTTTCGATTGGGATGACCATCCGTTTGGGCTAGGGGTGTTCAAGCTTATTGATTCTCTGGCTGCGGATACTGTCATTGGGCTGACGTTCGAGGTAGATGAAATCACTACTGTCACTTTTGTTAGGCACGACCAGGCCAAGAACAGACGCCTAGCTGCGTTTGGTAGAGAGACTTGGATTCTTTTTCTTGGGTTTCCATTGGATTATCAGACTACTTTTTATGTGAACCGTGCTGTGGAGGATTTTGGCCTGCTCTCCGTCTGGCACCACCCCAGGGGAAACCTCAAATATGTGCTTGCTAAAGTTTGGCTTGTTCATCCGAAATTTGTGCCGAGGAGCATTGTTGTTACACAGTTGGGAGGTGCTAGAAACAGCTGGACTGTTCCTGTTTACATGCTCAGGAGTGCTGACTGGAATGCTCACTTGCATGATGTACCACCACCTCCTGAGGATCCAGAGCCAGAGGATGGGAACCCACATCCCCAATATGGGGTTGATCTCACTGCTGAGCAGATTTACCAGAACCAGCTGGCCAACTGGCTGCAACTGAACCAAGCACACAATGCACAGTTCAATAACCATGGACATGGTCACCAGCACATTCAGAATATCCCAATGCAGCATGCAGAGGTCCATGCTCCAGTACAGAACATGAACATACAGGAACAGCACTTCGAGGAGCCAGCTGCTGAACTAATGATGATGGATCCACCTTTGGTCAATTTCCAGGCCATCTTAGGGGAGCAAGCTGTGGCTCTTCATGTTGGCTTTCCACTGCCTCCAATCTGGTCGACAGCCCCATGCAGGCATGGACTGAATCCATTAGCAGCCCAGAAACTGAAGAAGCAGAGGAGATTGTTATCCAGACTGTGGTTGTGAGTGAAGGGGCTCTGGCCCATGCTAACACCATGGCCCTGTCAGATTTTGCCACACTAAAGCTGTTCAATAAGTCTCTGTCTGCTGCTCAAGTTGATAGCCTGCACTTTGCTCAATCTTTGGCAATGGGCCTGATTCCCTTCGAACAAGACACTGTCACCCAGTTGTCACTGATAGACAAATGGGTTAAAAAGGCCTTCTGTCCCAGCCCACTACTGTTGAAGATGGCCCATGTTCAGAACTTCTCTTTTGTTTCAGTTGGGACTGGGAAACGAGCTCATGGTTTCTGAATTTATCTGCACTGCCACCTAAAAAAACTGCTCGTCTGTTAGAACTCACTGATGAGGGATCACTGCAACATGGTTCTGGACTGGATTTAGCTCTGCTGGAAGCTGACCAAGCTCTACTGAACACTGATGCCCTGCTGTTCCCATTGTCACCTCCCAGGTCAGAAGGAGTCCAAGGGCAAATAAATATGCTGGATTTAGGGTGCATCTAATTTCTGATGCTAAAGTCAAGAAATCCAAGGTGAAAAACAGAGTTACTCCCAGGATTGTGGATGTTACCTCCAACTCTGATGAACAGGACCCGGCTATCAGTGCAGATACTTCTGATCAGTCCCTCCTCCTACACCAATCCCTCTCCTGCAGCAAATTGGTGTCCAGATGTGTGGTGTTCCACCTGAAGAGATGTCTACCCAGAAGCTGTTGGCTAGCCCACAGGAGGAAGATATCCAGAAGGCCTAGGCCTTTTATTATTATTATTGTAATGAATTACTTAAGGAAGTGGTTTATTTTGTGCTGGAACATTAGGGGGCTTAATGCCAAATCGAAACAGTTGGCTCTACTCAATGCTATCAAACTAAGTGGTTGTGATGTGGTTTGTTTGCAAGAGACCAAGAAATCGCATTTTGATATGAGCTTTATTAAATCCTGTTGCCCTAGCTCCTTTGATGAATTTGTTTACGTTCCATCCAATGGTGCTTCAGGGGGTCTAATTATTATTTGGAAAAGCTGTGTGTTCACTGGATTAGTCATGCACTGCCAGCCCTTTGCGTTGTCAATTCATTTCACCTCTAAACTGGATTCTTTTTCCTGGACATTAATGAACATCTATGGGCCTTGTGATGGTGATTTAAGAGATGCCTTTGTTGATTGGTTGTATGAGCTAAATATTCCTGATGGTGAAGATGGCTCATTGTGGGTGATTTTAATTTCATTAGATCCCCTTCTAACAGAAACAAACCAGGAGGAAATATTGATGATATGTTATTATTCAATGATATAATTCGATCCCAGAATCTTACAGAATTACCCATTAAAGGCAGAAGCTTTACATGGAGTAATATGCAACAAGATCCCCTCCTCGAACAGCTAGACTGGTTCTTTACCTCCCTGCATTGGACACAATCCTATCCTGCTACGGTTGTTAATCCACAAGGGAAACCGACATCTGATCACACGCCTTGTGTGGTGTCGATTCAGACAAACATCCCAGGCAGCAAACTGTTTCGTTTTGAAAATTTCTGGACAGCACACAGTGGGTTTTTACAGACAGTAGCTGAAAGCTGGGCTAAACCAACTCATAAGAAAAACAGTGCTGCCAATCTGAATGCCAAACTGAAACGTCTCAGATATGATCTTAAATTCTGGAGCAAAGGAATCTCAAAATTATCCATATGCATTGATAACTGTAACAGAGCTTTATTGGAATTAGATAATCTGGAGGATAAAAGGGGACTTTCTGTTCCAGAGGCAAATTTCAGAAAAATTATTAGAGCTCATTTACTCAAATTACTGGATTATCAGAGGCAATACTGGAAGAAACGATGTACTATCAGATGGACTAAATTTGGGGATGAAAACACCAAATTCTTCCACTCTATTGCCACTGAAAGATACAGAAGGAATTCTATTGCTCAGCTCACTCTGCCAGATGGCTCTCAGGTTACTTCTCATGTGGATAAGGAAAAATTAATTTTTGACACTTATAAATGTCGGCTTGGAACAGCTAGCCATCCACCTATGGGATTTGATCTTGCTTCTCTCATCACACCTCGAGATGATCTTGCCTGCCTCTCAACTCCCTTCACTCATGAGGAAATTGATGATGTAGTTAAACAATGCCAAATGATAAAGCTCCAGGACCTGATGGATTTAATGGACAATTTCTGAAAACTTGCTGGCACATTATTAAGGGAGATATTTATGCTCTTTGTGATGAGTTCCATGCTGGTAATCTCAATATGGAAAGCATTAATACTGGGTTCATCACCCTTGTCCCCAAAATTGGTTCCCCAGAAACAGTCAATGATTACAGACCAATCACCTTGCTGAACTGTTGTCTAAAGCTAATTACAAAAATTCTAGCCAACAGACTGCAAAAAGTGGTGCTGAAAACTGTACACAAAAATCAATATGGCTTCTTAAAGGGGAGGACAATTCAGGACTGCATTGCCTGGGCTTTTGAGTTCATTCATCAATGCCAGGCTTCTAAACAGGAAATTATTTGCTAAAATTAGATTTTGCAAAAGCCTTTGATACCATTGACCATAAAGCTATGATTAATATCATGAGACAGATGGGTTTTGATGCCAAATGGCTGCAGTGGATTGAAATGATATTCAGCTCAGGAATGTCTTCTGTCCTTCTGAATGGAGTCCCAGGAAGACAGTTTCATTGTAAACGAGGTGTCAGACAGGGTGATCCCCTATCACCTCTCATATTTGTCCTAGCTGCAGATTTGCTGCAATCAGCAATAAACAAAGCTTTCAGAGATGGGCTTCTCCAAGCACCCTTCTCACCTGATTTTGGGATGGATTACCCAGTGGTGCAATATGCTGATGACACCCTCATAATCATGCCAGCTTGCCTGACTCAAGTGGCCAAAATGAAAGAAATTCTTGATACATATGCAAACTCAACTGGTCTGCAAATTAATTACCACAAGTCAGTGATGATCCCAATTAATGTGAGTGCTCAGAGAGCTGCTGGAATTGCAGGTATGCTTGGATGTGACATTGGTGCTATGCCATTCACTTATCTTGGACTTCCACTTGGCACTACCAAACCTACTGTGCAGGATCTAATGCCTCTTGTGGACAGAATTGAGAGAGCAATGACTGCTAATTTTATGATGATGTCCTACAGTGGGAGAGTGTCTGTTATCAATACTCTGCTCACTTCTATTGCTACCTTTTCCATGTGTGCCCTTAAAATGCATCCTAAAATTCTTGAGCATGTGGATAAAATCAGAAGACATTGCCTGTGGAATAAAAAGACAGAAGATGGTGAGCACTGCAATTCTTTAATTGCCTGGGAGAAAGTGTGTAGACCTAAAGATAAAGGAGGAATGGGCATCCTCAACTTAAAGGTACAGAATGAGGCACTGCTTTTAAAATATTTACACAAGTTCTATAATAAGGTGGACACTCCTTGGGTTACACTGATCTGGCAAGCATACTATACCAACTCAGTTCCGCATGCAACTGATAGCTGTGGCTCATTCTGGTGGAAGGATGTCTGTAAATTATCACCTATCTATAGAGGTATTTCCCATTGCACTATTGGAACAGGGGATTCCATTCTGTTTTGGAAGGACCCCTGGGGAGAGGGCATTGCCTCTGAAAATTACCCGAGAGCCTTTTCATTTGCCCTAGATGAGGATGTTTCTGCTAAAGCATTCCTCACAGCCACCTCTCTGTCAGAAAACTTTGCCCTGCCTATCTCTCCCCAAGCTCTGATGGAACTCAGACAGGCTCAGATAGCCACCAATCAGATATCTCTAACATCAGGGGAGCGTGACCAATGGACTTATGTTTGGGGCTCTGATACTTACTCAGCAAATAAATACTACAAATTCTGCTTTCGAGATATTGTTCCACATATCTCCTTCAACTGGTTATGGAAAACAAAGTGTATACCGAAAATAAAATTCTTCTGCTGGCTCTTGCTCTCTGACAGATTGAATACCAGGAATATGCTGAGAAGGAGGCACTACAACATTGGGAATAATTTTGACTGCTCCATGTGCAACGCTAATGTAGAAGAGACTGTGGAACATCTCTTCTTCAAATGTGCTTTTGCTGCAGATTGCTGGGAGGCTTTGGGCTTCACGATCCCTGCTGATGATACTCTGGACAGACTACAACTAATTGCTTCTGCCAGAGACCACTGGAACAGGGCCATGTTCATGGACATTTTTGCAGTGGCTACTTGGAGCCTATGGAAGGAGAGGAATGACTTTTACTTCAATGGGATCACCCCTGACATTTGCTCCTGGAAAGCAAGATTCAAAACTGACTTCTCCCTTTTGGTTCATAGGACTAAGGAGAACAAGCATTCCTTTATACACTCTTTTTCTGCTGATTATAAGTAGCTAGAGATCCTCCTTGTGTAAATTCATATTCTGCCCATGTAATTACTCCTGGCCCTCCTGAGGGGTGTTTTAATATAGAGGCAGTAGGAGCCTTTCCTACTGTCATAAAAGTTTCAAAAAAAAGATAAGTAAGTACAACAAGACACTTTTCGCATACACGACCCCAAAGAGTATCAGTATGCATGGACATATGCCTACGGGGAGCCCTTGGTCAGACCTGAGCTGGTCAGATCTCTGCCAACACAATTGCGACGTTTGCATGAGTGGTACGAGGGAGCCGTAAAGGCCAAGCATGATATTTTCCATGTTGCATATACGCAAGACCATTACTTAGAGGATAACGCGATGTATGTACCGTTTGCGGAAATATTTCAATTATTCAATCAAGACTCCCTCGACAAAGCCCTCGTCAGCTGCTATTGTTTGTAAGTGATTTATTTATGCAATTTAATTAAGTCTCTATCTCAGCTCGTTCGTTGCCAATTATCTAACTTTATTCTTTTGTACGCTATTATGCAGAATGAAGATCGCCGAATGCAGAGATAACGGAATCTATAGTATTGGGTTCATGGACCCATATTGGATTCATGAAGTTACCCTAAAGAACCATCCCAAGGACACCGAGAAAAGCTTGCTCCGGTATCTAGTCAAACACAATACCTGCGCAGAAATACTTCTTCCTTACAACTTCGAGTGAGTGTTACCGTACCTTCTACACATTCTACTTGGCTTACTCGATGTTTAGTGTAATCGATAACTCATGGACATATAAACGTGTGCAGTTTCCACTGGATTCTGATGAACATTAGAGTTGAACAAGGAGTCGTTCAAGTCCTGGACTCATTAAGAAAAGATATGGACAACTACAGCAACTTGCAAGCAATGTTCCAGAGGTAACTTCAGTCATTATCGCTCTATATCGATCTCTTTTGTTCGTTCAAGTCCTTTGATTTTTTTCTTTTGCTGGGCAGGATTTGGGAAAAGTTCAGGAAACAGGTTCGTGGGACTTGGAAACCGCACCTGTATTGGTATGAAAATATATATATGTCCGCGCAACTTTTAAATTCTAGTTTCAGTACCATTATCATGCTTGATTGTTATTTTGATTAAATTCTATTCTTTGTAAAGTGGTGTCTGAGGCAGGCACCCGGGAATAATTTATGTGCATATTACGTTTGCGAGTACATACGATCTTTTGTCAATGAGCGGGATAGAAAGCGCAGAACAGCACAGGTCCGTATACACTCTCGGCAATTAATTTATTACCATATTGTGTTCATTTCCATTAATAATAATTTTTCTGATGATTTCACATATTCTTATTGATCTAGATGGAACTAGAGAAGGACAAGCTCATACCAAGGAAGCGCCTTCTAGCAATTCAAGAGGAATTGGCAGGATTTTTGAACAAGGAGGTCCTGAAGAAATCCGGAGAATTTTATCACCCTAGAAATTATGTTCTGTAATTGACGTGATCTCGACGTGAGAAACGTGATGTCGGTGTGTAACGGAAGAGATTGTAGCCAAAAGAAGCAGCAGATCCATCCGAGAAACACGCGGCAAGGATTCGTCGGTCAAGCCGACAGAAAGAGCAAAAAGGAATAGAAAGGCGAAAGATGTGCTTGCATGTAGCTGCTGTCTTGCTCTGCATTTAGGTCTTCTCGTTAGGTCCACAAGAGAGGAGTTGAGGAGCAGGACGGAGAAGAGAGAGCGACGCTAGAGGGGCGGCGGCCGGGCGTCGAATCACCGCCATCTGACACGCGAGGCTGGCCGTGTGAAACACGCTGCGGCGCGGAGTACCCAAAAGTAGCGGCGCGGACGCGGTTAGGCGGGCGGAGCGCTGCCGGTGGAGGCCAGCCGCGGCGGAGGGCGCACGCGGACGATTCCGGCGCGGTTCCAGCATCCCAGCAAACGAAACTAATCAAGGAGGAAAAGGAGGCGACGGCGGTGCCGGCCGTGGGCGTCGATCTGACGTAGAAGAAGCAGCGCGGCGGCGTGCGGCGCGGGCGGCCGCGGCGACGTCGGCGGCGCACGCGAGAGAGGAAGGGCGAGAGGGGAATGTGGGTTGCTGTTTTCAGCGGGGTCCCCGAGGTTTTCCGAAAATGTGGTTAGGTCCTTCCGCTCAGAAAAGCAGGTGCCCGGGTGTATTTTTTCGAGCGCGAGGGGGCTTTTTAAAATCCGTCACGGCGGCAACGTTCATAACCGTTCATCCGGTCGAATTGGTCGATCTGGGCCGTCGGATCTCGATCGGACGGCCGAATTTTTGAGCAACCAGCCTTGAAAATCTTGCCCCTTAATATATAGGGGTAATAGGGGTAATACTTAGTGGGTTGCTCATGTTTATATATGATATATGCAAACTAATATGGATAATATGCAAACAAAACTTCAAAGGAAATGTATAGATACGTTTGCTATCTTGCAAGTCAACCGTGGTGTAAATTCGATGCTAAATGGAGCCGCAAAACAAGAAGGCATCAGCCAAGGTTTCCAATAACAAAGTTAATTATCAAAAGCTAAAAAGATGAGAGAATGTCGAGGCCGTGGCGCACTGGAGCGCCTCGCCGACTCCGTCGTGCGGAGAAATAGTTCCTACTTGCCTGCATCAACCATTGGAACATTTCCAAGGAAGAAAAAAATGGTTACGCATGATGCTTGATAGAATCTCATTGTGGAAACCCCATAGTGGACATACATGAAACGTAACATGGTACCCAAAAGTATTGCTATATGCAGTGATTTGCATGCTTAATTTTAGGCTTTGTAATGTGCACTTTTATGAAATAAAAAATATAAACTAATTGAGCCAATTAAAATCTTTTTTCTTTTGGGGAAAAAGAGAGATCACCATCCAAAAAGGGTAAATTTCCACGGACACGAGAAGTGTTTTAAGAAAATAGAATATTTCATTTCCCATGGCCTCTACATCAACTATATGCATATAGCTCAAACATTATTTCAAAGTATATTGCATAATGAGGACAGGTAGCCAAATCTAAAATGTGTGGTATTTGTTATAAATGATAGCAAGAAAACGACGAAGAGTGAAAACATCAAGCCAACGAGACACAAGATTTAACGTGGAAAACCCCTCCAACAATAGAGGTGGAAAAACCACGGACGTTAGACAGGAAAACTTCATTATATCGGGTGAGGTTACAAATGTCGTGGGTTTAAAATGTATGGCTTACCCTAACCGGGGGTTTGCAAGATGTTTTATAGTGGTGCAGAACCCTAAGTCAGCTGCAGTCTGACTCGGAAACGATCCGCACCCTACCAGCGACGGGCCTCCGCTTCGCTCTAAAGTTAGCCTCTCACTTTATATCTTCATATGAATTTGGATCACCATAAAACAACAGTATTCCACATTGAAGATTTCTTAAACATTAAGAAACATATTAGAAGAACCAAATCGAGATATGAATGTCATGGTAGAACGCTCTTAACTTATTGATTGACGCCAAGCTCTATCTGCACCTTGTGCTACGAAAGTTGTGGGATAGCTCAAGGCCGCGGCCAACGGATACATGAGAGTAGGGCCTACATATAAGAAATAACTTTCTTTTTCTTATCCCACGCCTAACCATTACCGTGGACTAAAGACTGTAGCACCCACAAAAACAAGCAAGCGAGCAAACTTGTCAACACCAGTAGTCGTGTCCCAAATATATGCAACATATGACGTGAAAGATTGATATTAAAGACAAACAGTCGCCATGTCATAAACTACACAAGCACGCATAACAGCGCGTGCCATGTTTTTTGAAATTAAAACCTTCCAGCCCCGTACGTACCTGGTAAGAAAATGCCACCTGTTCGGAATAAAAGTTGGTACTCCATATTTCATATGCCCTTACTAATTTGAAAAGGTCTAATTCTCCTCTGGAGCGCGTGCCCTCCTCCTTCATACGACAAGTTTACTGAAATGTCACTTGTTCAGAATAAAAGTTGGTACTCCATATTTCATATCCCTTACTAATTTGAAAAGGTCTAATTCTCCTTTGGAGGGTGTGTCCTCCTCCTTCATGCGACAAGTTTACTGCAGGGCCCACGCCAAAATATGTTTGCCTTATCTCTTCCCTTTCCCTTTCTCCCCTTATCCCGTTTTCATGTAACTCTTTAAGAAAAAAATTAAAATGGACACTTTTGAGTTGCAAAAAATTGATGAAAATCCTACATGTAGATAATGTCTACGTCTACCAGTGTGTAAGTTTTCAATACAAAAGTCGTAAAAGGAGATACATGTAGAAAACGCCTCTCTCTATGTCTAACGCCATGTGTGTGGCCGCCAGCCCGCCACCTACCTCCGCCAACACGAACGGTGATGCATACACATCTCCGCGACCATGGCTAGATCATCGCCTCTCCCTCACTCATGCCTATGTCTTCGTTGCTTTTGCAAAAGGAAGGCGGCCAACATTGTTGCCAGTGGCGGCTGTCGACGCGGCAAAGGACAGTCACATAGCTACAAGCTACAACCACGAGAGCTGCAAAAGGCCTCCGCGGGAGGTGCAACATATTATGGTCGGGCTGCAAGTACGTGGAAGGTGTTGCACGAGGCCGTCTCAGGAGCTGCAAACCCGCTCCCATGGTGTTGCAAGCGGTGTCGCCAGATCTGCAAAGGGATCAGCGTTCTGCTGCATCGGCGAAGTTGTGAGTGTTATCTCTGACGATTGTCGTGTCTCACAGGGGGCGATGTCCACGTCTATTCTGTAGAGGGGGAGCATCAAACATCGGTCGGACCGTTACGGGGGCAGGGGCGGTGTAACGCCCGTCGTTGAGTTATCTTTACTGAGGGTAACCCCTGCCATAGAGAATTATATGATGAAGTTTAATTCTATTTTCATCTATGGTTCGAGATCGGAACCTAACCTGCCGATCGAGAAATTGAAGCTTGGGGACAAAACAATTCACAAAACTCAATGCTTCACGCTTCTCACATCCAACGTGGGGACCACCACGCAGCATCGATCATGTGATCCGCCACCGAACGCTACTTATTCTCCACGCTCTTCCCTCCAGGGTCCTCTGAACCACCGATCGAAACTGAGTTTTCCAGCCAACCCCAAATCTGGTGCGCGTGTGCCGCGCTTCGCGGTCCATCCGAAAGGCAAGGCACGAGCCCCATCCAGCCAGCCAGACCGTATCCCCATCCAGATTTGATCTCCGGATTATCCCTCTTTCTGCCACATGTGCTGATGCCGATTTAGAAGAATCTTCCAGCTTAATTAGTCCCCGTTGATCTACAGATCGCACAAGCAACCTCAGCGGTTGTGGTTGTTTCCACTCTTCTTGTTACTTGTTCACGTGAAAGTGCGTCTAGTCAACCGGAGGACGGTGACCTCTTCTTATGGTACTAAAACCACATTGACGAAAGACTCCAAAGTTATGCGTACACATGGCTCATGTACATTTTTTTCTTTCAAGAAATGTACTATCATGTATTCATGTTAGGTTGCTCAGTGTGAATTACAACGAGATATATACAGCTCGGAGATGTACTCCCTCCGTTCGGAAAAGGATGTCACAAAAATGGTCTATCTATAGTTCATTTTTGTGACATCTTTTTCCGAACGGAGGGAGTATAATTTAACCCGTGTATTTTAGGTCGATAACCTCGTTAAAACTTCTCAAAAAAGAAATAATTCCGTGGTCGTTCTGGTGCAGATGGACATGAAGGGCAAAGTATCAATTTGTATATTATAATTTTACTTTTGTTGCGTCATTTTTTCTTCGCTTTAGAATTCGTCTGACCTCAAAAAAATTCATCCTTCGCCACTGGCGGCAAGGCTGATAACCTGATAACGATAGCATGTGGTGTTTTGGTCACGCGAATCAATGACTCTTGATCCCTCGGTTAGTTGTTTATTTTTATTTTTATTTTGAAACGGGGGCAAAAGCTTTGCCTCAATCTATTTATTAAGAAGAAGAGAATTGCCCAGTTAATTAACGGAAAACCGGGCTAAAATCGTTACAACAACCACATGTGGACAATTTCCCACTCATACAACTCCCCGGTCGCTCGGCAGATCAACCGATTCTCCCAACCCGCTACAGCCGCAAGCTCTTGACACATTATCACTACTAAAAACACAATAGCAAAGATCTCTGACATGCCAGCCCGACGATATGGTAACCACCCATCAACAGCTGCGGCTAGCTTCCGTATGGCGCCACTCTTGGAAATTGCTCTTGGATGATTTCTCCTTGCAAGTTCCCACCTTTTTACTTTTGTTCCTGATTGCCCACTCCTTTAGTTGTTTATGTGATTCAACATGGTCTTGATGGTATTGGGATGATGTATTGTCAAATTTGGATTGGTTAGTTAATCTCCAGTTTCGGTACGTTGTGTTCCGTCTTCTTTGTTGATTATATGGTGATAACATGTCTTGTAAAAGGTGTATACTCGATCGTAGCGCTTTGAATGATCCATGCTAGCTCCTAGCATACTGGCACGAGCGGCATGCTTACAGAAGTGTTGGACGAGCATCAAATTCAAAAAACGAAGCTCGAGATCACGATTTCCAAGAATTTCTACCGATCTTTGTCGTTCTCTTTTGTGTCGGTTCACTCCATCTCATGTTCTTTGCCTACTCAATTACCACTAGTAAAACCACTTCGTTTTACTTTGAATAGCGAAATTATTTTTTGTATAACCACATGACGACATATTTACCACGCGAAAGTGATCAGAATCCATTTTAACACTAGATATATTTTCATTTTGACCACATACTATCAAAATGAGTGAATCCACACTCATTTTGATATGTATGTGACTAAGATGAAAAAGATAACTAGCGTGCCTCATAAAAAAGTGAACGGAGGGAGTAATAAAAACCACTTCATTTTACTTAAGACCAAAATTCTTTTTGTATAACCACATGAGTACATGACGACATCTTTACCACGTGAAGGGATCAGAATTCATTTTAACACGGGATAAAAAAGGCTCGGCCAGCCCGCTCCCGCGGCCGCGGGGAAGGGAGAATATATCCCACTCTCGTTTTCGGCACATGTACGGCGAGCGCGGCACGTAAAATGCCACCACCCGGTCCCGCCGGTTGCGTCACAGTGGCGCCACCACCACCCCACCGCATGGACGCCGCCCACGCACCCACCCCGTGTTCTGGCTCCCGTGTCCTTCAGTGAGTGGCCCGGCCCATGGACCTTCCCCACGGGACAGGCCACACCAACCACAGCCGTAACCGCACCGCGAGCCCCACCACAACGGGGCCTCCACCTCCCAACATCCTCGCGTTTTTTTTCCCAACCTCCCTTCCCCTCTTCTCGTATCTTTTTGCGCCACTTTTCTCGTGTTTTTTTTCTCATTCTCATCATCGAGTTGAGGAGGGGAGGAAATCGGTGGATCCTTCTCCATAACTTGCGTCGTCCTTGTCTCTTCCCCATCCTCGCGCTCGCTCCATCCCTCGTCCCCGTCGTCAATCCCTCCGCCGCGGCCTCGCGCTCACCGCCGGGCCCGCCCGACTCCGCCCGCGCCCCTCGCCGGCCCGCCGCGGTCTAGGTACATGCCCTTCCCTTCGCTCCCCTTGATTCGGGCGCCTCTGATTTGGCTGCCCGCTTGATTTGCCGGGTTTTGGTTTGTGAGTCATGTCTCGGGCGGTGCCTCTCTCTTAAAGGCGTGTTGGGCTGGGAATTGCGGGGGGAAATGGCTCGCTTCCGGGGAATTCCGGTGGCGATTTGGGTGTTTCCGGCGGAAAGGAGGCGGTGTCTGGTGGTGATCCGGGCGCTGCCCGGGAATGGTCCGGGTGGGCAGGGATCTCTCGTCGCGCGCCGCCCAGACCTGATCCTATCCGCGCGGATTTCGCCCGACCGGGAGAGAGGCGATTTGTGTGCTTGTGGTTAGAATTGCTTGGACTCTTGCATGAATTCCAAGTTGTCTGAGCGAAAGGAGGCTTCTTTCCGGCCAATTGTGACTTTGTGGGTCGATGGAGCGGTGGTTTGAGCTTTGTGATGTCGTTGGTGCTTGGCTGTGCGTGTAGATTGGAACTAGGTGCCACAATGGCGTCATAGGCGAGATACGTGCCCATGAATTCGGTGTGCTTCTGTAGTTGCACTTGTTGCTATTATGTCTAGATGTTGTTGTTTTTTTTTGCTACGAAATGGTGGACTCCAAAGAAAGGAAGAAAAAGACTGTATATGCTCATTTCCCTAGGAATGTGTGATCAGGATTCTTAAGTGAAGCAGCAGAGCTCTGTTTTCCGGATTTTTGTTCTTGTGCGAATTGTTCGAATCGTATGCATGAAAGGATTACCATTCTGGCAGGCAGTTAAGGTTTGAGGCTGTATGGTACTTTGGGTGCACGAACCGAGATCTTGCTTAGTTGCTAGCGCACCGTTTTTGTGGATATGGTGCTTTTAGATGGAAAACATAATGACATCATTTTGCCAGCAATGTTGGCTTGAGAATGGTGAATTTGGGTCTAGTATACCAAGTTGTGGCAAAAGATGATAATTTGCCCCAACCTCCTTCCATGTGCTTGCAATCTGTATTTATCATGGAAGCAGGACCAGGACCAAAATAATAAAACTTAAAGGAGCTACCTTTGCTTCAAATTCTTTCCGTGTGCTGGTAACTTGGCATGTCATCAAAGGATGGAATCTTTGGCCCAAACACAGTATCAAATGATTCTCTGCAATTAAAAAGTGTGTTGTTCCTTGTTTTTTCCCCATCTAATCTGGCAGATCTGAGATGAGCTGAGATGCTCCATGTGAGTCGCTAGTTTTCCCTTTGTCTAGCCTTATCTGGCTCTTAGGTGTGACTTTTTTAATGGGGAATGTAGATCACATCTAATTTGGTTCGATTATTTAATGTTCCTGGTTGTTCCAGCTCCTTGTTTCTTTATGTGCCTACCCAACTGTGATTGGATCTCAGAAAGTCTATTTCTGACTTCTGGTGCCTTTGGCCTTTGCTTGTTAGCCATTGTTGTGGATCTGAAGGTTGGTAGCCTGTTTAAGAAGGAAAGCTGCTGCAAGAGTAAAGCTGCAATTGGGTGGTAATGTTGAGTTTTTCTTATGGAATTCTGGGGGAGGGTAGCTTGTTTATGAAAAAGATTATCATTTGCCTTGAAGTTGATGCACTTCTTGGTTATATATTGACAATCTGTTGCTACACTTCCATCAATAATATGCTTCAGCTTACGACTTGTGGAGACAGTAATTGTGTAGATACCTCTGTATTTTTGTGTGCTTTCGTGACAATGTACAACCTTCTACATTGTCTCTGGATTCTGATCTATGATGTTCTTCATTTCTTGGGACATCATGAATGATACACCTAATGATCTTGGCAGTGTAGGATCCTACCCAGAACCTAAAGAAATTGCCACCTTCATATCATCAGGCCACTTGTGATTGTGTTTCTGTTTCATGCTGTCAGCCCCCCTTGCCATTTCCCCCTTCGTATTGTTTGATTGTTACTGTACTAACATCATTGGAAGGGACTTTCTTCGGTTTGCTCATTTTGCTGGTGTGCTTTTTTACGCTCACCTCTTTTCTGTTCGGTTAATCCTCTTTTTAAAGTTACATTGATTTAAGGTGGTCAAGTATTGATGGATTTCTGGACAGGTTTCCGACGAAAATGGCAAGAACTGCAAGGGCAAGGAGGCATGTGGCTCGCCGTCTCAGGGCCACGCCGTACCCCATTCCCTCATACCGCTGGAAAGCAATGAAAGAAGCCAACCGGAAGAAAGCACTTCCAGCTGTGCAGAAGATGGACTGGGAAGATGCCAACTGCTCAGTGTGCATGGAATACCCACACAGTGCTGTGCTCCTCCTCTGTTCATCTCATGACAAGGGCTGTCGCCCTTACATGTGTGGAACAAGCTACCGCCACTCGAACTGTCTCGATCAGTTTAAGAAGGCCTACACCAAGGGGGCATTGCTTGAGGAAGTGCCTGCAAACACTGTTGGCAGTAACTTGGACTTTGTACCACTGGCTGCAGGTGAAAAGACCGGGTCCATGGACCTCGCATGTCCATTGTGCCGTGGCAAAGTGAAGGGGTGGACTGTGGTAGAGCCAGCTCGAAGCTATCTCAACGGAAAAAGGAGGACATGCATGCAGGACGGGTGCTCGTTTGTGGGGACGTACAAGGAACTCCGCAAGCATGTGAAGTCGGAGCACCCTCTCGTACAGCCAAAGGAAGTAGATCCTGCCGTCGAACAGAAGTGGAGATCTCTCGAGTTTGAAAGAGAGAGAGAAGCGCCCTCAGCACCGTCACGTCCTCGATGGGAAGGGCTGTGGTCTGGGGTGACTACGTGTTAGACCTGGAAGATGGAGACTTGGATGATGATGAGAGCGACGATGATGATCATGGCAGTGGCCGGGGGCGGACAACGCCCGGAGGTTGATAATATTCATGATGCGTCAGGTTGCTCAGCGTCATCGAACCCAGAGGCTCCAGAGTCCAAGCGGCGGCGTGCCTGGAAACTCTGAAGAGGACTACGTGGTTGGCAGTGGTGCCAATGGAGCCACCCCTTACCCTTACCCCTCGGAAGGCGACGACGAGGATGATATGGATAGAGGCGCGGCGGGCATGCTGCGACCGGATAGGCGTCGCCGGCGACGCCGTAGGAACCGTGGGAGGCTGTTCTTAGACTCTAATTGAGATGTGGCAGGCAAGGGGCTTGGCCACCAGAAAAGCACATATGCACAGCTGATTCCCTGGTGGTGCCTTAGCATTCATCGATTTCAACCTTAATTTACTTGTTCATGATCATGTACCAAAGTAGTCGTCTTAACCTCAGCCCATTGCTTCCCATCTATGTATCATCTCACATTCTTTGTTGAAAAGGAAAATGCCGCATCCATCTTGTGCGGTTTTGTATAATTTTTAGATGTTTCTGGGCAGTTAAATCGGCTGCTGTGTTGGGTCTTGTCTTGTTCAGCTATTTCATTTTGTCAAGTTATGGTTCTAACAGAAACACAGATGGCTCAAACTGTTGGCTGACAGTATGAAAACATGCGATGGAACCAGATGTAAATAACAGAGTGTACCCGCAGAACTGATAAGCGCCAGTTGTTTCGCACACAATACTCCCTACGTCCCAAAATACAAAATGCCTTTGATTTTCACTAGTCAATAATTTACAGTAAGTTTGACCCTGATTCATGCTCCACAAATTAGTATAAAAATATTTGAATAAGAGATTTGCAAGACGAATGCAATTGTACAATTTATACATTCCATCAGTATATAATATATTAATGGATAAAGTTATGCATAAAAAATCGTGCAAAAATAAAGCACGAAGGCAGTACTCCATGTTTTGGAAAGGGAATTGACATAACGGTTACCAGTGGTAATGTACAAAACTTAACAGAAACACAGACATGTTTTGGAAAGGGAATTGACATGACGGTTACCAGTGGTAATGTACAAAACTTAACAGAAACACAGATGGCTCAAAAAAAGAAACACAGATGGCTCAAACCCTTGGCTGACAGTATGAGAGGACATACAATGAAACCAGATATATATTATAACAGTAGAAGAACCAGAGCTCAGTATACAAAATAGTACAAACAGTGAACAACTGCCTTGGGTCAGGCAGGTTCATTTTGCTCTACATGCTACTGATTTCCGGAACATTAAGATTACATATGTGCTTAGAATCACATTCTAACGCACACGTGAAATAAACATCAATAATTTACTCCTATGTACCCCTGTATCTCGTCAGAGTGAATGCCAGCCCTCAAGTTGTGATAAAACAAAGAATCCAGGGCATGTGCCGAGCAGCATCATGTTGTTAGTTCTGCATTCGCTGCCAAGTACAAACAACACCATAAACACGTCATGAGCACATTTGAGCTTGTCGATGCCATGCCGCTGGAATCAATCAATGGCTCAAAGCCCAGAACTGCGGCCGCCAGTCAACAATGATCTCCCATTAGAGCACGGACCATGTCATGAGCACATCTGTGCTTGTGCGATGCCCATGCCTACTATGGCGACTTCCGCCGGTGCCATGTTGGCTGGCATCAATGGCTGAAAACCAGTCACCAATAATCTCCCATCAGAGCACCAGAGCGTTACTTCTTCCTGATGATAGTGGGCACACCATAACAAACAGGAGATGCGCCGATCATGAGCGGAAGCCTGCAAGCGCGCCTGGCTTCACTTATATATGAAGCTATTCGCCGATGCCCGCAGTTACAGCGATCGCTGCTGTCATCTGTCCCTACTGACCGTTGCTGCTTCTGCCTCGCGTGCCTTTTCGTCTTGGCCTGCTATTATCCTTGGCAGCAATGGTCATGGACTCGAATTCTTGTGTTAGCGGGCAACATTTTGAGCAACTCTTGGAGGACGTGGAGTTTTCGTGCAGCCATGAATTGAGCAATGCTTTGCTGAATCGGTCAATGTCTTTATCTGAGACGTCCCAGAGGTTCGCGATAATGGACGAGAACCAGCCAATAAATAAGACAAAGGTGCCCCTTGAGGAGCATAACCTCCTCTGCAGTGAAGCGTCCCACTACTGCAACCCATAAGAAGAGCGGCTGCGCAATTATCTAACTTCTCAATTTCCTTTCCAGAGACATACTGGCTTCCTGCAATATTTTGACAGACTAGTTAGAACACTGTGTGATAGTACAACATGTACCTGAGCTACGAGGTTCAAAAAAAGTGTACCGGACAGTACTCAGTGCTTGGAGTTAATATTCCTCAACAGTAATAGCATAAGCGGTCAGCGAACCATCAGACATGGAGACATTGGTCGGGCAGTACCGCAGTAGCAACACAAGCAGTAGTTCCTACTGATACATATGACCCTATTACTAGCATCACAAGGAGCAAATGATAAGTTTTTAGCCTAAATTTATGGTGCCATCTAGTTAATGTTCCCGTGGAAGCTTTCAATAAAACTGGGTGAGCATTTTGTACAAGATATCGTCAAAGGGGTAGCATGAGGATAGCAGGTTGTAATGGGTACCAGACACTGTTTTTTAGCAAGGGCAAATTGCTTGTGTCCTGAAAGGTGGATACTATAGTAGTAGTGCCCTACACTAAGATAGCTTCAAAGGTTGAAACCGTGGAAGTTCAGATGACTCCGACACAGTATAGTATGCAAAAGCCAACAAAATGACAAAACTATCAATGTTTATATTCATAGTGCATACCTCTCCATGTCCAAAGTACAGAAAAAGATCATGATTCTTCAGAGCCACGACGAGCTCTTCAGCTGTTGGAGCATCCCCAGCATTTCCCTGCATGCCATCAGTGCATCAAAATTATATGATGTGGATTGGTTTAAAAATAATCCAAATTTATCCTTTAACAAGCTTGCATCATTCTTGGATTCATGGCCTATTTTCTCATGACAGATGTTAAAGCCTTTCAGCAGGTTGCATAATCTATATGTAACATGCTAACTTAATATGCGTCTGAGCCGTGAAAAACTGACAATACACTGAGATGGAGGCTACACCAATACTGCTAGCAAACCTGGTTTCCAACCATTAATATTTAACAATTCTAGAGTATAAAAAAAAGTAAGGCTACCACTTCTGCATGCCAAACCATGTATATATGTTTATACATGTAGTAGAATTATTATTCTTTTGCAATATTCAGTGAGAAATAGTTTGTTTGAACAGGAAGCACAGTTTTCCAATATATCTAACTAGTTAACAAATCGTCTTTACCTTCCACTCATAGTTTCTAAACAACTCATCAAATTCTTCTTGGGTGCTGATCAAATCACCACTAGGATTCAACAGATAGAATGCATCAAAAGGGTCAATAACAGGAAAAGGAGCGGCTATGGCACTGGCATTTCTGTGATGACTAGTGCTTCTAGTCAATGCTAGAAAAATACTTTGCATTGATGGCATGCGGTAAATTTCTTGATTCCTTAACGCGGGCAAGTTCTCCCAAGGAAGCATCTGCAGTCAGTCATTTTAAGCAGAGGTTAAACAAGATATATGTGGGGATCGGAAAAAAACTGCAATTGGCAATAGTGCTAGACAAACAATACGAGAAACGTAGCAGTAGAACCTATCCTTTTGAGAATGATGCAGTAGCTTCAAGCAGACAGTACGGGGTTGTAGGCAATCAACATACATGCTAAGATGACTAAACTTTACCTATAAAAGATCTAGCCTTAGAGTGCTAACTACATCCGCTGTTTAATTTATCACAAAAATGAATTTCATTAGACCACGTCAGGCTAGATGCAAATTACACAGCAGTCACAATAGTTATCCCTTCCAGCAGCCAATCAGTAAAGCAGAATGTCCGTCAAAACTTACGCTGAGCTAAAAAGGCCTTTTTACTAACAGAGGAATTAGCCAACAATAAGGATATCATGTTGCTCACCTGCACATCAGCATCCAGGACTAAAATGACCGGAGTTCTATCAACTGGCTCAGCTGGCTCATTTGCTATACCATTGCATAAATGCTTGAGGGTCACCATATCAATCTGGCAACAGGAGGCTCTAAGTCTATCTCTTCCACAACACCCCCCCTGCCAAAGTAACCTTTTATGATATAAACTGAGAAATACATTCCTTCAATTCATCCGCTGATGCAACCCCAGCAAGAATGACCTTGATGAGCACTGGATCTACTTTAAGTTTAAATTCATTATGTTTAAATTCTGACTCCAGACCAGTGATTAGATTTTCCAGCACGGCATCGCTGTGTTGGTCAGTTAACTGGTGGCCCAGGAGAAGGCACTTCCAGGGTCCTAGCCACAACTCTTCCATGTTTCTGTTCAAAACAACAACAATATATAAGAACAAATGAATAATGATTTTTAAAATATAATCCTCTATGACAACTCAAAATTTCAATAATGTATTGACCAAGATATCGAGAGTATCGCCTTGGTACATTCACTGTTTTACACTAATACACAGAAGAAATCTTACTCCAGTATCTCATTAAGGTCGTTGTTGAGCTTCTTCTATCTGACCACCACCTTATGGTATTTGCTTGTCCATCCTTTGGAATGTGGGTTGCACCAGAGAGGGATCTAAAATTATCCTCAAGTAGCTTTCTGAAAGTTGGAGCCACATGATCTGTAATAGTGGAACTCCAAGGGCACTTCCATTTCTTATCTGATGCTGTAGTTGTATTATCCAGTTCTTTGATAGGAGAGTCTCCATTCTGTGCTTCTGTCAAACAGTAAACATGTTAACAAAAAGTGCAAGAGACCCAATATCGACTTATAGTACAGTATGCAATCACAACAAGAAATCTACACACCTTTTGAAATAGGATCCACTGGTAGAAGCATCGTTGTAGGTTTGTTTGTTGAATCAAACCTTGAGATCAACATCCAAGCAGGAAAATGGGAAGGGAGAAGAAGTGTTCCCCCGAGAACATTCACAAAATCACCTCCAAGCATACTAATGCACACGATCGGTACATCAGGAAGTTCATGGAAGAACTCTGTTAAATGCTTTTCAAGATGTTCCATGTCTGTCGACGAACACCTGATATAGAAACTGTAGTTCAATTATAGATTTCTATACACCATATTAAACAATAAATTTGCAAAACAAATATTTGAAATCTTAAACCTTCGAAATTTTGGAACTTTGTCTGTCTTGTCTGCCAAATCTCTTGGGACACCCTAAAAACACGAAGGGGGAATCATTAGAAAAAATGAAAGGCTGCTAGCCTGCGACTATTTTTATCTGGTGTGAATTTAGAATGGTACAAACCTTTGTATCTGTTTTT